>CM077195.1:41718527-42138527 GCA_039654625.1 Rhinogobio ventralis | reverse complement strand
CAGTGTGCAACCTCGGCTGAGTACAATATTTTCTCTTTTGTTGTTAGTGCAGATGGCGGATACAGTATGTCTATGTCTTTATACCTGTGCTTCAGTAACAGCAGAGAAGTAAGTTTGTCCTTACAGTATGTAAATACATAATTATGGTCACAGCTTGTGTGTGGCTGAAGGTTGAAAAGAGCTGAAATTGACTACAGCACCAACACTGCAAAAAAAAAATATTTCCTTTTGTCTTGGTTCCAGTCCACATATCAAAAAATTCTTAAATCAAGATGCATTTACTATTTGGCGTTTGGAGTATGTCTTGTTTTCTGGAGAAAAAAAAAATCTAAATTAAGTGAGTTTTTGCAGGGGTCATGAATTGAGAAATCAACTTTCCCTTGAGCTTTTGATATAGAAAAGGTCATGGTAATATAATAATATCCTGTAAGTTTCAGAGCTGAAAACTTCCTTGTTAGTCAAAGAAAAGCTTTTATAGACACCAGGCCCAGCAAACGACAGGTTGGGGACCTATGACGTCAAAGGAAGGCAAGCACCGCCTCAGCAGAAGAATATGAACGCCTACTTCATCACTGCCTGTTTATCCCCGCCCACCGATTTGCGCATGTAACATAGGTCTAGTGTTAAACCATCGAGCTACAAAGCAATAAACATGCCGTTGAGGATTACAAAATATTGTGCAGTGACTGGGTTCAACAGTAATGCAACATGTAAGTAACATTCTAATGATTGATCGAAAATGTGATGTAGTCAGATGTTCTTTGACATCAAACCAGTAAATCAAACCAGTGACTAAACATCAACTTGCGTTGTTTCTCTTAGTAGGATAAAAAGAATCTGTTATTTAACAGTGATTAAATGCTATAAAGAAAGCGATCAAAGAAAGCTCCCTTTGCAATCGTTGGAGCAGCGCGCGCTACAGCTGTCAATCAAACAGCGAGTTTATCAGTGACTCCCGTTTTATTCAATGAATCTCTTAACTATATCACGTTTGCACTGTTAGTGAAGATGAAAGCATTCGTTAGTGTACAGAAACTGAGTTGCAATGACGAGATCGCTGCTTTAATGCGCTCAGCATGTGTGTGATCGGCTACGATGATCATCTCTGCAACCTTTCATGCCACAATCTTAATATAATGCCATAGATCTAAATGTAATGCAACACTTTTCACGATTAGTTAACCATGAGAACTGTAATAGTAAAAACGAGCTAAAAGAGGGAGTAATACTATTTCAAATGCAAAGACGTTAGCCAATCACAGCAGTGGGTGTTTACACTGAAGTCTCCCAGCGGACACACCCCTTAAAACGGAGCGTTCAGAGCAGAGGGCTAAAATCATGGTAGGAAAAATGCCTTTTATTTATCAATTATGACAATTTTTGATGTAAAAAGCATTCTAACATTATAAGTGCACCCCAGGAAACATCATAAAACGATAAAAAAACGCAGTTCATGACCCCTTTAACAAATTTCCTAAACTCTTAACACAGTTAGCACAACATCTGTCTGTGTAGGTTATACAATTAACACAGTTATTGTTGCTTTGACACAAAATGCATATAGTTAACACAAATTTAAAATGCTTGAACTTCTTTTACACACAAGCTCAACCAAGACCAAAACAATGGATTTTTACTGCCAAATTGAAAAGTGTTTTAACAGATACCATCATGTTCTAAACCTAACCTTATAGGCTAAAGTCAAGGTTAACAGCTGTTCATATTGTGAATTGAAACACAAATATACCCCCTGCATGAGGGAGAGCAAGATGAGTACCAGGACAAGGGAGAGAAGTGGGACAAGGGCAAGAGAGAGAGATTCCTGGACAAGGGCAAGGTAGAGATTGAGGAGTTAGAATGCATGGTGGAGCTCAAAGAAGGGCCAGAATTAGGGTAACTGATGAAATAAGAGCTACTATCATAGATCATGTCATAAACCACAGGCTATCATACAGAGAGGCTGGTGAACGAGTACAGCCAAATCTCAGCGGGACACAGTGGCATCCATTATCCAGATTTTTCAAGAAACCAACAGGTATGATATTGTATAAGGGCTTCTCCTACTGCAAAGTGTAAATTTTTTTACCATGTATTACAGTGACTGTATGCCTCTGGTCTCTAATATGTAACTGTATTTTGTCTATCTAAGGATTCAACACCTCCCTCAGGGGGCAGAGGAAAGTTTAGTTTACACAGTTTAGTTTACAATGTGTGATTTTGAGCATGAAATTAACCGTTTTGGCAATTGTGTGTTGTAGGTGTGTTTTAGAAAAATTGTATTGAAAAAAAAAAAAAAAAAAAAAAAAAAAAATTTCATTTGATTCATTCTAACTCAATTCTTATTTGTTTAATTTTGCTTGTAATCTGTTGCCACAATTTTATTAGATATAGAGTAGATATAGTGTATTATTTTTTACAGTGCATAAATGCATGGACATACTCATATTCACACACAAAATAATGAATGAATATACACATATCTTATAATGATATAACTCATAAACATTAAAACACTCTCAGGTGTTGGTGGAGAGCATAAAAGCTAATTCAATTTCTTTCCGTCAACACACACTCCATGTAAAGACAGTAGGGGTTTTGGCTGCTGAGAGAATCCTAAAGATCCAGAAAACACACACACACACACACCAGGGATCAATTGAAGTCAAATCCATTCATGCGTGAGGCAGCTTTGAACTTGACAAGTACACAGTGGGATAATTACAGATATTGATTAACTAGAATCCACATGTGTTCCTGCAGATCTTCAGATTTTCTCTGATTCATCACCGTGTTTCCTAGACGGCTCTGACAAGCAGCGTTCTGCTTCAATAATCACATATCACAGGGTATTTTTAGGCTACAAATTTCCAAGCTAATTTCACACTGAATAATGCATAATACAATACAATAATTTGAAGAATCCATCCACTCAGTATTTAAATAAGCAGTTGACTTATATGAGTTTCAGTGACCCATTTTTTCATTTACCATTGTTTTTTACCTTTGTGTGTGTTTGTATATATATATATATATACACACACACAAAGGTAAAAAACAATGGTAAATGAAAAAATGGGTCACTGTTGAATTAGCTGTTTTTATTGTTTACAATTGAATTAGCTGTTTTTATATATATATATATATATATATATATATATATATATATATATATATATATATATATATATATATACCCATCAGGCGTAACATTATTCCTAAAATTGTATTGGTCCCCCTTTTGCTGCCAAAACAGTCCTGACCCGTCGAGGCATGGACTCCACTAGACCCCTGAAGGTGTGCTGTGGTATCTGTGACCAGATGTTAGCAGCAGATCCTTTAAGTCCTGTAAGTTGCGAGGTGGGGCCTCCATGGCCCTTGTTTGTTTAGCACATCCCATAGATGCTCGATTGGATTGAGATCTGGGAAATTTGGAGGCCAAGTCAACACCTCAAACTCGTTGTTGTGCTCCTCAAACCATTCCTGAACCATTTTTGCTTTGTGGCAGGGCGCATTATCCTGCTGAAAGAGCCACAGCCACCAGGGAATACCGTTTCCATGAAAGGGTGTACATGGTCTGCAACAATGCTTAGGTAGGTGGTACGTGTCAAAGTAACATCCACATGGATGGCAGGACCCAAGGTTTTCTCAGCAGAACATTGCCCAAAGTATCACACTGCCTCCGCCGGCTTGCCTTCTTCCCATAGTGCATCCTGGTGCCATGTGTTCCCCAGGTAAGCAATGCACACGCACCCGGCCATCCACGTGATGTAAAAGAAAACGTGATTCATCAGACCAGGCCACCTTCTTCCATTGCTCTGTGGTCCAGTTATGATGCTCACGTGCCACTGTTGGTGCTTTCGGTGGAAGACAGGGGTCAGCATGGGCACCCTGACAGGTCTGCGGCTGCAGCCCCATACACAACAAACTGCAATGCACTGTGTATTCTGACACCTTTCTATCAGAACCAGCATTAACTTCTTGAGCAATTTGAGCTACAGTAGCTCGTCTGTTTGATCAGACCACACGGGCCAGCCTTCGCTCCCCACGTGCATCAATGAGCCTTGGCCTCCCATGACCCTGTCTCCGGTTCTCCACTGTTCCTTCCTTGGAGCACTTTTGATAGATACTGACCACTGCAGACCGGGAACATCCCACAAGAGCTGCAGTTTTGGAGATGCTCTGACCCAGTCGTCTAACCATCACAGTTTGGCCCTTGTCAAACTCACTCAAATCCTTACGCTTGCCCATTTTTCCTGCTTCTAACACATCAACTTTGAGCACATAATGTTCACTTGCTGCCTAATATATCTCACCCACTAACAGGTGCCGTGATGAAGAGATAATCAGTTATTCACTTCACCTGTATACACACACACACACACACACACACACACACATATTGGTGCACCTATCATTATGAGGACGTAATGGTTTTTATACTGTACAAACTGTACATTCTATCCCCCTACACTACCCCTACCCCTAAACCTACCCATCACACACACACACACACACACTCTCTCTCACACATACACACACATACACATTCATACACACACACATACATACATACAGGGAGAGAGATGTCACAAATCACAAGTGCCTTTCAGCCCTTTTTCAACTGCTGATATCCTCCCCTACTGGCCAAAACTCAAACTATTCTTATTTGGACCGGGTTCTTTTCTTCTTGTTTTTAAAGCTGTTCTATTCCATATAAATATTTTACAGCATAGATGTGTAACTGATTAAGCTACTCTGGGAAACACAGAAAGGTGTGGCAGGTTATGGGTTATTGACAGGTGCTGTAAATCATGTTTAGCAGTGACCTTTGGAGTAAACCAGGAGTAAAATATTCAAGCTGACTTTCAGAGTTTGATATTTCATAAGATGCCCATGTGTCATTGGGTTTCATGGGCATTTTGCTTGGTTACTGTCACTGTGGTGATTACTGTTGTAGTGGGTTAATAAGCAGCATTAGAGATTAAATACAGCTTGTTATGATTCGTAGTCTACTAGTTTTTCATTTCAATTTCTCTTTCTACCAGCAATAAAAGGCCAATAGATCTTACACAACAGATATAATATATTGTATCGTAATACCAATGTTCCTACCCATATTGTTTGGTTTCACCTCAATCTAAGCAGTGAAATTACATTAGGACTGCTTTTATATAGCTCTGAGGTTTTATCCTCAGAAAGCTGCTTCTGCAATGTTCTCAAGCGCAAATATACGCAACTAGAGGATGCAATAATATAAGATCAGGACATCAAGAAAGATCAAGGACATGAATGAAAATGTAATATTGACATGGACAGCTTGAGCTGTTCTGCATCTGATATTTACAAATTAAATATTTGTCAGAAAATTCCAGTCATGTCTGTGATTAAATTTTTTTAATATAACTTTGATCCAGCTGAAGGCTGAATTCCACTGAATTGTTCATTTGTAGATGCCACTTCAATTCTTTGTAATCGTTTGCTTTGCTATTTTGTTTTTAACTGTTCAAATACTTTTTGCTGAAACTACATTTTTCAGTGAGGTAAAAGTTGATTAACTCACACCACATAAAAACCAGCAGATTTAATCAATGCATTGTGTTGCAGATAATGTTCCAGCCTAATAGCGAGCTTATTCACTCACCAGCGCCATTTTAATCACATTTAAATAGCTTGGCCAGCAGTGATTTAGGATCCTGAGTGCAAAAGTAAAGAAGTGTGACATTTCCATTTCCCGGCGTTCTGTCACATCTAATATGAGGTTTCTGCTTCTGCGTAAAAGTTATGAGATTTCAAATGAATGCCATTGTTTTCATTTCAGACCAGAGTGGTGCCAGTTATGTGGAATTTCTCATCATGGGAATACGGGATCGCTGCAGCTTTTACCTGCCTTGCAGGCCCTTATTTTCTCCTCTGGCTTGACCAATCATGACAATCACCATGACAACTCTTATGTCATGTTGCCAAGCTCACCTGCCTGGCGGACCCGAGCTCAGTGACGAGTTTGTGCATATGACTGCAACGATCTGCTAAACGCTGATCCCGAATCAGTCAATTGTAAAGATTAGCACTGATGCAGATGATCTTCTCACCCGACATTAGCAAAGCAATCTTGGCAGAAATGAATAGGCTGATGTTTAGTATTTATAGTTTTTCGAATATTCCCTTTCATACAGTGTGTAATACAGCTGTTTGTGAATCAGGGGCGGTTCTGGGGGGGCAGTGCCCCCGTGTCAACAAACTTGGCCCCACCTCTGGCCCCCCTAAATTTGGAATTGTATCGCACCAAACAATTTTCTGAAACTGGTTGCAATGTGCAGTTTTTGCTGTGGCGGTATGTGATGAAAAGAGTAATTTATTGTGTCATAACCAAAAACCAATGCAGAGAAGCAAAACCGCATGAAGAGGCTGCGCGCTGTGGTGCACAAGTAGTGATGGCCATTTACGAATGATTCGTCACTCTGTCTGCATTCGCTCAAATAGCTGTAAAATGCGGGCTATAATGTTTGCTACACACTTGATTATAGATAAAATAAGCTCTCTTTATACACGTTGTGTTGTGTATAACTTCACCCATACACAGCAGTGATACTGTAGATTAATTTTACTGACTTGATGACTTTGAATTCCGTTCAGTCATGTCATTCTTTTAAACATACTGGTAGTTAAAATGTAATTTTTCAATGGCTAATTTCTCACGTCCACATATGCAATCTTTGATCATATTCTGAATTAGGAAGTCATTATAATGCAGCCAAAGATAAATTATGACCAACGCAATGAAAGAACCGTTCATGAGCGACTATCACAGAGACGATGTTTCACCACAGAGATTTCATTTCAGTCATGTTCACGTATAGCTAAATAATATTATTCTATCCAATTATCCAGTGTTGCAGATGTTTGTTTTTAAACAATAAATGAAACAATCATGACTATAGCTATGCAAACTAACAGAGAACAGATGTAGGCTACAAAATAACATGTCAAATAAATGGTTCAGTTTTGCTTTTATAAATTGAGCATGCATGACCATATTACAGATGCATTAATTTTCCTAAGGCCCATCTGTAAGATTATGCAGCAGTTTTTTTAAAAAATGTTTTTACATTTTTGTTATCAATTTGTTTTGTGTAATATATAGTGTCAAGTTTACAGGTGCAGAAAAGTACCTTGCTATTAAAAGTGTGTTATGTCATCACTGATCATTATCACAATACAATACAAGATTACTTGTCAAATAAATAAATGAACTTGAAATCATTTTACTTCACGTGTAGAGATTACAGAGTGATACAGTCCATACATGGCAAAATAAAAATGACTTTCACTAATCCTGAAAATAGCTTAAAGGGTTAGTTCACCCAAAAAGAAAATAAAAACACCTAAGAATGTCAATTTTGTAATTATTTACCCACCCTGTTGTTCCAAAAACCTGTATTAGTTAGAATGTTGGTAAACCATTTCAGTGACCCATTCAAACCATTCACGCTAGTGTTCGGCTAATGTATGCGCTGTTATTGATTCACTTGTTAATGCTGATGGTGAGGAATTACAGCTGCAACATCTCATAATGTACCTCAAATGAGTAGTGTATCACTGAGAAACGTCCTGCTCAAGTTGTCCTTGCGTTGGAGGTTCGGGTTGAATAACTTGCGCTCGGATTGATGTGGTAAAATCATCGTTACTGTCTTTACAGTGTGTACAATTGCTGAGGACTGAGGAGGCCTCCAGAGCTGAAGTTCAGTTATGGTAATAGTTTGTTTCCGACACGCGCTGTAAGTGGTAGACCAATCACAACAGACTGGGCCATCTGGCAAAGACACTTGAGCGAGTTGTGTTCAATCAACTCTCTATGTTTCTTGAACAGAACAACCTCCTGGACAACAACCAATCCGGTTTCAAAAGCGGCCACTCAACTGAGACTGCCCTGCTCTCGGTTACTGAAGCACTGCGACTTGCAAGAGCTGCTTCCAAATCCACAGTACTCATCTTGCTGGATTTGTCTGCTGCTTTTGACACAGTTAACCACCAGATCCTCCTGTCTACTCTCAAGAAGATGGGCATCTCAGGAACTGCTCTCCAGTGGTTCAAATCTTACCTCTCAGGTAGGTCCTTCAGGGTATCATGGAGAGGTGAAGTGTCTAAGTCACAACACCTAGCTACTAGAGTTCCACAGGGCTCAGTGCTTGGACCACTTCTCTTCTCCATCTACATGTCATCATTAGGATCTGTCATTCACAAACATGGCTTTTCCTATCACTGCTATGCTGATGACACTCAACTCTACTTCTCATTTCAACCAGATGATCCCACAGTTGGTGTCTGTATTGCAGCCTGCCTGACAGACATTTCTGGCTGGATGAAGGAGCACCACCTTCAACTCAGTCTTGCAAAGACAGAACTGCTTGTGGTGTCAACCAACCCTGCACCTCATCAAAATTTCTCTATTCAGCTAGGTTCATCAACCATAACTCCGTCCAGGACAGCCAGGAACATTGGAGTTGTGATTGATGATCAGTTAAACTTCACTGACCACATTACTGCAACAGCCCGGTCCTGCAGATTTGCATTATACAACATTAGGATTATTAGACCCTTCCTATCAGAGCAGGCCACACAACTCTGGTGTGGTTGGATCTTCCATCAGGACAACGATCCAAAACAAACATCAAAATCAATATATATATATATAAAAGGATATATATTAGGAATTATAGATGCATTTAAATCTTTAAAATGTGTAATAAACATTATCTCATCAAAATGTTTTCATTCGGTGGTCAATATAATGTACAGTAAATACTGTATAGTTTAACTCATTTCACATAGTTATGTGTGTAGGCCTATGTCCCACATGGACTTTTGTATTATTCAACTAAAATAATTAATACTAGCCTATATAAAGGTGAAGGTTATTCAGTAATTCTAGTATTTAACATGCATGTTTTATTTATCCATAAAAGGGACCTACACTAATGTTCAAAAGTTTGGGGTCTTTCAGATGCTCACTGTACAGTAATGCTGTGACATATTAATACAGTTTAAATTAGCTGTTTTCTATATTGTAAAATGTAATTTATTCTGTGATCAAAGCTGAATTTTCAACATCATTACTCCAGTCTTCAGTGTCACATGATCCTTCAGAAATCATTCTATGATGATTTGATGCTCAAGAAACATTTCTGATTATTATCAGTGTTGAAAACATTTTTGTGAAAACCATGATACATTTTTTCAGTGTTATTTGAATATTTGAAATAGAATCTTCTGTAACAATGATTTGCGTGGCTACCTGCAAATATGACAATTTTTGGGCTGTTCGACTTTTTTTAAAGACACGTAGTCTGAGTACACAAAAAAATATCCATATGAACAAATGAACAAATAAACGACATCAACATTCACCTGCCGCTGACGTGGAGTCTGGCAGAGCACACAGGCTCAAAATAAATGGATCAGTGTAATAAAGAAAGGTTAATTTAATAAACAAAACAGGTGGGAGAAGACACGGAAGGATGGATGGAAACGTCCTGCATCCCATGAATCAACTCTGCAACTTGGGCTTGAAATCTTTTTATTTTTGCCTTGTCACAGCACAGGATGATGAGACAAACTAATCTGCAGATCAGGACAGTGAGGCACCTGTCCGCTGTAAGACGCATGTTTGAATGGGAGGAAGTCAAGCAGCGCTATCATTGTTCCTCACACTGCTTTTCAGTCATGTAGACTGTTGAGGAGGTGTGTGTGTGTGTGTGTGTGTGTGTTATTGCATTTATAAGTGGTCGGATTTCATCCAGCGGACAATGGAGTGGTCAAAAAACATCCAAGGAGGGACAATAATTTACATTTACACTTGCTTATGTAGACACCAGAATATCACAAAGACTTCCGACATACTGACCACTCAGAACACCTTAGCAACACCCTAGCACCTAACCAAAACACTTTATTAACCACAAAGCAAAGTCAACAACCCAGAACACTTATAGCAACATCTTAGTAACTACCCAGAACATCCTAGCAACCGCTTAGCAACATACTAGCACTACCCAGAACACCCTAGTAACCCCATACCACACCCTATTAGCAATGCCCTAGCAACTGCCTAGCAACTAGTCAAGTCAAGTCATGTCAACTTTATTTATATAGCGCATTTTACAATGCAGATTGTTTCAAAGCAGCTTCAAAGTGTTAAACAGGAAAATAATGAAACCGAATTTGATTCGGCTGTACAGCCGCTCTGGAGAAAACGGTGATGTCATCAGTTCATTTCAATTATCATATATATTCAAGTAATGTAGTTGATATTGTTAATTTAGTTTAGTAATTACATTTATTTGGATATTTATTTGAAAATTTAGTGTCCCCAACTGAGCAAGCCAAAGGCGACAGTGGCAAGGAACCAAAACTCCATCAGGTGGCCTAATGGAGAAAAATAAACCTTGGGAGAAACCAGGCTCAGTCGGGGTGCCAGTTCTCCTCTGGCCAATTAACAAACAGTGTATGATTATTATTTTGGCAGCCTTATAGGTCAGAAGTAGTATTAGATCGGAACATTCGAATGATCGGAGGCATCACGCCGGAGACGGGTTTATTGAGGATGGTGTGTCGATTAAACAATTATTAAATAGGAATATTCGAAATATTGGAGTCATCATGCCGGAGATGGATCCATTGAGGATGCCATGTCGATGAGCAATTTCAGAAGGGAGACTAATTGACACGGTCTCTGCAGACACTTCAGGGATGCGTTGGTGATGTCTGGGTGCTGGTCCACCATCTGATCTGGATACGGCCCGGATCCGGCTGACTGCAGTAAACCTCGGGATAAACAGAGAGACTAACATTAGCGTAGATGCCATTCTTCTTATGATGTAACGAGTACATCAGGTGTTATGGGAAGTGTTCCCGGTTTCGGCTGACCTAGTTAATGCAGCCTAACAATTTGAATAAAATATAAATAAAAAATTATAAATTAAAAACTACCAAAAACATAATAGCAACCACAAAGCAACCTCATAACAACTACCCAGAAGACCCTAATAACCTCATAGCAATGCCCTAGCATCTACCTAGAACACCTTAGCAACTACCCAAAACACCATAGCAACCACATAGCAACATCCTAGCAATTACCTGGAACACCCTAGTAACTATATACCAATGCCCTATTAGCAACTACCCAGAACATCATAGCAACCTCTTAGGAACTACCCAGAGCGCCATAGTAACCACATAGCAACGCTCTAGCAACTACCTGGAACATCCTAGCAACCACATAGCAACATCCTAGGAACTACCCAGAACACCCCAGCAACCACATAGCAATGTCCTAGCAACTACCCAGAAGACCCTAATAACCTCATAGCAACGCCCTAGCAACTACCCAGAACAATGTGTAGTCAATTTGTAAGAAAGTGCAACAAACTCTGAAACTAACAGTATGGATAAGCCTGGATCAACTTAACCTGAGAATCTAAATTGTGTGGTTGTCTGAAATGAAAACGCTTTCCGTCTGTCAGTGTATTCTCCACTTCAGCATCTCTCTCCTCCTCTGCTTTTATCACACCTCTCTTCTCTGAGCGGTCTCTCGTTCTTTCATCTTGAGGGTGGATCACAGACGTCTGCGGCGTTTAATGACATCCACTGGGACGACTGACTCGCAGCTGCTGCTAACTGCCATCACAACTCCTGAAGTGCCGCACATGCCGGGGACAACATTTCTGAAAGGACAGACAAGGTGGGTGGGAAGACTTTGCTCGGTTGAGATTTACTCACTGTCATGTCCTCAGATGACTTCCTTTCCTTTCTTCCGGAAATTTGACAGCAGTCAGGGCTATAATGATCACACACTGAGATGGACATGTCACTATGTGTTTTTCAATTGAGTCTCCTCAAGTCTCGGATAGTTAGCTGCATCTTTGTATAGTGTTGCATTCAACATGTGACCATCACAGACTGTTCTAAAGATCTGAAGTTCTTCTGTAGGGCTCCCCCTAGAGTTTAAACACACAACACACCCTTCATGCCATGAATAATTCATCCACATACTGCCACAGATCAGTGCAAAACAATGAATATTTGGTATAGATGTCTCTAAGGAAAAGATAAGAGAGAGAGTCTGTAGTTTATTAATGTCTGCAAGAGTTATTTCAGGATCATTTCTGCTTCTGAACCTTCTTTTAAAAATGAATCATATAATTTAAGAGAGTATTCCTATAAAAGGGAATATGAGACTCTCATAAATATGCTCTGGTCAAGCTCAGATTCTTAAACTTCATCAATAATGACTTGATTAATTATACAATGGCAAGAAAATGAACAGAATGGAAATATAGAGCTAAAGTTGGCATTGGCTCAATGAGGACGTCATCTTTTGAAATGTTGATATTATCACACTGATTTCTGTAATTCAATCAGACAGAATGTTTTCAAACTTTTCGATGGTGAAGACCCACAAATATAATGATTCCCTTGTGAGGGACACCCTTGATAAAAAATAAAGGTAGCTGTACGAATCCATTTGTGAGGAACTAATTCAAATAATTGTTTGCAAAACTGAATGAGTGGCTTTTACATTGTCATTATACTAAAGCAAATTGTTAAAATATTATCTGGAAAATGTTTACTTTTAATCAAGCTGACATCATACGCAAGATTTATTGCTGTCAATCACGATTAATCACATCTAACATTAAAGTTTGTAAATAATATATATATACACCGATCAGGCATAACATTATGACCACTGACAGGTGAAGTGAATAACACTGATTATCTCTTAGCTCACTGCAGCTCTTGTGGGGTGTTCCCGGTCTGCAGTGGTCAGTATTTATCAAAACTGCTCCAAGGAAGGAACAGTGGGGAACCGGAGACAGGGTCATGGGAAAAGCAAAAGCCTGCCACAAAGCAAAAATGGTTCAGGAACGGTAATTCAGTAAAAAATATGAACATATGATGATACATATGCTTGAGAATCTAAGTAAAGTCAACAAAAAAACTTTTGTAAGCAACATTTTCTTCTAACAAATGTAACAATAGCTTGAACAAAGATTATTTGGGATTAGTCGGTTTATTATCTTGAGTGAACTAAACAAGAATGCTCGAAACACAAAATATACAGGCCATTATGCAAAAAAATAAATAAATGCTGTCAAAGGAATAATGGAAGTTAAGCTTGGAGGATGTTCTTCAACAGCTTTGATATTTTATCATTCAATGCAATGACATTTTATTTTGTGCTTTAAGAGTTATTATAAAAACAACAAGTTGTGGCAGTGTATTGGGTTGCAATATGTGTTTTGTCAGTGGAGAGCGGAGGCACTGCAGGATGGGAGAACGAGAGGAAGTTCTTCAGGAACTTCTGGCAGAGCAGAATCCTGAGTTTTCCCCCTCCTCTGGAGAAGAAGTGAATCTAGTTCCGTTAACGGAGGAATAGAGGGGGGACGTCATCGAACTTGGGGGAAAACGCGATTTCCGACGCTTTCTTGCTTTCTACGCCGATTCTCTTATGGAAAAACTGGGAAAAGAGTGAACTTTCCTCCCCGCGTCCCGAGGAAAACTTCACCAACAGAAGGGGCGATGAGATGCGAGTGAGCTATGCCTTGTAGAAATGGACAGATTTTGTTTAAGCGAAAACATGGCGTCTGTCTCCCAAAGTTTGGATTATTTTCCAGTCTGCTCTTTGCACTCTGCTGCCTCGAGGCGCGCTCGGGCGTCACGGCAGACGGGAGAGCGTGCAGCCCCTGCCCGGGTAACTGCTCGTGCACGGCGGTGGGACCGCAAAACTCGTGCGTCGTTAATTGTTCCAACATCGGACTGGATCAGGCCCCAGCGGCGTCCGACCTACCGAGCGACACGCACACTCTGTAAGTGACCGTCGCTCGCTGAAAAGCCCCGGGCGGGTTGGTGGGTGATGCGGGTGTTTGTTGTGATCTGACCGAGGTGACGGGTGGGTGGCTGAGGTGATGGCTGGTGTAATACTTAAGACTACCACTGTTTATCTGTCAATCATAACTCGGGATGTCTGGGATGTCTGGGATGGGGAAATCTTGGAATATTTTGAAAGTCTGGTTTAAAACACGTGCCAAGCTCACAGAAATGTAGTGTTTTTATTCCTGTTGTTTTCACGTTTTTGAAAATACATTTTGGAATTCTACGTTATACGTTATACATACATCAGTACAAATTCGCCTCAATACACTCTTAAAATTAAAGGAACTTCCATCAGGAACCAATAAGAGCACAGAAGGTTCTTTAGATGATTAAAAAAAACATGTGTTTCTTTTAAGAGCTGTTCTCTGAAAGGTTCTTTGTGGAACCATAAATGGAACCCTTATTTTTAATAGTGTATTATTTCATAGATACACAGTAATGATGAGGGTTATGTGACATGAAAATCACCTACAGTATTTTGTGTTTTTGTCACATGACAACAAAATGGCTTCCTGCATAGGGTTAACTACACTGACTTTGTTTTGGAGGCCAACGTGTTAATATTTTAAATCTTTAATATTTTGTATTAATTATGTATTACTTGTGCTTTTTCAATTTCAACCACTTTTTTCTTTTTCTTTCTCTTTTTTTTTTTTTACAACATTTTTTACTTTAAAGTAAACAGAAGTTGCGAGTGTTTTCTTTCCTATTGTGACATATGTCTGATTGAAGTTGCTTCTCAAACAAGAACAAATGTAGCTTGATTCTGTCCATGGGGAATTGATTGGAAGGTTGTGGTTTGCTGTTGGTCGATCTCATGTGAGTGACAGGTTGTCCCGCCCTCGTGCCAGTAAACACGTCATCAGAGAAGAGATGTCGCTGCAAGGTCACATACCAAGAATATTCCACTAAAAAACTATTTTCAATTTAGATTTAATGACTTTAAAAAACATTAAAACTATAAATTACTAGTGCAGTCAAATCAATTACTCTTCATGCATCTGCTGCTACGCAAGCTGTGTGTGTGAGTTAAATCCAGGAATACACTTGAGTAGCTATCTCAACCGTTCCCTTGGGTTGAGACGCCTTTTTATCCACTTAGAGAAAGACTAAGGGTGCGTCTCAATCAGCTCCCTAGTTCAGTAGTCAGGGCACTGATCAGGGGGTCAGCCCATTGACTTATGTCCTGATCAGTGCCCTGACTACTGAACTAGGGAGCTGATTGAGACGTACGCTAAGTATCACTTTTTGGCCGTTTTTACACACTGAGAAAAATTACAAACAATCCCATATGAGTTCAGTTGGGTAATGAGTAATACGTAGTCGATTAATTGCGATTAATCACATCTAACATAAAAGTTTGTAAATATATATGTTCATGTGTGTATTAGGGATGTCACAAGTACCGGTACTTCGGTACCAAGCCGATACTAAAATTAAAAAAATGTGACGATACCAGCATTTCTGTATATTCTGAACCCTCAGCTGCGTTCAGTCGCTTCCGTGTTTATCTAAGCGCAGGGCTCCAGACTGTAGCCGAATATATACTAGTATATATACTATTCACGCGTGACACTCGCTGTCTTTTTAGCCTCTGCCGTGTCACTATATGAGGAACGCATAAACTGCTCTGAGATTCACTTCATGAGCGTTTACCGTTTCATTTGAGAAAGCTGTTATATCATGAACACACAGACACTCAAAGGTCTTCACGGCAATCCGTCAAAATAAAAGTTTGGTTTAACTTGAAGAAATTGACAGAAATATATTAGGCTACTGTTGTACAGTAGATTTAGTTACGTCTCTATGTAATACTACTACTAAGTATTATTATTATTATTAGGTGTGCCTATATGGTTGCTTATTTTTCTCTTGATCTTTTTTTATAAACAGTGTTTACTTTTAAACAGCATGCAGCCTTTAAATGTTTATATGTATTATTTACTTATAATGATTATCATCATAAATAATATACTCTGTAAATGTAAAAATGTAAATAGTTAAATAAAATACAAAAACATTTTGCTGTGGTACCGAAATTGATATTGGTATTGGTACCGACTACTAGAATTTTGGTATCGTGACATCCCTAGTGTGTATACCAGTGTAGGGTAAGTTACTCTAAAAAAGTAACTAATTACTAGTTACTAATCATTAATAGTGTAATTAGATTACTCTACAAAAAGTATTTAATTACTAATTACTTTCTAAATCCTATATCAACCTCGACTAGTTCAGTAATTCAAGGATAGACGTGAAACGGCTCTTTTACTTTATTCAAATAAATATGAAACTACATAAATAATTCTTATTAACTGACCAAAGTATTACAAATGTGAGGATACATAAAAACATGCATTTTAAAGTTAGACGTTAGATGTTGATGTTAATTCCACTATTGTATTATATATAATTGTTCTACAGTCTATACACGGTATTTAGTTCAATTACATCAGAAGTAAATTACAGAAAAAATAAGAGTAATCCCTTACTTTACCTTTTCAAGGGAAAAGTAATTAAATTACAGTAACTACTTAGTAACTATACCCAACACTGGTATATACATATATGTACATACACACGCACACACACAATATAAGTGATTAATCACAATTAATCGACTACGTATTACTCATTACCCAACTGAACTCATATGGGATTGTTTTAATTTTTCTCAGTGTAAAAACTGCCAAAAAGTGATACTTAGTCTTTCTCTAAGTGGATAAAAAGGCGTCTCAACCCAAGGAACGGTTGAGAGAGCTACTCAAGTGTATTCCTGGATTTAACTCACACACACAGCTTGTGTAGCAGCAGATGAAGAGTTCCCGCAGGTAGACTCGCGGCGCGTCATGCATCAGCGTCCTTGCGTTGAGAACACGGTGTTCTTTACTCCTGTTTCTGCGGCGCTCGAGCTCCAGCATGTGTTATCCATTCACATAGGCTACAGATGTGATGCTCTGATCTCTCGCTTTTTGGGGGGGCATAAAGTTTAAGAGCCGAAATCTTTCATCAGGCAACTCTTGTAAAATTGGCAATAATGATAATAAGCTACATTGTTGCTGCATGTTTTTCTCCAGTGAATATGTGGTCAATATTTCTTTTTGTATAAACACAAAGCATAAAGCCTTTGCTACAGAAAGCGTGATTGGATTTCCACTGTAGTTGCCCATGAAAAAAGGTCCAGTTTATTGAACACAACTAATAGAAGGGCCAAATATAATGATATTGAAACAAGCATTTGTGCAATTGGACTTTTGTCTAGAAATCTTGTGACAACTAGCCCCGTCCTAGTTCATTAAGGAACACACGTCTTTTATGGACAACAGGAGCTGCTGTGAACATTTTTGCATTGTTTTTTTTGTTTTTTTTTACAGTTCTACTCTGCCTATAAATGTCTGATAACATAAAGCCGCTGACATTTTAACCAAATGTACTGAAGCTTCTTTGTCTAGAGGAAGCGAGGGATGCAGAAAGTTAGTGAGTCTTGAGTTTTTGAGCTGCTGATCAGACCGAAATCTCCAGACACAGTTGCCGTTTTTAATCCGTCCGTTTATGCTATTCGCAATGCCTCATGGGTTTGTAGTTTTTTCCTCACTAAAGCCATTAAGTACTCCATCTTTGTATTTTTGTCTGATTTTCAAATACTTTTCTGCTTCAAAGTTTGTTGTGAAAATGAGGACGCTCGCACACACTCGTCGTGAGAGTGCAGAATGTCTGGCCGTGAGCCTTGTCTCTCAAGTTCACAGGACGAGAGTGTGTGCGAATCGAACCTGCCTCAGTCATCTTCTTTACTTTACACACTTTCATAAGAAGTCGTGTGATTGCATATTGGAAATCCATTTCGATTTGTTGGAGGTGCAGCGAGCATCTTCACACTGCCAGACCCTTTGGTAAACTTTCTCTGTTGTTCCTCTGCTGCAGTGACTGTATTAGGCTGTAATGTTCTTTGCTGGTTTGTACTGGTCTGTATATTATTGGCTTTTATATAGTTTGCACTTTGCTTTGGTCTTTACTGGGTTTTGCTGATCTGTGGTGGTCTGCGGTGGTCTGTGGTGGTTTGCGTTGTTCTTTAGTGATCTGTGGTGGTTTGCTTTGGTCTGTAGTGATCTGTGGTGGTTTGCTTTGGTCTTTGGTGGTCTGTAGTGGTCTGTGGTGGTTTGCTTTGATCTGTGGTGGTCTGTAGTGATCTGTAGTGGTCTGTGGTGGTTTGCTTTGGTCTTTAGTGATCTGTGGTGGTTTGCTTTGGTCTTTAGTGATCGGTGGTGTTCTGTGGTGTTCTGGGGTGGTCTGTGGATGTCTGTGGTGGTTTGCTTTGGTCTGTAGTGGTCTGTGGTGGTTTGCTTTGGTCTGTAGTGATCTGTGGTGGTTTGCTTTGGTCTGTAGTGATCTGTGGTGGTTGGCTTTGGTCTGTAGTGATCTGTGGTGGTTTGCTTTGGTCTGTAGTGATCTGTGGTGGTTTGCTTTGATCTGTGGTGTTCTGGGGTGTTCTGGGGTGGTCTGTGGTTGTCTGTGGTGGTTTGCTTTGGTCTGTAGTGATCTGTGGTGATCTGCGGTAGTCTTGGGGTCTGTGGTGGTCTGCGGTGATCTGTGGTGGTTTGCTTTGGTCTGGGGTGGTCTGTGGTGGTTTGCTTTGATCTGTAGTGGTCTGTGGTGTTCTGTGGTGGTCTGCGGTGGTCTGTGGTGGTTTGCGTTGTTCTTTAGTGATCTGTGGTGGTTTGCTTTGGTCTGTAGTGATCTGTGGTGGTTTGCTTTGGTCTTTGGTGGTCTGTAGTGGTCTGTGGTGGTTTGCTTTGATCTGTGGTGGTCTGTAGTGATCTGTAGTGGTCTGTGGTGGTTTGCTTTGGTCTTTAGTGATCTGTGATGGTTTGCTTTGGTCTTTAGTGATCGGTGGTGTTCTGTGGTGTTCTGGGGTGGTCTGTGGATGTCTGTGGTGGTTTGCTTTGGTCTGTAGTGCTCTGTGGTGGTTTGCTTTGGTCTGTAGTGATCTGTGGTGGTTTGCTTTGGTCTGTAGTGATCTGTGGTGGTTTGCTTTGATCTGTGGTGTTCTGGGGTGTTCTGGGGTGGTCTGTGGTTGTCTGTGGTGGTTTGCTTTGGTTTGCTTTGGTCTGTAGGGATCTGTGGTGATCTGCGGTAGTCTTGGGGTCTGTGGTGGTCTGCGGTGATCTGTGGTGGTTTGCTTTGGTCTGGGGTGGTCTGTGGTGGTTTGCTTTGATCTGTAGTGGTCTGTGGTGGTCTGCGGTGGTCTGTGGTGGTTTGCGTTGTTCTTTAGTGATCTGTGGTGGTTTGCTTTGGTCTGTAGTGATCTGTGGTGGTTTGCTTTGGTCTTTGGTGGTCTGTAGTGGTCTGTGGTGGTTTGCTTTGATCTGTGGTGGTCTGTAGTGATCTGTAGTGGTCTGTGGTGGTTTGCTTTGGTCTTTAGTGATCTGTGGTGGTTTGCTTTGCACTTTAGTGATCGGTGGTGTTCTGTGGTGTTCTGGGGTGGTCTGTGGATGTCTGTGACGGTTTGCTTTGGTCTGTAGTGATCTGTGGTGGTTTGCTTTGGTCTGTAGTGATCTGTGGTGGTTTGCTTTGGTCTGTAGTGATCTGTGGTGGTTTGCTTTGATCTGTGGTGTTCTGGGGTGTTCTGGGGTGGTCTGTGGTTGTCTGTGGTGGTTTGCTTTGGTCTGTAGTGATCTGTGGTGGTCTGCGGTGATCTGTGGTGGTTTGCTTTGGTCTGGGGTGGTCTGTGGTGGTTTGCTTTGATCTGTAGTGGTCTGTGGTGTTCTGTGGTGGTCTGCGGTGGTCTGTGGTGGTTTGCGTTGTTCTTTAGTGATCTGTGGTGGTTTGCTTTGGTCTGTAGTGATCTGTGGTGGTTTGCTTTGGTCTTTGGTGGTCAAAGACAACTTTCTCTGTTGTACCTCCACATGCAGTGATTCACTGATTCGCTCATGTTTAATAGCATCATGATCACAGATGATCAGCAGTGATGTAATGTGTCCTCCTCTGCTGCAGTGACTGTATTAGGCTGTAATGTTCTTTGCTGGTTTGTACTGGTCTGTATATTATTGGCTTTTCTATAGTTTGCACTTTGCTTTGGTCTTTACTGGGTTTTGCTGGTCTGCAGTGGTTTGTCTTTCAAAGTTTTCTTTTATATTTGATAATGTTTTACAAATGAAAAGTTTGAAAGGTTTTGCACAATTAAAGTTATTTAAATTTAAAAGAATTTGGTTGATCTAAGTTGAATTTCCCCCCTAAATAATAACAAAAGTCAATTAATTAAATAGAGTTTTTTTTATAATAGTAGTATAATAAAATAATATAATATAATATAAATAAATTCAAATTAAATAAAAAAGGAGGTACATTCTTTGTATTTTTGTCTTCACTGATTTGTTTTTGTTGATATTGGTTTTTACTACTCTGGTCTACAGAGGTCTTCACTGGTTTGTAGTGATATTTACTGTTTTTTGTTAGTGTGGTGGTTTGCTTTGATCTGTAGTGATCTGTGATGGTTTACTTTGATCTGTGGTTGTCTGTGGTGGTTTGCTGTGATCTGTGGTGGTCTGCTTTGGTCTGGGGTGGTCTGTGGTGGTTTGCTTTGATCTGTAGTGGTCTGTGGTGGTTTGCGTTGTTCTCTAGTGATCTGTGGTGGTTTGCTTTGGTCTGTAATGATCTGTGGTGGTTTGCTTTGGGCTGTGGTGGTCTGTAGTGGGCTGTGGTGGTCTGTAGTGGTCTGTGGTGTTCTGTGGTGGTCTGCGGTGATCTGTGGTGGTTTGCTTTGGTCTTTAGAGATCGGTGGTGGTTTGCTTTGGTCTGTAGTGATCTGGGGTGGTTTGCTTTGTTCTGTGGTGTTCTGTGGTGGTCTGTGGTTGTCTCTGGTGGTTTGCTTTGGTCTGTAGTGATCTGTGGTGGTTTGCTTTGGTCTGTAGTGATCTTTGGTGATCTGCGGTAGTCTTGGGGTCTGTGGTGGTCTGCGGTGATCTGTGGTGGTTTGCTTTGGTCTGCTGTGTTCTGTGGTGGTCTGTGGTGATCTGTGGTGGTTTGCTTTGGTCTGTGGTGATCTGTGGTGTTCTGTGGTGTTCTGTGGTGATCTGCGGTGTTCTGCGGTGTTCTGTGGTGATCTGCGGTGTTCTGCTGTGTTCTGTGGTGATCTGCGGTGTTCTGCGGTGATCTGCAGTGTTCTGCGGTGTTCTGTGGTGGTCTGCGGTGGTCTGCGGTGTTCTGTGGTGATCTGCGGTGGTTTGCTTTGGTCTGCGGTGTTCTGTGGTGGTCTGCAGTGTTCTGTGGTGGTCTGCGGTGGTCTGCAGTGTTCTGTGGTGGACTGCAGTGTTCTGTGGTGGTCTGCGGTGGTCTGCAGTGTTCTGTGGTGGTCTGCAGTGTTCTGTGGTGGTCTGCGGTGGTCTGCGATGTTCTGTGGTGATCTGCGGTGGTTTGCTTTGGTCTGCAGTGTTCTGTGGTGGTCTGCAGTGTTCTGTGGTGGTCTGCGGTGGTCTGCAGTGTTCTGTGGTGGTCTGCGGTGGTCTGCAGTGTTCTGTGGTGGTCTGCAGTGTTCTGTGGTGGTCTGCGGTGGTCTGCGGTGTTCTGTGGGGATCTGCGGTGATCTGTGGTGGTTTGCTTTGGTCTGTAGTGATCTGTGGGGGTCTGCGGTGTTCTGCGGTGTTCTGCGGTGATCTGTGGTGGTTTTTGTGTCTTCTTTTTACCCAAGTTTGCCGTTTGCTCTTCTGTCTGAACTGTAGATATTACTGTGTGGAAATGAGAAAAAGGACTGAATTTCTGCTCTCAGAAATGGTTCAATCACGCCAAGAAATCATGTTTAATTCTGAGCGCATCTGTGTACGTGTGTTTTACAGGCTGGGGTAAAACTCACTGACCATATGCGGTGGGAAGTTTATTTTGTTGCCATGACAGTCTCACATCATGACATCACCCGAACACAGAAGCACAGACACCCACAGTAATAAAGACAGGCAGGAAAGCAATATTTTACTCAAACAGCATTTGAAAATGGTTTAAATCTTTATTAGCTGAAAATAAGTGCTCAGGAAGTTAAAGATCCACATTCACCCAAGTGTTAAACTGAGTGAAGTATGAGCAATAGTGATGGTCAACAAACACTACTCATAATCATTAACTAAACCTTTTATTCCACATTTGTCAAATCAGGTGGTAGCTTTCTCTGTTTCAAAGAATGCATGAAAAACACATCTAGACCTGATCTAGAGTTCGACTCCTGCACACACAGAATCAACAGGTTCAAACGCTCTAGTTTCCAGGGAGGTTTGTGCCAGGCACAGTTAGTTATGCAAGTCATTTGTATAACTGTGGTTTATTTAGTAGAACGCCGATTCATCATTAACTCACTAGTCTAGTTGTTATATTTGGGAATGTTTTTGATCATCTTAGTGTGCTTTTTTCTTCTCTTCCTCCTTCACTCCTGTATTTATCTATCGGTTTATTCCCATGCAAGTAAAAATAACCACGGTCATGCATTTTCCTGTTCTCTCACATCTCTTTCCGCCGGCAGTGCATGAGAGCCCGAGGCAGTAAAGTGTCAAACCCTGGCAACATTGAGGCAAAAAAATAAGCAAGCGATTTGAGTTACTACACAATGGCCAAATGGAAGAATAATAACAGCTGTGAAGGCTTCGATAACCCTGAGCGTGTGTGTTTTCTGCACGTGTATTATTTACGTCCTTGATGAATTTGTTCCTGACTTGCATCGCATGTCTGTCTTTTTCCACTGGTTCAGGACTGGCTTTTAGTGTCTTTGCTGAAAGACCCCATGAAATGAAAACTAGACTTTTGTGGCTTGTATTCCATGTCTGTTAACCCCATTTCGGCTGTTATGTTGAGGTTTTTTTTTATGATTTTTTTTTCTTTCTTAGACAAAGTACTGTATTGACCATAAATAATGTGGATTAGTGTCATTTATTGGTTATTCAAGTCTGCTCTAAGCCATTTTTGTACATTCACCTGAAAAAGTATCTAACAGAGCACAAAACATGTTCTGGGTCATTATTTTTTTTTTTTTTTGTTGTTGTTGTTTTTTATAATGTAAGATTTATTAAAAGACACACTAAAACATTTTGGCATGAATTGATCTGTTGATAGAGCTCCACCAGAATCTGAATATAGCTCAAACACACACCGGGAATTAGAACCAGCCTGAAATATACAGTTTTTACACTCTTGAAATGAAGGTTCTTGATTAGAATCTGCGGTTCCATGAAGAACCTTTAACATGGAATCCACAAAACGTTCTTTATAATGGGAAAAAGTTCTTTGTACCAAGACAAAAAACCAAAAATCTTTCTTCTATGGCATCGTTGCAAAACCCCTTTCGCAACCTTTATTTTTAAGAGTGTAGTGTTATATGAGAGTATAACACATTTTTTTAGCTTACATGCATACACGCTGCTGGTTCATGTTTAGAGCACTATAGTATATGAAACATGTCCATAAAAACGTAACCGTGCTCACTCCGGTCTGTATCTGATCTACACTCACCTAAAGGATTATTAGGAACACCTGTTCAATTTCTTATTAATGCAATTATCTAATCAACCAATCACATGGCAGTTGCTTCAATGCATTTAGGGGTGTGGTCCTGGTCAAGACAATCTCCTGAACTCCAAACTGAATGTCAGAATGGGAAAGAAAGGTGATTTAAGCAAATTTGAGCGTGGCATGGTTGTTGGTGCCAGACGGGCCGGTCTGAGTATTTCACAATCTGCTCAGTTACTGGGATTTTCACGCACAACCATTTCTAGAGTTTACAAAGAATGGTGTGA
Source organism: Rhinogobio ventralis (assembly GCA_039654625.1). Taxonomy (NCBI): domain Eukaryota; kingdom Metazoa; phylum Chordata; class Actinopteri; order Cypriniformes; family Gobionidae; genus Rhinogobio; species Rhinogobio ventralis. The sequence goes on along the minus strand of CM077195.1, from coordinate 42,114,822 downwards.
AAAGGGAAAAACATCCAGTATGCGGCAGTCCTGTGGGCGAAAATGCCTTGTTGATGCTAGAGGTCAGAGGAGAATGGGCCGACTGATTCAAGCTGATAGAAGAGCAACTTTGACTGAAATAACCACTCGTTACAACCGAGGTATGCAGCAAAGCATTTGTGAAGCCACAACACGCACAACCTTGAGGCGGATGGGCTACAACAGCAGAAGACCCCACCGGGTACCACTCATCTCCACTACAAATAGGAAAAAGAGGCTACAATTTGCACGAGCTAACCAAAATTGGACATTTGAAGACTGGAAAAATGTTGCCTGGTCTGATGAGTCTCGATTTCTGTTGAGACATTCAGATGGTAGAGTCAGAATTTGGCGTAAACAGAATGAGAACATGGATCCATCATGCCTTTTTACCACTGTGCAGGCTGGTGGTGGTGGTGTAATGGTGTGGGGGGATGTTTTCTTGGCACACTTTAGGCCCCTTAGTGCCAATTGGGCATCGTTTAAATGCCACGGCCTACCTGAGCATTGTTTCTGACCATGTCCATCCCTTTATGACCACCATGTACCCATCCTCTGATGGCTACTTCCAGCAGGATAATGCACCATGTCACAAAGCTCGAATCATTTCAAATTGGTTTCTTGAACATGACAATGAGTTCACTGTACTAAAATGGCCCCCACAGTCACCAGATCTCAACCCAATAGAGCATCTTTGGGATGTGGTGGAACGGGAGCTTCGTGCCCTGGATGTGCATCCCACAAATCTCCATCAACTGCAAGATGCTATCCTATCAATATGGGCCAACATTTCTAAAGAATGCTTTCAGCACCTTGTTGAATCAATGCCACGTAGAATTAAGGCAGTTCTGAAGGCGAAAGGGGGTCAAACACAGTATTAGTATGGTGTTCCTAATAATCCTTTAGGTGAGTGTATATGATCCATGTGGTGAGCGTTGTTAAACTCCTCGCAGAAACCGCTCTCATGCGCGCGCCGTGTGTTCTCCGCTGTAATGTGATCTCAGCTGTGCTCTCACTACAGTGCAACAGTGAAACGGGACCCCTCTCAAACAGTGTCGCGCTGCCGCGTTCCGAACGCTGTTTAAGCGGCATACAACGGTATATAAAAAATTAATATCATAACAAAATAAATTCCAGTATTTGGTATGAACCGGTATACCGCCGAGCACTAGTTTTTCACCTAGTATTTATCTTATTTTATTTCAGCTTCATTTCAATTAAAGGTCCCATGGCATGAAAATTTCACTTTATGAGGTTTTTTAACATTAATATGAGTTCCCCTAGCCTGTCTATGATCCCCCAGTGGCTAGAAATGGCGATAGGTGTAAACCAAGCCCTGGGTATCTTGCTCCGTCTTTGAGAAAATGAAAGCTCAGATGGGCCATTCTGGAATATTCCCCGTATGTCATCATATGGGGAAAGGTTACCTCCCCTTTCTCTGCTTTGCCCGCCCAGAGAATTTGGAGAAAATGGATTAAGTTTATTTTTTACATTCAGTTAAGTCGCAATGTCAGCACAGGCTTTACAAACAGACGATATGGATTCGACAGCACCGCCACAAACAGTAAGTGTTCATTAATGCCTGATCAGTGATTTCTGATGTGTAGCTAATTATTCAAGTTCACACAGACTTTTTCTAAATCGTTTAATACTGTTTATGCACCAGTGAATCCAGCCAGTGACAAAACGATCAACCTCACATTGTTTCTCTTAGTAGCATGAAACAAATCTGTTATTTAAATTGTGATTAAAATACAGAGAGCGATCAAAGAACACTCTTTATAATGTTCGAAGCTGTCAAGTATATCTGCACACTTGCCCAAACTGCCGTTATAATGAATGACGCTGTTACGCTGCACAATGAAGCTCTTACTGTATTCATATCGATATTGTGTTTGCTGTTAGCTGTGGTGAAAGCATTTTGTGAGAAAAATAGCATTGCAATGACTCATCACTGCAGCCTTTCATGTGATGGGAAAAGATCAAAAAAATAATGTTATAATCAACACTTTCACGAGTCATTAATCTCGACAGCTGTAATAGTAAAAAAAGTAGTAAAAGTATTCGAGAGGGATTCCACATGTAATATGCATTTCAAATGCAAAAATGTCAGCCAATCACAGCAGTGGGCGTTTCCACTGAAGTCTCACAGCAGACACGCCCCTTCAAACAGAGCGTTTAAGCCAGAGGGCTAAAATCAGGATAGAAAAATGCCTTTTATTTCTAAATTATGACATTTTATGATGTAAAAACCATACTAGCAATATAAGTACACCTCAGGAAACATCATGGGACCTTTAACGGAAAGAATTTATAATTGTTTTAGTTAACGATAACAATACTGTCAAAGAGCAATGATTGTGGACTTCATTGAGCTTTACATAATTTAATTTCCACAGCAGAACATTCACTGACAGCTCACAGCAGATATAAACATCCTTATGTGAACGCTTCACACGTATAAACACACTCGTTCTTTGTGTTAATCTGGCTTTCTCAATCTCGCTCTGTCTCCAATCGATGACTTCCTCTCTGCTCCAGATCCTTGAACCTCTATTTCCTGTGTCTGGAGCTCTCTCTCTCTCTCTCTCTCTCTTCTCCAGACAGCTGGGCTTCTCCTACTGTGAGTATTTAAACGGGTCGTAGTATAAGAGCAGATAACACGTTATGTAATAGAACCATGTAAATAAAGTTGAAGCTGAAATATTTTTGCCTACTGTGTCGAGATGGTCTGCTGTGAGGACAGTTTGGTAACGTTTCACATTTGTCCCTTAAGTTCATGACCTTTTTCCACCTTCCACCTTTTTTGTTACTGTATCTTTAAGACTTCTGTATATAAATGACCCCTGCTGATTGGCTAACCTGTATAGTGGAATGGCTGAATAGGTGTTGGGCGGTCACATGTTACTGAGCTCATAGCTGTGATGTCATGATTTGTTTCAGTAAATGGTCTGGATGGACTGGAGACGAGGTTTGAGTTGTGAACATGGAAGATGGTTGATATTTATTGAGCTTTTTAATATCAGGACTGGAAGAAAAGTTGCGTTTTACATTTAAATGGCAAATCTCAGTAACATCATGTTTTAGTTAAACTACACCTCAAAATAATAATAATAAAAAAACAATAAACGCGTAATAATAAAATAATTTTTTATCAAATAGAATATGAAATGCATGATATTTTGCTTCAAGAAAAAAATTGAAGAAATACAAATTGACATGATTATTATATTTACATAACATATTTATCTTTATGTAATGTATTTTATATAGATTATTACAAATATATAAAATATTTATATTATTAAATATATTCATATTTATTTTTATACTTGTTTTATTGATATCATATCATATTTTTATATTAGTATAATATATTTATATAGTTTGATATTATATTTATGTAATTTGCTATATACTATATTACTAAAATTACTGTTATTTAAAACAGTAACAATAAAATTATTTTTTATAAAATAGAATATGAAATAAATTATATTTTGCTTCAAGAAGAAACTTTGTACAAATTGACAGGATTATCATATTTACATTCTATATGTATATTTATGTAATATATTTTATATAGATTAAAATATTTATATTATTAAATATATTTATATTTATTTAGTGTTATGCTTATAATTTAATGATATCATAATGTTATATTTGTATTAGTATAATGTATTTATATAGTTTGATATTATATTTATGTAATTTACTATATAAAATTACTGTTATTTAAAACAGTAACAATACAATTTATATGAAAATTTTTACTTCAAGAATTTTTTTACAAATTGACATAATTATTATATTTACATAATATATTTATATTTATGTAATATCTTTTATATAGATTATTAAAATTATATAAAATATTTATATTAATAAATTTTTATACTTAATGATATCATAATATATTTATATTAGTATAATATATTTATATAGTTTGATAATATATTTATGTAATTTACTATAGTAAAATTACTGTTATTTATTTTTATTTCAATTAAATATGGTACGGCACAATTTAATTTGTATAAATATTTTACCATTTAAATAACATATTTTTCACATATTACAGTAATGTTTTTTTTCTTTTAAGGTAAATGATCATTTTGAATTAAATGTGCTTAATTGTCATGATACTGTCATGGCAAATGTCAGGCTTCTATTTTTGTTATGCAAAATTAAATGTCTTGTTTCTTCCTTTGATGTTTGGGTTTAAAAATGACCTGGACGTGTTCTTGACAGGCTTTGTGAGATTCATCCGGTATGGAGGGAGTTTTGCTGATGTATGGTGTCACTTTTGGATATAAACAGACTTTTTGAGGTGCCTTTGTGGTGGTTGGGCTTTATTGATTCGGAGTCATTTGGCTGTACAAACAGTGAGTCAGCGGCTCATTCAGCAAATGACTCTCTGGCTCAGTGAGTCAATATATCACTCCACAAATGATTCAGTGAGTCAGTGTGCAGCTGGTCTGTGGTCAGTGTGTGTGTGTGTGTGTGTGTGTGTGTGTGTTGTTTTGATAGGTGTGATATTCTTGATGCGATCTCTCACACACTCCTAAGTGCTCGCTTGTTACTCTTTTCTTAAAGGACTAGTTCTGTAAACTGTTAGCAATGGCAGAAGTTTGAGAAGGTGAAGATGTAGTTTTCCTCACTGTAGTTAGATGATAGCAGTCATTGCCCTACATGTGTATGTGTGTGTTCATGTGTATGAAATCAATCAGACCTGTTTAGTCTCTTTAAACATCTTGAGCTCAGATCACGTTTGATGTAGTTTGTTGTATGTATGTGTGCCTGTAGGCTTGCGGTTGTGTGCGAGAGCCAGCTGGGATCCAGACGGCTCATGCAGCGGCAGAGTAAAACGTACAATTGGACAGAATGTCCCGGGAAGGACAGAGGAGCTTTTTGCTGTGAAGGGCTGGCAGTTATTCCCAAAAATGTCTTTATAATCTTCCATCAAAATGTAATAACTTACTCTGTCTCCCAAGATACACAAGATAAGACAGCATCATACGTTTTCTCCACTGAGAATAACGCAATCTCATTGCAATGAGCTGAGTGAGAGGAAAAAAACTATTTGAGATGGTGAGATGAGAGAAATGCCACTTCAATATACTTTTAATTTATTCATCATCATAAAATATCAATAAAAAATACTTGTCAAATTAACATGCACTATTTGACCCAAGTATTTTTATGCTAATGTATGCAACATGCTAATGTCACATTGACATTTTGTATAAATATTTTACCATTTAAGTAGTATATTTTCCACATATTACAGTAATGCGTATTTTTTTCTTTCTTTTAAGGTAAATGATAATTTTGAATGAAATGTGCTTAATTGTCATGAAAATGTCACAATGCAATTTTTTAAAAATATTTTTTAAAGGGGTCATGAATTTGCTTCTTTTATTGTTTTATAATGTTTCCTGGGGTGCACTTATAATGTTAGTATGATTTTTACACCAAATATAATTTAGAATTTAGAAATAAAAGGCATTTTTCCTACCCTGATTTGAACGCTTTGTTTGAAGGGGCGTGTCTGCTGTGAGACTTCAGTGTAAATGCCCACTGCTGTGATTGGCTGCTGTGAGACTTCAGTGTAAACGCCCACTGCTGTGATTGGCTGCTGTGAGACTTCAGTGTAAACGCCCACTGCTGTGATTGGCTGCTGTGAGACTTCAGTGTAAACGCCCACTGCTGTGATTGGCTGCTGTGAGACTTCAGTGTAAACACCCACTGCTGTGATTGGCTGCTGTGAGACTTCAGTGTAAACGCCCACTGCTGTGATTGGCTGCTGTGAGACTTCAGTGTAAACACCCACTGCTGTGATTGGCTGCTGTGAGACTTCAGTGTAAACGCCCAATGCTGTGATTGGCTGCTGTGAGACTTCAGTGTAAACGCCCAATGCTGTGATTGGCTGCTGTGAGACTTCAGTGTAAACGCCCACTGCTGTGATTGGCTGCTGTGAGACTTCAGTGTTATATATTACATTAATACTCGTCAAGACAGCCATTTTGATATAACTGTGTGTATTTGACAGTTCGAGTGTGTAACAAGGCACGAAACAGAACTGAAGGGATCGCACGCTTCCAGAGAGGCGGCTTGTGCGCACGTTTCGGTGTGTGTGTCCGACAGCAGACATCGCAAGTTACTGCTGTGAGTGTAAACGCACACTGCTGTGATTGGCTGACATCTTTGCATATGAAATAGCCAAGTATTACATGTGGAACTCTCTCGAAAACTTTTAGCACGTATTACTATTACAGCTCTCAATGTTAACTAGTCGTGAAAAGTGTCGATTATGGCATCGTATTCAGATCTTGGCATTAAAGGTTGTAGCGGATCACAGATATGTTGAGCGCATGAAAGCAGTGATCTTACATTGAAACTCGATTTCTGCATTATTATTGTTCTGTGTAAATATTTTTTACAATTTAAATATATACATAATCTCACTAGGCATGTGACGTATCAAATTTTCATGTTGCGATTAATTGCTGAAGCTTTTATCACGGTGTACGGTATTATCACGATATTGAAATAAGTTGCAAAAAAAGTGTTGTCATACTATAACAGGTTTAATAACGTTTTCTTATGACAAAAATAACTGAACATTTTAAATACAATAAAGCAATACACAATGTATAAAGTAAACAAATGTTTTAAACATTAAAGTGCAAAAGAATTATAAAGAACAATAGGTATCACTTTACAATAAGGTCTCATTAGTTAACGTTAGTTAATGCTTTAACATTGACAAAGAGCACATAGCTACATTTGTTACAAAGTTATTATTCTTTGATAACGTCAGTTAAAAAATACAACTGTTAATGTTAGCTCAGGTCCATTAAATAATACAGTTACAACTTTTGATTTTAATAATGTGTTATTAGTGTAAGTAGTAGAAGTATTTTTCATTTGTCAGTTTGTTAATGAATTAACTAATGTTAAATAATGGAGCCTTTATTATAAAGTGTGTGACCGAACAATAAAGAATCAGAACATATTCAAACAATATCTAGGGCATGTAGTAATAACAATGAGATTATTTTTAATGTAACTGAGCTCTGAAATTGTATTTCTGGTTCGAGAAGCTGTTTCACGTCACAATAGGGAAGAAAAGTTAAATTAAAGTGCAGCACAATTTATTATTCCATGTAAATATTTTATAATTAAAAAAGTGCCTTCTCGCATTACAGTAATTGGAAAAATATTTTTTGAGAATTTGGAGTAATATGTGCTTAATTGTAATAAAAAAACGTCACCATTTTTCCAATCGTTGATCTATTATGTCTCGCTTTTATGTCATTAGCATCTCACGCCATTAGCATTACATTTATAAGACAGTGTGTAACAGTAAAACAGTGAAAAAATGTCTCAGCTGCATTCTGATCCATTATTTGAATGCAAAGATGTGAGCTATGTGAACGCCCCCTCAGAAGGCAGCTGTCTATGTAGGTACTAGGCAGCGCTACAATTCGCTTGGTGTTGGATCGGAGCTTCTCTCTCCTCCTCCCCTCTTTTCCCGGCAATTGGAAAGTACCCTGTTAATCAGTCTCCTGGGACGGGCTTCCAGGAGGATAGGGGCCTGCTCTGCCACATGTGAGCCCTGAATGAGGTAGCTCTGCCCGGGTCAGACAGATCCAGAGAGCCCAGCCGAGGAATAAAGCCAGATCCGAGCAGCTCACAGTAGGCGATTGTTCACCAAAAGCCCTCGAGATGTTACCGTACCAATCTGGTACTTATCAGGACCAAATACACACATGTACGGTTGTGCTCGAGTGCATAAACACGCTCACTCAGACTCAATATTTACACACACACACGTACATTTTGGCTCTTATTTATACACACACTCCCTCAAATAAATAAGATGCACACACACACACACACACACACGAGTGCTGGCGAGAATTGTTCAGCCCCTCCTCCTGAAATTTCGAACATAAACAAAACGGAGCGCGCCATAAAATTCTTTCCTTTTTCTTCCTTTTTCCCCCTCCTCCTACCCTTACTTTTTTTCCGTCACAGCCACAACAGACAGACTGCTGTTTAGTGGGTTAGTGTGTAACTGTGGTTACAGCCAATTGCGGCTTGGCTGTGTTGCTGTGGTGATTACGGCTTAATGTTGATGGTGATGGTCAGTGTTGTCATCCTCATCGCCCCAGTCGACGGCTCCAGTCCTTTTATCCATGTTATAGTATGCACATAATATGCACAGTTTCATTATGCATAGAATACGTATTTAATCTAATACGTATGTAAACTACATTTGCAATATATCCCACAAATGCAATGTGCAAAACTTGACCTTCTATTACTTCCAGTGTGATGCATGAATCAGACAGTTTTTTTAATGACATAACCTCTTAGCATAGTTTTTTTAAATTATTATAGTGCTGTCAAATCGATTTATCATGATTAATCGCATCCAAAATAAAAGTTTGATATCATACTATATGTGTGTGTACTGTGTATAATTATTATGAATATATTTAAGATTTTATTTACATATAAAATATTTATATATAATATATAATATGTATATATATATATATATATATATATATATATATATATACAGTATATACATGCACATATTTCTTAAATATATACATAAATGAGTTTAGTTAAAATAAATATTTGCTGTATATATATTTATATTATATATAAAATATTTATACACAAATATGACAAATTTTTCTTAAATATATACATGCATCTGTGTGTGTGTGTGTTTTATTTTGGATGCGATTAATCGCGATAATTGCTTGACTGCACTAACAGATGCGGGCACAGTTTGTTAGTATTCTTTCCGAACATACTACCATACTACTATTTCTGCAGTATGTATACTGTGAACAGTGTGCAAAATTAATTTCATTATGCATGGAATATCTATTTAATCTTCTGCATTTGCCAAAATGCTGTATTTACCTAGCACATCGGCTGTGTCCGAAATCGCATACTCTCTCGACTAGGTACTTATTTTGAATAAGTAATTACTTCACGACCACTAAAAGTATGTTCTATATAGTATGAATGTAATCTGGACTTACTACATCCACCATGTTGCCATTACCATGTGACCTACCAGCGTCAGTTGCGTCGCTTCACTGCCATTCACAAATCCTCTCCCGTGGCCTCATGGGATAGTAAAGTGTCCATCGTATGCACACTTCAGCGTTTCGCCGGAAGCAGTAGGTCATCCGGGTACTTTTTGCCTACTCTTGTCTGAGTACTGTGAATTCGGACATACTACTTTTGTCACATACTGTTTTTCGCATACTACTGTATATAGTAGAGAAGAATGCGATTTTAGATGCAGCCTCTGTCTTAGAAACTATATCCCACAATGCAATGCGTTCAACTTGACCTTTTATTACTGGTGTGATGACTGAATTAGAAACAATCTTATCTTTGTGAGACCCTACATTGTATTTTATATTATTTTTTTGCATTTTAAATCTCTCTCTTGACTGTCTGGAATAGTATTCCTTTCAGAACGAAGCCATTGGATATTTTCAAAACAGCATACTACCATATTGCTCATACTATTTCTGCTGTATGTATATACTGTGTGCAGTTTTGGCATGCAAACCAAAAGTTTGCCATGAATTTACAGATTTTAATAAACTTGTCACTTGGTAGGTAATGTGAACCCAATGTCGCATTTGAAAAGTTGATCATTTTTCACAAATGGTGTACTGCATGTATATACTGCGCTCTATCTGTGCATGTCTTCCATTTTGAACCTAACTTGTGTACATGTCTATAGTCAACAAACAATGTGTTGCAGTGTAGACAGAGTGTTACAGGAAGAACTTTAGTGTCATATTCCAGTCTGACATGAATATGGCCAGCTGTGGAATGAAACAGACTCTCTGTGCTGTTTTGCCATCTTTCTTTCTGTCTGTTTCACTCCCTCTCTCTCTACTAGTAGAAGTGGCACCAGACGGCCCTTCGGCCCTTATAAGGTGAAATCGGCGTGCCTGGTAGAGTAAAACAGAACCATATGTCGCACACAGACTCCCTTGCGCAGCTCCGCCAAGGGGCCCGGGCTCTGGCGCGGAGCTGCACACAGGAGCCCAACTTCTGCTAATATAAACCAAACAGGTCAGATTTATATGGTCATGTTCAGGCCGCACACTGGCGCTTTATGTTACAGAGGAGGAGGTAACTGGAGCTGCGTGTGTCCTTGCATCTGTTCATACGCTGCAGTTCTACAAACTTTATTTTGGCTCTGTAATCAATAGCTCATGTTATTGTGAATATGGATTTGTCATAATACCCCATTTCCACCCTCATGCCGGCCGTGAATCAGGATGGATTCTGATCTCATGCATGAGCGTCTCCTCTATGACATCATTAGAATTCTATTTTTAGAAGTATGATGTCATAGTTGGATCTTCCAGTGGCTAATGTGATTGCGGTCACGCAGGAACTCTTCGAAATGGGAAGGAATGTTTGATTTGAAGATAACATTTTGTGTTTTTTGTGTTTAGATTTATGACTTTTGTAAATATTAAGTATTTTGCCTAAAGCAAATCAAGTCTATTAAGATTTTTTGGTCTTTATTGCCAAGACAATTAATTTCCCAACTATTTTTAATTAATTGTTTTTTTTGTTGGCTTTTTTACTTTTTTACAAGAAAAAAGAAACATTACCAATAAACAACACTTACTAAAATATTTGTTTTAAATAATACATTATTATTATTATTTTCATCATTAAATAGGATTTGTTATATTTTCTTTATGTATAATAAATCTTCCTTACTTTTCTTTTGATCTTTAGATGAAATGTGACCTGTACATGTACTTCGATCCATAATATGGAGTGATTAACATAGCATTCATATAGTGCTGTAAAGAATACAGAAGGTATATTACCCAACAAACATGGAAGTACCATGATGCATCTTTTGGTTACTGGTTACTTGTGAGCGTTTCTTCCAGCTGTAGTTATGAAGTAAGTGTGTAGTCAGCGTTCCCGCCTCTCGGTCCAGCAGAAAAACAGCACAACCACAATCCGTTTTTGTCTGTTGAAGTGAATCTGGACGTTAAATCAAGCCTTTCAAATGCTGCATGGAAAATGTGACCCACACGTGAGAGCTACTTCATATTGGAGCGCAGCCGTCCTACCGTTCGTTTTTCCAGCAATCAGAAACACTGAAGCTTGTGTGGAAATCATCCGTTTCACAACTGCTTCTGCAATCAATAAACCGTATAAATAAATGAAGGAACAACATACAAATCAAGAGAGAAATCTCCAAAGTGGAATCCTGCTCAACTGTAAACCTTGGGTTAGCGTTCTTCTTTCCATAGTTTAATACGTGACCTTTTAAACTGCTTGTTTATCCAGCAGTCATTATAATGGATTTTATTTGCTTTTGACGCAAAACTCGCATCCAATGTAGCCAAATGTCAGCCGTTAAGCAACTGAGCCCTAGTGGGCAGGCCTATGATGCGATAATGTAAAACTATTCATCAATGTCTTGCGCTGGAGGCAGTCATATGCAGTGTTTTTCCTGTCGAAAACAGTAAAATATTAAATTAACGACTCCAGTGGGTTAATAAATGCCTTCTGAAGTATCCATATCTAAAACTTTATAAACTAGAATCACTGGCTTCCGCCAACGGCCATACGCGCATTCACAAGAGAGTCGAGTCAAAGTCCCTTTCAAGGACAGTCTGTTCACTCGGTGGCCATATTTGCAATGCCTCCGGGCAGCTATTTCGGGCATCCAAGACCAAGTCCTATCTATTTGAATGGGGGAATCCTGAAATCTCAAAAACTGCTTGCCGAACTCACAATTATATTTCAAATCAGCATCAAAATCTGACATTAACTGTCCATAAATGTTGTTTCTTATGCTCAAATAGCGTTAACAAAAGCTTATTTTTCAGGATAAGACCAGCCAATGCGCATGTGCAGTCATAAACTTGAGTCTCAGGTTTCCATGGGAACCGGAGCTTCTAACGGCAGCTGCAGTGACGCAATGACTTTAACAATCAGCGATTGGCTCGTTTACTTAAAGGCGGGACGTATTCTGCCATATTGTGCATTGCAGTTTTACCCATTCATAAGTAATAGGAGTGAACCGTATTTCTATATTTATAGTCTTTGGTCGAGTTCCGGCGGAAGGGTGATCTCTGACCTCTGAGGTTAAAATTGGCACACGTGGAAGCACAGAGGATAGAGCAAAACAAAACACCAGTCATCATTAATTAGAAGTCTAAAAACAACGTACGGCCATTGCCGGAAGCCAGTGATTATTGTTTATAAAGTTTTAAATATGGATACATTTTCTTACACAAACGCATGGCCTCAGTTCAGAAGGACTTTATTAACCCACTGGAGCCATATGGATTACTTTTATGATGGATGGATGCACTTTTTTGGGCTTCAAAATCTTGACCCCCATTCACTTCCATTATAAAGCTTGGAAGAGCCAGGACATTTTTAATATAACTCTGATTGTGTTTGTCTGAAAGAAGAAAGTCATATACACCTAGAATGACTTGAGGGTGATTAAATGATGGTATAATTTTCATTTTTGGGTGAACTATCCCTTTAATGCAGAAGTTTTCCTCTGATTTCTCAACTGTTACCTGGCCGTTATCTCGTGACTCTGTGAGCTAAAGGTATTTCTTACCATTCCAGCTTAAATAAACTTTCCGAGACCCTTACACAACCCTCAGTGACAGAAGAGCACAGTGCAACACTTTACTGTGCAACATTATGCACTGATAACGTTCAGATTTGTTGCCATAGTTGCGTTCACTCACACGTCGTGTTATGTAACGTGATGATGCGTAAGAGCTCCTCCTGTTAGTGAGCAACTAAGGAGGATCTGACACAATAATGACTTTAGCAGAGGTTTTTCAACAACATCGATGGTCAGTTGAGTAAAACTCCTCCTCTCTTACACAGTCTGTCTGGAATGGACAGATGTTTCCTCCTGGGAACAGAGTTCATACAAACACACACACACTCGTGCGGACGCCCGTCTGTTGTGCTCGTGTCTACTGACACAGGTTACATTATTGGTTTTGTTGATTAGTGTGGTAATCAGGAAGACTGATTATGATTGGTCCATTACTCTGATTGTGTTTGCACTTTGCATCATGGGTGATGAAATATGAACGTGAGGAATAAACTGCATTTTCAAATGTATTCAGATAGAAAGCAGTTCTTTTTAAATTGTAATATTATTTCACAATATGACGGTTTTACTGTATTTTGAATCAAATAAAGGACTTCTTGATGAGCAGAAGAGACTTGCTTGGTTTACCCATAAAAGTTGTTTCTGTCGTCATTTACTCATGTTGTTTTAAACCTGTACTGCTTTCTTTCTACACAAATGAGCAGTGATTTGCATTGTCACGGTCTCAAAGGGCCATGAAAGTACCACAAATTAGAGATTTGAGAGCTATGGCAAAGGGGAAGATATTCAATTTCAGTCTGTTCCTCGCACAAATCCATCGTATGACTTCAAGAGACTTGTAATGTCGTGCACGAGTCACATGATCTCCTTTTATGATGCTTTTGTGGTCCATTGTGGAGTCCATGTGTGACAGCTTTAGTGACACTTTAAACGAGCAGCATGAACATTCGGCTGAACATCTCCTTTTGTGTCCCACGGAAGAAAGAAAGTCAAATGGGTTTGAAATGGCTCAATCTTCCCTCGTGAACAGGTTTCTACAGCATTCAGCTGGAGTTTTGAGTGTGTGTAAATCTCTAAGCGTCTCTTCCTGGCTTCTGTTGCAGAGATCTGTCCAGAAACCACATTCCCTCTGTGGATTGGAGCCTCTTTGATCACCTCACCGCCCTCAAGGAACTGTAAGTGCCACGTCTTTTGTGCATGCGTGTGTGTGTGCTTGAGACGCAGTCATTCACAAATGTCTGTAATGGGTGGTCTGGAGCGACCGTGTGCATGTATAATAGGTGGTCTGGTGTAAACCTGAGCTTATCTGCAACTTCCTGTTTACTTCCCCCCCCTCCCTCAGGTATCAGGTATAGATGAATTATATTTTCCACAATAAAAATGGGCCATTAAGATTTCTTGAAATTATTTTCAGCCCATTTTCTCTTCAGATTCTCATTACTGTAATGCAGTCAAATGCTACCATCATGTATATTTAGGTCATTGATAAATAAACCTTCAATTTTTAAAAAATCTTTTGAGTCATGAACAATGTGTTTAAACAAGTTTCAGTTGTTAAATAACATTTCAAAGTGTTTAAATTCATTTTTTGAATGTTTTTATGTCAGACGGTACAACCAAATAGTTGTTTGTATATACTGTAGTTGCACCACCTGACATGGAAAGTGTCCCAACCTAGCCACACTTGACATTAGCAATTTTTACCAGTATTTGAGAGAGATCTAGAGAGATCATGTTTACTGTTATCACTTTGTTAATTCATAATAAACGAGCCATGTTTGCAGTTGTGCCACCCTGACATTTGAGGAAATTGCTGGACAGAAGTTTTTCAGTGATCTCCACAGCTTTAAAATGACTGATATTTATAAAATGTGTTTATATGAAAGGTTTCACACCTGAAATTATACCATAATATTTAGTTTTTAATAGTTTTCTCAGTTCATTTGTTTGGACAGTTGCACCACCTGACGTTTTGGGGGTTTAAGGCAACAAAACTTTTTTGCAGTAGACTGTTATTTTTAATGACTTGAAATATTTTAATGCTAGAAAACATAAAATAATGATGTAAAGTGAAATTATTATTATTATTTATAAATTATAAAGTATTTTATTTTATTATGTGTAACCGAATATATTAAATAATATGAAATAATATATCATGGCATCTTTTATGGCAGTAGACTATAATATTTTGATGACTTAAATGATTGGAAAATATTGGAAAACACATAAAATCATAATGTAAAGTGAAATGTATTTATTTATTTGTTATTGCAGTAGACATTTTTATTTTAATGAATGGAAAATATTAAAATTTAGTTGCATTAAAATAATTAAAAAACAAAAAAAAAGTAGACGTATCTTTTTATTAATTGTATTATTAATAAAGTTGTTTTATTTTATTTATGGGGGACTGAACATAATATTTAAAATAAAATAGTTAAAATGAATCAATCAAAATCAATATGTATCTTTGTTATTATTATTATTATTAAAATGTTTTATTTGATGTTATGTATGTTATATTATTTAATTTAATTTATTTTATTTTATTTTATGAACATAACTCTAGCAGATGCACTGGAGTCTTTCAGTTCAAACACCTTCCTGTTGACTTTCTCCTCAGGTATCTTCAGAGCAATCGGCTGGTCACTCTTCCTCACGGGATCTTCGGCTGTGGGCCGTTAGCTGTGCTGTAAGTGTGCGTGTGGGTGGCAGGATGCTCTAGTTCCCAGACGTTTTTTTGAGCTCATATGGCGAGAATGTGTAGGCGGATCTTTCTGGAGTCTTTCCCGAACCGCAGAGTCAAACGCTGAGGAACTGAACGTGAATCAACCAGACGCGCTCAATTCTTCCAGCTTAAACAAAAACAAAATAAGCAGAAAAATGAATCAGTTACGTTTATCTTTGTTGTGTGAACGGTAACAGACGTGCACCTCCACTTCAGCATTTCCAACACACACATCAATCACATGCACATTGCGACCAATTAAACGCCATTGCTTCAGGCTTTGACTGCACCATTTCCTGTTTCATTTCTGTACACACACACTCACACACACACTCACTCTGTCTGGTTCACCAAAATCACTCCAGAACTTTTCCATATGCTGCTCCAGCAGCTGAACAAGGGAACGATTATACTGAGAGGAAAAGAAAGAAGGGACTTAGAAAGAAGGGAAAAAAGGCTGAGCAATAATATACGTTCTACTTTTGTCTTTCATGTCTTGCAGAGATTTGAGCAACAACCAGATCACCACCATCGAGGAGCGAACATGTGATAATTTATTTAATTTAACTACAATGTGAGTACAAACACGCATGTACAGAGTCGCATGCACACACATCACGTATAACCTTCAGATTTTGTGTTGTCAAACATTCAAAACTAAACCTGAAAAGAAGCTGAATGACAATGAATGTAAACTAGATCTTTATACTGCGGTAAACTGAGTGGTGAGATCGGAGGATTTCAGCAGAAGATCCTTGTGTAAGATCCAGTAACAGACACACCCAGAGGCTTTAGTCCCGCATCCCACTATATACTGACATATCACTGTGTGTGAGAGTGTGTGTGAGAGTGTGTGTGAGAGTGTGTGAGAGTGTGTGTGAGAGTGTGTGAGAGTGTGTGAGAGTGTGTGAGAGTGTGTGTGAGTGTGTGTGAGTGTGTGAGTGTGAGTGAGTGTGAGTGAGTGTGAGTGAGTGTGAGTGAGTGTGAGTGAGTGTGAGTGAGTGTGAGTGAGTGTGAGTGAGAGAGAGTGTGAGAGAGAGAGTGTGAGAGAGTGAGTGTGAGAGAGTGAGAGTGAGTGAGAGTGAGTGAGTGAGAGTGAGTGAGTGAGAGTGAGTGAGTGAGAGTGAGTGAGTGAGAGTGAGTGAGTGAGTGTGAGTGTGAGTGTGAGTGAGTGTGAGTGAGTGTGAGTGAGTGTGAGTGAGTGTGAGTGAGTGTGAGTGAGTGTGAGTGAGTGTGAGTGAGAGTCTGTGTGTGAGTGAGTGAGTGTGAGTGAGTGTGTGTGAGAGAGTGAGTGAGTGAGTGTGAGAGAGAGTGTGAGAGAGAGTGTGAGAGAGAGTGAGTGAGTGAGTGAGTGAGAGCGTGTGAGAGAGAGCGTGTGAGAGAGAGCGTGTGAGAGAGTGCGAGTGAGTGAGAGTGAGTGTGAGTGAGTGAGTGTGAGAGAGTGAGTGTGAGAGTGAATGAGTGAATGAGTGTGAGTGAGTGTGAGTGAGTGAGTGTGAGCGAGTGAGTGTGAGCGAGTGAGTGTGAGTGTGAGCGAGTGAGTGTGAGAGAGTGAGTGTGAGAGTGAATGAGTGAATGAGTGTGAGTGAGTGTGAGCGAGTGTGAGTGTGAGTGAGCGAGTGTGAGCGAGTGTGAGTGAGTGTGAGTGAGTGTGAGTGAGTGTGAGTGAGTGTGAGTGAGTGTGAGTGAGTGTGAGTGAGTGTGAGCGAGTGTGAGTGTGAGCGAGTGTGAGTGTGAGTGAGTGTGAGTGAGAGAGTGTGAGTGAGAGAGTGTGAGTGAGAGAGTGTGTGTGTGAGAGTGTGAGTGAGAGAGTGTGAGTGAGAGAGTGTGAGTGAGAGAGTGTGAGTGAGAGAGTGTGAGTGAGAGAGTGTGTGTGTGAGAGTGTGTGTGTGAGAGTGTGAGTGAGAGAGTGTGAGTGTGAGAGAGTGTGTGTGTGTGTGTGTGTGTGTGAGAGAGTGTGTGTGTGAGAGAGTGTGAGAGAGTGTGAGAGAGTGTGAGAGAGTGTGAGAGAGTGTGAGAGAGTGTGAGTGTGTGTGAGAGAGTGTGAGTGTGTGTGAGAGAGTGTGAGTGTGTGTGAGAGAGTGTGAGTGTGTGTGAGAGAGTGTGAGTGTGTGTGAGAGAGTGTGAGTGTGTGTGAGAGAGAGAGTGTGTGTGTGAGAGAGAGTGTGAGTGTGTGTGAGAGAGTGTGAGTGTGTGTGAGAGAGTGTGAGTGTGTGTGAGAGAGTGTGAGTGTGTGTGAGAGAGAATGGGAGTGTGTGTGTGAGAGAGAGTGGGAGTGTGTGTGAGAGATGCATTCCTGCCCAATTGCGTTTATCATTAGTCCATTGCACAGAAAACAGCCGTAAATGAAGCCTCTCATTATTAAGATTTCTTGGCATTATTTGTCAGCATTATTTTCCCCTCTGGATTCTCATCACTGTAAAGCAGTAAATGTTTAATGCTTTTTAAATAAAATTAGCATGCTTTAAATGCAATATAAATATTATAGAATCATGTATACTTATGCTAACAAGTTACATAATTTTATTTTATTGTATATTTAATTTATGAGGAATTAAAAAATAAATAATATTAATTAATATGTAATATAGTTTGTATGTTCAGGGAAGAAGGAGGCGGGAACCGGCAAACATTTAAAAGACTTTAATAAAATATAAACACAAACTGAAAGTAAACCGCGGGCAGCCCCTCACGGACGACTGCCACGCACACACATACAAAACATAAACAAAACAAAACGTAAATCCAGGCCTGGTCCTCTCTCATCTTGCACTGTCGTCGCTCCTCCTTTTATGCTCCCGTCACTCCTCCGTGAGACGAGACCGGTGTGACGCGCAGCTGGAGCTCATTATCACTCGCCACCGGCCCGCTCTCACGGTCCCTTGCCTCACTGCTCGCCACATACCCCCAACGCCCTTCGCAGGCCGGGGGGCACTCCCAAAATTTTTTATTTTATCTTATTATATTAAATTTTATTTGAGTAAATTAAATAATATAAAATAATATAGCATTACTTTTTTTTATTTCAGTAGACATTTTATTTTTATTTTATTTATGAGGAACTGAATAAATTAAATAATAATTAATATGTAATGACATTCTTTATTGTAGCAGACATTCTTATTTTTTTTTATTTTATTTGAGTAAATTAATAAATTAAATAATATATCATTAAATTATTTTTTACTGCAATACACATTTTATTTATTTATTTTATTATTATTTATTTATTTATTTTCAATTTTATTTGAGTAAATGAATAAAATAATATTAAACAATATATAATTTTTTTTTAATTTTTTTTACTGCAATACACATTTTATTTTTTTATAAAATATAAATAAATTATTTTAGTTTAGTTGTGATTTTGTAGGGGACTGAAAATAATAAACAAATGACAAGCATAGATAAATAAAACAGAAGAAAGATACAATAGAAATAAGCAGTGCTTTATGTTTTTCAGGTAAATTTAATACAATTTATCTTTGTTAAAGCTAGAAAAGTCATTTTCTCCTTTGTTGTTTGATCACCATTGGCCACATAAACAGCTGCGGGTACATTAGGCTGCTGTCCCTTTAAGACGAATGCCAATATAAATGACACGCATCCATTTTTTTCTCAATTGTCTACTACACATAACCGATAGAGGATGGATACCCAACCCGAGCCCGATGGAACCCGACGGGCCGGGCCGGGTTCAGACAGATATTTAGAAATGATGTTCGGGTCGGGCTCGGTCATGTCAGCGCGATAAGGCATTGGACATTTGAAATTTAAAACAGCTTATTATGTAGGTCGCCAATGGGCCTGTTTAACTTGATGCAAAGGTTTGTTTTTGTGATTAAAATTAATTTAAAATATTACCCTAACATCCGTCTTCCTGTATGCGGAAATTTGTTTATGGAGTCCTCTAGCGCTTGATGCCTGACTCGACTTAAAAACACATGCAAATAATAAACTTTCACTATATGATGGTTAAACTTTGCAATTAATCTGCGAATCACATGCGTTCTAAACCGGGGTGCAGCTGGACCGTACGGATCACGGATCAACTGCAATCCCTATACTTGACATCACACATCCTGCGATGTGACTATCGCGATACTAAAACGATATATCGTGCAGCGCTAATAGAAAAGCTAACTGGGTAAATACAGTCTACTCTGATAGAAGATGACATGATATATTATTTAAATATAGTGTTCAAACATAATGTTGATAACTGTATTACAGTAATGAGAATCTGGAGATAAATGTGCTTAATTGCCCTGAAAATAATGTCAGGAAATCTTAATGGTTGTAAAAAGTCTACTTTATTTCTTTAACTTCTCTAACTTTTTAGCAAATGATAAGCATTATAATCTTGTTTTAAAGTTAAAAGAAACATTAAGATTTTTTTCCTTTGTGCTTTAATAAAAATTCACATATTATCCAACAGTTAAATAGTCTTATCCAGATTCTAATGCTGTTTTTATTCGCTAAAGCTTCATTTTATTCCCTCTGACTTTCCAAGTAAAGGTTTCATACCCTGATTAAAATTCCCCGTTGAACTTCTTTCAGTTCCACAATAATTATAGATTAGAGTGCTGTGCTGTGTTTCCTGGGCTGATAAAACAGCGAGTCGGAGGTGACAGATTGCTCCGCCGCTGCTGTGCGATCATTTGTGTACATATCAAATAAGACTTAAGCTTCACCTCAGGGTCAGTCCACGTCCTCATGCACGGAATAATGCTTGTTAAATTAGTGTCCTTATCACACATTCACAGTTTAAATAAGGACTGTAATGTTTTCAACCTATGCCCGTTTATGAAATCTTCCCTCTCTCGTTTCCCAGAGATCTGAGCTCTAACCCGTTCGTCTGCGACTGTAAGCTGGTGCGGTTGATTAGCTGGTTGCAGGAACAGGGCGTTCAAGTGAAGCGGCCCAACTCTATGCTCTGTGACCGTCCGCCGGAAGTGAAAAACCAGCCGCTGCTCAACGTCAGTGTGCACACCTGCGGTGAGTGACACACACATGCACCTGGATTTAAGCATGAAGAATTCACAGCATGGCAAAAAAAAAATTCGATAGTCTACTAACTATACACTCACTGGCCACTTTATTAGGTACACTTTGCTAGTACCAGGTTGGACCCACTTTTGCCTTCAGAACTGCCTTAAAGGGTTAGTTCACCCAAAAATGAAAGCTCTGTCATTAATTCCTGACCCTCATGTCGTTCCAAACCCGTAAGACTTTCGTTCATCTTCAGAGCACAAATGAAGATATTTTTGATGAAATCCGAGAGCTCTCTGACCCCTCCATAGACAGCTATTTAATGAACACTTCAAGGCCAAAATTAAATTAATTTATTCAAATTAACTTTAAGATTAGAAATCACCGTCTATAGAACTGCTTCTGCTTTCAAATGTTAGTCTGGAGCCCTGTATAATGCATTTTATCTGTGGTTGCAATTACTTAGGAAAATAAATAATGCATTACAACATATATTATTATTCATTTAGCAGAGGCTTTTATCCAAAGCGACTTCACATAACAAGAGCCAACAATATTCATAATAGACAGCTAGATTAGGATGCAAGCTAGAGAAGAGGAGAAATGCAGAGAAATTATACATAAAGACCTCAAATAAAGTAATAACATATTTTGTTTATTGAGAGCTTGAATTGGTCATTCCCATCTCTCTCTCTCTCTCTTTCTCTTTCTTAGGCCTGACATACGCAGGCTGTCTGCAGGACGAGGAACATGCAGCGGGCGTGGAGCTGGTCATCTTCTCCTCCTCCACACCTGGTTCGTTCTCGCGGGAAGAGTGTAACTCCAAATGCTTCCATGAGAACCAGCGGTACGGCGGTCTGGGTCAGCAGAGAGAGTGTCTGTGCAGCACTAACTCTGAGCCCAATTACATCAGCGAGTCCCAGTGTTCGGCCGCCTGTTCGAACCCGCAGGTCATGAAGAAGTGTCGCTGGACTGTGGCGCAGGATGTGTTTCAGGTCAGTGTCAAGAGATTCAGAATGGCTCTTCTTGAGGTCTTGAACCCACTGTCCTGCAGAGTTCAGCTCCAACTCTAATCAAACACACCTGAAGCACCTAATCGAGCTCTACAGGATCACCAGAGATTGTCTTAATATAGGGAGATGAGAGGGTCTGTATCTCTTATCATTGGAGAAAGCTTAACGGCTAACTTGGATCATGTGAGGCGAGGTGATGTCAGCCTATCGTGTAATGGCAGTGACGTCAGTGCCCGCCGTTCAAAGTTTTATTCAAGGATTGTTCTCTGATAGTATATTACAGTTTTTTTGACATTTTACAATATATTCACATAGGAAACTGCTATTTTAAATTGTAATAATATTTCACAATATTACTGATTTTACTGTTTTTTTCAGACTCTTTCAAAAATGTTTATAATCTTTTAACGCTAATGTAAGTGTCATAATAATTTGAATACACTCTCCGCCCACAGGTGAATTTCTCCGCCTCCCTTTCATCCCGCCGTGTGTCCGTCCATTCCGAGGCCGTCCTGTCTGTCGCCTCCTCCGTCTTCCCTGCTTCTTTCTCATGGGACTTTGGTGACCTTTCGCCCCGGGTTAACAGCTCTACACCCAACACCGCGGCGAGACATAAGTATGGACTCCCAGGACGCTACCAGGCTCAAGTGAGTCTCTCAGCGGGTCACCAGGAGATCGTCGCTCAGGGGGTCGTGAGTGTGGAGCTGCCGCCTCGACTCGAGCTCCACTGCCCTGCACTCATCGTGGCCAATCAGAGCCTGGAGGCGGAGCTTTCTCTGGTCAACTGGGGCGGAGTGGGCGTGACCGTGGACTGGAGGATCCAGAAGGATGGGAGAGAGATAGCAAGAGGTACGAGAAACATAAGCTCTGATCTAAGACCTAATATGCTGCTTTACCTGCTGGGCGTTTACTCCTGAATGCACATGTACTATCTGTGTGCTTTTCTAATATCATCATATCAGAATGAGTTCTGAAGGATCATGTGACACTGAAGACTGATGCTGAAAATTCAGCTTTGATCACAGAAATAAATGACAGTTTACAATATATTCACATTGAAAAGAGTTGTTTTGAATTGTAATGATATTTCGCAATATTATTGTTTTTTACTGTAGCTTTGTTAAAATAAATGCAGCGTTGGTGAACAGGATATTATATTATATTATATTATATTATATTATATATTATATTATATTATATTATATTATATTATATTATATTATATTATATTATATTATATTATATTGTATTGTATTGTATTGTATTAATTATATTATATTAATTATATTATATTGTATTACATTATATAATATTATATAGTGCTGTCAAATCGATTAATCACGATAATCACATCTAACATAAAAGTTTGTGTTTATATAATATGTGTGTGTATATATATACATACTATATATATGTGTGTATGTGTGTGTGTGTATATATACATTGTCACACACATATTATATAAACTTTTATGTTAGATGTGATTAACCATGATTAATCGATTTGAAAGCACTTATTATATTATATTATATTATATTATATTATATTATATTATATTATATTATATTATAATTATAGAGCATTAGAAATTGATTATAGTAAAAAAAATGAATGGCCAGATTTGAGCTAAAGAAGCACAATTTATGATACCAATCAGATTTAATATTGAGTAAAATAGTAAATTTTTAATTAATTAAACTATTTTAATCAGTGTTGTATTAGTATTAAATTCAGTGTAATTCATAAAAAAAAATTATAAAAAAATATTGCAATTGTGGATGTTCCCTATGCATTCTAGGATTGTTCTCACGAAGGATGAAGTGTCTGATCTGTAGCATAATGTTTTGAAACAGGCTTTGTGTCAGGAACGTGCCTTGTCTAGAGCTCACTCTTTTTGCAGCACTACTGTACTTAAACACCAAAAACTGGCACAATCTTGGTGACACATTCTCACATCAGGACAGCTCAGATATAATGCGCTTTGAAATGGCCATGGCCTCTCTCTCTCTTAAAATATCCTGCTTTTCATTATCTATCAAACCATAAAATCCCCTCTCTTACACAAAGCATGTAAGCGATGGCATGTGAAGATCGCCTCATTTGTTTATCAGGCCTGCAGAGATCTGTCCATCATTGTTTGCTTTGAGAGAGCAGATAAGAGCGCACAGCACCGATCCCAAGAGGCAGGAGGAGAAGAAAGCGAGTTACAGAAGCAGAGAAAGTCTTGACTGCTGTGTCTGAATGCTTTAGAGCTGCT
Organism: Rhinogobio ventralis; assembly: GCA_039654625.1. NCBI lineage: Eukaryota > Metazoa > Chordata > Actinopteri > Cypriniformes > Gobionidae > Rhinogobio > Rhinogobio ventralis. The sequence goes on along the minus strand of CM077195.1, from coordinate 42,091,126 downwards.
GCGTCACGCCTCTGTTCTGATGCTGACCGGCATGCCTGACGCCACTCACCGTATACAATACACAGGCTTTTCAGCTTTTAACAGGGAGGGAAAAATGTTTCCCATATCGTTTGTTGTTGACGTCCGATTAGATTCATGTCAGTTGGTAGAAGGGAGGTTGCGTGAGATCCTCAAAGACCATGAACAAAATAACATAAGATTAAAAAAATATGGCCCTGGTGACTTTTAATATGGGTTAATGACCCATCAAATGAATAATCCATGAAAGTTAATAAAGTTAATAATAAATAAACAGTGTTTTGTTCAGAGAATTATTGGCTTTGTTGTTTTGCACTGAAATCGCGATATGCACTTCATGGTTACAGCATTTTTAGCATAACTATTAATTATTTGTTAATATTTGCTGTTGTATATGCATTCATAAAATTGTGAATTTTCCGAATATGCCTGTTCAATTAAAAAATAAATAAATAATAATAATAAAAAATAAATAAATAAATAAAATATATATATATATATTTTATTTATTTATTTATTTTTTATTATTATTATTTATTTATTTTTTAATTGAACAGGCATATTCGGAAAATTCACAATTAATATATTAAAATAAATATATAAATATAAAAAAATATATATTTATTTTATTTTTTATTTTACGTATTTTCCGGCCTATGCTCTCTGCAGTTATATATTAATATATATTTGTTGTATATTTGTTTTTGTTTTTTATATTTAGCTGATTTTCTACATTAAAGCTTTGTTTTTATCTGTTTATATAAACTTTATTATATTATATTATATTATATTATATTAATTCTATAATTTTATATTATATTATATTATATTATATTATATTATATTATATTATATTATATTATATTATATTATATTATATTATATTATATTATTAAGAGACATGTTTCCAAAACATTAAACATTCTCCTAAACTTTTATATTATATTAATTATATTTTTTAAATTAATTTATTTATTTTTAATTTTTATTATATAATATTTTATTATATGTTATGTTATGTTATGTTATGTTATGTTGTCTTGTGTTGCTGGTTATAAATAATATTAATAAAGTCAAACTTTCTGTCCCTTTAGCGGAGCCGCTGTGTTTGCCAGATGCAGTCCATCACGCTGACTCGTCCCGCTGTTTCCTCTTGGTGTCGGATGAAGTCAGCTGGTCAGACGCACATCGGAATTGTTCGGCCCGTGGGGGGGAGCTCGCCGTGGTGCATTCCCAAACCGTCCGGGACCTTCTGGCCCCTCGAATCACACAGTGAGTCACACACTCTACAACTGCTACAAATCTCCCTTTCCCAAAGCTCTGCAGGCTTTCATTCTAAATTCCAAAGCCCTTTTTGGAACTGAAGATTCAGTAACTCCTCGATTATCTTTGTCTTGATGGCTTTCTTGTGATTTTAATCAGTACACCGATAGTCCCACCCTGAATTCACACCATTGATTGAGTCAATATTGCGATGTCCCGTCCAGTCAGGCCAATCAAACTGTTGGAAATTCCATCTGCAGCAGAAATGACACGTTTCACCTTTTAAATCACTGACCGTTACATCAGAGCCAGCTCCAAATGGCATAAAGATGCTGAGTTAAATGACTTATGCTGCTAATGCAATGTTTCCATTGAGAACTGTGCTGCTTTTTGACCCTGACTTTTTCCTCTGAAACAGCAGCAATGCACCATGGGAAATGCCTTTTAAAATGCATTTTAAAGTCACTGAGTGCTGCCCAGCTCACGCCCTGCAGAGAAAGGGCTGGACATGTGTGAGATCCTCACAGGAACAGGCCAGAACATTCAGAACCAGAAAACGTGTCGTATAATGTGACAAAGTGTCTCATCATAACATTGGACATGTGAGACGATCACACACACACACACACACACACTGCAAAAAACAACTTTCTGTCTCGGTATTTGGTAACACTTTATGTTAAACTGAAAAGCACTATACAAATAAACTTGAATTAAACTGCTTAATTCCCCAGTGATTACGTTAAAAATTCCAAACATTTTTTGTATTACAAGTTTTCTGAAATGCTGTGTAAATGAGGCATTATCTAATTAAATATGCACTAATTTGCAAAAAACAAAACAGAAATCTGAACATTGGATAAAGCAAGGTTCAAAATTCTTGGTTCATTCTGTTGACATATTTTGCAGAGGAGATCACTTAAATACTGTCAACAGCCAGAAAAAAACAAATCAAATTTTACACGAGCAAACCCCTCTGTAAAAACCTTCAGTTTGGCGTATGTAAGTGCTGCGGAAGTGCAGGACAAAAACTCATTTTGAGAACAAAAAGGGCTGGGAAATATGCGGCGTCTAGCATAAAGATAGAACAAATACAATTTAAAGTTAATTTAATTTTAAAAGGATGATTTTATTTTATGATATTATTTATTTAAGTTATTTATTTTTTTAATTTGATTTGGACCATTATTTTTTTATTTAAAAAAATTATTTTAAAATGATCTTTATTTATTTTTTGTATTTTTTTTTTTACATAAAAAATTATATATATTTTTTATTTGATGATTTGGATATGCTCATTCATTTAATTATTTATTTAATTTTAACCTTTTTTTATTTAATTACATTTTTCAATTTGACGATTTGGACCTTTATTTATTTATTTTAAAAGGCAATTTAGAATTATCTTAATTATTAAACATTTATTTGATGATTTGGATCATTTACTCGTTCATTTAATTAAGTTTTTGTTTTTTTCATTATTTATTTTTATTTTTAATTTGATGATTTGGACCAATATTTTTTTTTTTTTTTCAAAGGATGATTTAGAATTATCTTTATTTACTTCTTTTTTTTTTTATTATATTTTTTAAGTTAGCGACATATATTTAAAAAAAAATGTATTTTGATGATGATTTGGATCATATTTTAATTTATTATTCATTCATTTATTCGTCAGGTCCGGCGTCATGCGCTCAGAATCTGGTAATTTTTTTCTCTTAACAGTTATCACTGGCGTATTGTCAACATGTCTAATTTGCTAATATTTTTTCAAAACTGTGATTTAAAAAAATATATAATCGTGGCAAAGCATTAAATTCGTATAAATCGAAAAAAATCGGAAAAATCGGCCAGCCCTAATTTGCCTGTAGTGTCTTGCCTTGGATGTTTAGTTATTTGTACTGGAAAACAAGACAGAGATACTTAGGGATTCTGCCTTTTTTGCAGTGCAAGGCCTCGGATTCGGCATGCAATGTAATCCATGTGCATTCATGGAACAATTCTGCCTTTTGTCGTTCCTATCTCTTCTGGATGTCCTCTGAGCACCTCGTCTCTGTGAACCAGGAGTGAAGAGATCTGCTCATTCAGTTTTCTAGAATAAACCCACATGTTTGCGTTCAGAGATCGAGCTGACGTTCACCCAATCCCACATCTGAGAAATGAGATGCACACGGCTTAGCATGTAAACTGTCAATCCTGGTTTGTTGTCGGTGTTCATGTCCTTAAGATAATCAGTATTTATTACTTTCGCTTGGACAGAAACTCTGACCACCGAGTCTAAACACATATTGCATTTCTTTGATCAAGTCACATTTATTTATACATCGCTTTATACAATACAGATGGTTTCACAGCGATAAACAGGAAAATAACAGGGTTAATTTGCAAAGTTCATCAATTATGAAATGATTGTATTGTCTAAATGTCGCATGAGCCACAGCTTTGCTGCATCATGCTGAATGATTTCAAACTGACAGGCTTGTAAACGTCATATAAAAAATAGCTTATTTGGATGTGATTGGTCGAAATGGATAGTATCATCGTTATTATTATTCATCAGCAGCACACAAACCAAATTGCACAATCACAACTTGATTATGAGTGATTGCTTCCTTCAGATTGTTTAATTGACTCTCTAAACTCGGGGAAGATTTCCCCCTCTGTGTGCTGATCCTGTAGAAACCATCAATTAACCCTTACACTGCTGCTTTCTTTGCCATCACACCTTAGTCTTAAACTTATAATTCTGATATTCACTCATTAATTCTGTTTATAAATATTTAATAATCTTGCGTTGATGTACACACACACACACACACACACTTTCAGTCAAAGTTTTGATGCTTAATTTGAATCTAAAGGCTCCTCCATAAATACTGAAATTAGTTTTGTAGCGTAACTTTATTTTTACGCATTTAAACAAATTATTACAAACAATGAACAGCACATTCCTTGACAATGACATAAGGATAGAACAAAGGGAATAGAAAGAAAACACATAAAAACATGCCTATATAATTATGTATTTATGTAAATGTTTAAATGTTATAATTACGTTTTATGTTTTTTATGATTTAGTTTATGTATTTATTATTTTTTAAACAGAATTATATTTATATTTAAATGTTTAAAAAAATTATAATTTTAATTTAATATATAATATATTATATATGATTAATTAAATGTTTTTATTATACGTTAAAAGGATGATTTAAAATGATTTATTTAAGTTTAAAAATTTATATTATTTTTTTTTTAATTTGATTATTTATTTATTTATTCTAAAAGATGATTTAGAATGATCTTTATTTATTTGTTTGTTAAAAGTTAAAAGTGTATATATTTTTTTTATTTGATGATTTGGATCATTCACTCATTAATTAAATTATTTATGTAAGTTTTAAAAAATGTATTTAATACTTTTTTTTTTTAATTTGATGATTTGGACCATTTATTTATTTATTTATAGAATTATCTTTATTTATTAGTTTTTTAAAGTTTTTTTTATTTTATTTCACTCATTCATTTAATTAAGTTTTTTTTTAAGAATAATTACTTATTTTAATTTGATGATTTGGATCATTATTTATTGATTTGTTGTTTGTTTTTTAAATAATTTTTTTAATGATTGGTTTGGAAGGTAAAGCATCGTCAGGTGTCCAGCACACACGTTTCACCCACACTAGTGTTTAAAAGCATCCCAGGATGCACCTCATTTTGACTGATGAATGTCCAAAGTGAGCAGAGCTAATCTGGAAAAAGAAAAAGATCAAATATAGGGATGTTTTCATTTGTTTAGCTCACTACATCATTCTCATACAGCCATGCACCTTTAATATTATTATAAAATGTGTAAGGTTAAAAACATAAGTAAACTCTGTGTGTGTGTGTGTGTGTGTGTGTGTGTGTGAATTCTTCAGCAATAGAAAGTTTACAGGTGTGAAACACACTCACTGTGGTGTTACACATCTGCTGAAAAACAGCTGTGGAAATACGTTAGACTCCAGGAGGGAGGAGACACCAGTTATGTGTGTTTATATGTGTTTATCTATGCGTGTGTGTGTGTGTGTGTTTCCTGTCTTCTGTTCCACACCCATCATTAATTTGAGGGCAGAGCTTCCACTGACCAGAGCGAGAAAGAGAAACAGAACTGCACAGACAGAATGAGTGTTGGAGGAAGTGTGTTTTCTATCTCTATAACCTGCTCCAGATGGACCACATACCCCCAAAACACACACACACACACACATGGACTTATGTAAGAACACATAAGTGAACAGACCACTTTTTATTGATCATTGTCTGGCTGAAAGAGTTGTGTTTTTTGTCCCTCTCTTTCCCTCCTCATTTTTTTCTTTTTAGTTTGTAGTTTTCACAGATGTGAGATGTTGGCTCAAGCCCATTATAATTGTGTGTATGTGTGTGGCGTAATCAGCCTGTCAAAAGCTGTGGCGGTCCGGGTGGGACAGTCGCACTGGGACCCGTGATGACCAAACCCTCCCTCTTCATCTGTGAATGCAATTGTCACACAGTTATATAATTACTGTAACAGCGGCATGCCTTACTGTGCGACACTCAAACGGAACGGTCCACATGGTATTTATTAATCTTTGTAAGATTGCGCAAACATAAATTATATATAGATATAGTCTATTAAGTTCAACATCTTACTCTAAAACAGTGTTATTTTAGTATTAATAATACAATTGTAGTTTTATTAATATTTTTAATTGTCTTTTATTTTTATATTTTATAATAATTATATATATATATATCTCACCTAAAGGATTATTAGGAACACCATACTAATACTGTGTTTGACCCCCTTTCACCTTCAGAACTGCCTTAATTCTACGTGGCATTGATTCAACAAGGTGCTGAAAGCATTCTTTAGAAATGTTGGCCCATATTGATAGGATAGCATCTTGCAGTTGATGGAGATTTGTGGGATGCACATCCAGGGCACGAAGCTCCCGTTCCACCACATCCCAAAGATGCTCTATTGGGTTGAGATCTGGTGACTGTGGGGGCCATTTTAGTACAGTGAACTCCCGGTAACTGAGCAGATTGTGAAATACTCAGACCGGCCCGTCTGGCACCAACAACCATGCCACGCTCAAAATTGCTTAAATCACCTTTCTTTCCCATTCTGACATTCAGTTTGGAGTTCAGGAGATTGTCTTGACCAGGACCACACCCCTAAATGCATTGAAGCAACTGCCATGTGATTGGTTGATTAGATAATTGCATTAATGAGAAATTGAACAGGTGTTCCTAATAATCCTTTAGGTGAGTGTGTATATATATATATATAATATAATATATATTTACACCAATCAGACATAACATTATGACAGGTGAAGTGAATAACACTGATTATCTCTTCATCACAGCACCTGTTAGTGGGTGGGATATATTAGGCAGCAAGTGAACATTTTGTCCTCAAAGTTGATGTGTTAGAAGTAGGAAAAATGGGCAAGTGTAAGGATTTGAGCGAGTTTGACAAGGGCCAAATTGTGATGGCTAGACGACTGGGTCAGAGCATCTCCAAAACTGCAGCTCTTGTGGGGTGTTCCCGGTCTGCAGTGGTCAGTATCTATCAAAAGTGGTCCAAGGAAAGAAGGGCGGCCAAGGCTCATTGATGCACGTGGGGAGCGAAGGCTGGCCCGTGTGGTCCAATCAAACAGACGAGCTACTGTAGCTCAAATTGCTCAAGAAGTTAATGCATGTTCTGATAGAAAGGTGTCAGAATACACAGTGCATCGCAGTTTGTTGCGTATGGGGCTGCAGCCGCAGACCAGTCAGGGTGCCCATGCTGACCCCTGTCCTCCACCAAAAGCGGCAACAGTGGCACGTGAGCATCAGAACTGGACCACAGAGCAATGGAAGAAGGTGGCCTGGTCTGATGAATCACGTTTTCTTTTACGTCACGTGGATGGCCGGGTCCGTGTGTGTCACCTGGGGAACACATGGCACCAGGATGCACTATGGGAAGAAGGCAAGCCGGCGGAGGCAGTGTGATGCTTTGGGCAATGTTCTGCTGGGAAACCTTGGGTCCTGCCATCCATGTGGATGTTACTTTGACACGTACCACCTACATAAGCATTGTTGCAGACCATGTACACCCTTTCATGGAAACGGTATTCCCTGGTGGCTGTGGCTCTTTCAGCAGGATAATGCACCCTGCCATAAAGCAAAAATGGTTCAGGAATGGTTTGAGGAGCACAACATTGAGTTTGAGGTGTTGACTTGGCCTCCAAATTCCCCAGATCTCAATCCAATCGAGCATCTATGGGATGTGCTGAACAAACAAGTCCGATCCATGGAGGCCCCACCTCGCAACTTACAGGACTTAAAGGATCTGCTGCTAACATCTTGGTGCCAGATACCACAGCACACCTTCAGGGGTCTAGTGGAGTCCATGCCTCGACGGGTCAGGGCTATTTTGGCAGTAATAGGGGGACCAACACAATATTAGGAAGGTGGTCATAATGTTATGCCTGATTGGTGTGTGTATATATACACCGATCAGGCATAACATTATGAAGAGATAATCAGTGTTATTAACTTCACCTTTGTATCTAATATTTGTATCTAATAAAGAAAAGTGTTTCTAATAGTTGTAGTTTTATTTAATAGTAATAACCCTGCTCTAAAATGCATTCAAATATTAAAATGACTCGTTGCAAACAATATATCAAATTTTCCAATAAAGTTTTGCAGGAATTCATAGAAAATATCATTGAGCCGTTATCATACGCATGACGTTATTCTGTGATTTTTGCACCATGGTTCCACGGTTCTGGTTTTCGTCACTGTTTTTATGTCTTGTTTGAAGGCAAATGAAACTTCAAAATGATCAGCGTCCCGTCAGGTTCAATAACGTGTCATTAAGGCGCACATTCCCCTCGGCTGATGCTTTATTAGAGTAATTGAAGCTCTGAACGCACTATGCATAAAACATTCAGAGTGCAATCTCCTCGCATTAACATCCTGTGTGCGTTTGTTTCCAACGGGAAGTTCGTAGGAAAGAAAAATCACAGATGACATCTCTTTAAAATCTCAGTCTCTGCTCCTGGTTGGTAATGAGATTAAATGAAGAGCAAAAGCAGTAGTTCAGCCGGGAGTGATAATTCTGTCATCATTTATTCATGTCTTTCTGAATCTGTGAAAAAAACAAACAAACAGAAGGAATATTTTTTTGTTTTCCCTTTTTAAATGAGATTTTTCTTTTAGGCCCAGAAACGACTCATATTGGATTTCATTTGTGATGATGCTGTCCGTGTGTCTGTGTGTTTCAGTGAGCGTGGCGTCTGGTTGGGTTTGAGCGATCGATATTCTCCGCGAATCTTGCGCTGGGTGGACGGATCTGAGGTCCGGACGGGGGAGGAGGGCACGAGGGACCGGGCCACTCTGCAGCCTGGAAAAGTGTGCGTGTCACTGGATGCCAGCGGCCAGCCCAGCTCGCACTCATGCACCGCCAAACGAGCTTTTGTCTGCCAGTTCACACGGCAAGGTAAACGTCCCCATAGCAACACACACACACACCTCTGGATCGCATAAAGTCTGCAGCTGCATCCCAGTTTGCGTACTGTCCTCAGTGTATAGTATGCAACATTTGAATTGGTGCATCGCAAATTTAAAACATGTGCCTGGGTGTGTCTCACTTTTTTTCTCACAATGCACATGACACTCAAATTGAATTTGGAGTCCTGATAAGCAGCTGAAGGAGACACATGTCTGTTTCTCTCTGCAATTAGATAGTATTGATCACCTCATAGAGTCATGATGCACAGAAAGATGAAAACACACACACCAACTCAAAACGGCAGTCGAACTGCTCAAGCTGATTCAATCAGCAACACTGTGCTCAGCTCTACCTTATTGAGAACTTATTCATTTGATAAACCAGTGCTGATAGGACAGACGTGTTTAGAGTCTGAATGTACACGTGTTTTCAGTTGAATTAAGCTAAACGTCAGTGTTTCTCTGCAGTGCGTGTTCCTGATGCCGGTGTCTATACGGTGGGCACCGCTGTGTTTAATACCCACAATCCTCTGAGGAGCCCCACAGTGTCACACACATCTGTGCCCAACACACCCGGCAAGAACGTAGAGGTAATCTCACACACACCACCATCAGAATTAGTATAGGTTTGAAAAGAGTTTTTTTTGTATTTTTTTTATTAACTTTCTGTTTTTGTATTTGCTGTGAGAAGCCTATTTGGGTATTGGTTGTTTACAATAAATAAATAATTATAAATGAATAAATAAATAATGAATACATTTATAATTATACATAATTATAAATAATATTATAATAAATTATAATTAAAAAAATTCTAGGCATTCAATCAAGTTGAAAGATTGTATGTAGTTTTTATTGTAATGTAAGAAGCCTATTTGTGTATTGTTTATATCTTGTTGTAATAATAGCAACAATAGCAACCGTATTAACAATAATAATTATAAAAAATGAATAATTATACATAAATAATAAATAAATACATTTAAAGAAACCAATTAACTAATGTTTTTATTTTTTAATGAACTTTCTATATTTTAATTAATTAATTAACATGTATTGATAAATTATAATTATACTGTTTGTATATTTTGTTCCAAAATAAATAATTATACATGAACGCGTATAAATAAATAAATAAATTAGTGCTGTCAAATTAACCGCGATTAATCGCATCCAAAAGTTTGTTTACATAATATATGTGTGTGTACTGTGTATAATTATTATGTATATTTGAATACACACTCATTCATGTATATATTTAAGAAACAATTGCATGTATATACTGTATATATATTTATATAATTTATATTATATATAAATATTTTATATATAAATGTAAGAATTTTTTGCTAAATATATACATGAATGTGTGTGTGTGTTTATATATACATAATAATTATACACAGTACACACACATATATTATGTTAACAAACTTTTGGATGCGATTAATCGCGGTTAATTTGACAGCACTAAAATAAATAAATAGGGTTAGGGTTAGGGTTAGAGTGTTGGGTTAGGGGTTAGGGTTAGGGTTAGAGTGTAGGGTTAGGGTTAGGGTTAGGGTTAGGGTTAGGTTAGGGTTAGGGTTAGGGTTAGGGTTAGGGTTAGCTGTGTCTTGACAGATGTGACGTCATGTGAAAACATCCAATATGGCATCGGGTTCGATCGCTAAAATGAGTCAAGATGCTGCATCATATTACACGCATTACCACTGTATACGTCGTTGTATTTTATCTGCTGGAACCCGGTGCACCGTCATTCATGAGTCCATCAATAACAAATCTGCACATCCAGTTAGAGTAGGCACTATTAGTGTTGCCATAGAAACGAGTCATATCTGAGTCCGAGGATGTGGGATTTGACTGGTTATCATGTACTTTCAGTAATCCTGATGGCACATGCAGTATTGTTTGAAAATATGAACATAAATCTATTTACTTTTTGTCGATGTAGTGCACATTATGACAGTTAGTTTTTGCTCTTTTTGCATTTGTTTCTGTATAGAATATATGAATATGTGTTTTTGTTTTGATGATAGCTTTCTTTCACTTCCATGCAGAAAAATACACCACCTTCGACAGAGGCTGTGTTCATGTGTGTGTGAAGAGCCCTGAGCTGTCTGGTTTGGTATGGTGATGATGTGTTTGCCCGTGTGTGTGTTGCAGCTGCTGCTGTTCCCTGGACTGAGTTTGGTGAGCGCAGGACGCCTGTCTTCTGTGGAGCTGATCACACACACTCTGAGCGCAGACACTCAGCTGCGGTTTCAGGTGTACCGACCTCAGTGCCAGAGATTCACACGCACGCTGCTGCCAGGTAAAAAACACACACAGACACATACAGACATACAGACATACAGACATACAGACAGACAGACAGACAGACAGACAGAGCCGTTACCCAGAAGCCTCTGCTGCTTCCTCCTGATCAATACAACATGAGCAGAGACAGAAGAATGACACGCATCAATCGATCCAACACCTAGAGATGAGCGGCAGTGGCGCTAAAAGAAAAGAGCAAACTTCCGAGGAACCATGACAATAGAGAGAGATTATTACTAATATTTATTTACATGACATTAGCAACAGCAAGATCATGGGTTCAATTCCTATCCATTATTCTATCTATCCATCCACCCATCCATCAGTCATTCTATCCATCGTTCTATCCATAATGTCAACAACATTATTCTTGTCTTCTATCTATCTATCTGTCTGTCTGTCATCCATTCATCTATCTATCCATCCATCCATCGTTCTATCCATATATCATCCATCTCTCATCCATCCATCGTTCTATCTCTCCATCCATCCATCATTCTATCTATCCATCCATCCATCGTTCTATCTCTCCATCCATCCATCATTCTATCTATCCACCCATCCATCGTTCTATCCATCTATCATCCATCCAATGTTCTATCTCTCCATCCATCCATCATTCTCTCTATACATCCATCATCCGTTGTTCTATCTCTCCATCCATCCACCCATCCATCCATCATTCTATCTATTCACCCACCCACCCATCCATCCATCCATCCATCCATCGTTCTATCCATCTATCATCCATCCATTGTTCTATCTCTCCATCCATCCAATGTTCTATCTCTTCATCCATCCATCCATCCATCCATCCATCCATCATTCTATCTATCCACCCACCCACCCACCCACCCACCCATCGTTCTATCATCTATCATCCATCCATTGTTCTATCATCCATCCATTGTTCTATCTCTCCATCCATCCATCCATCATCCATCATTCTATCTATCCATCGATCCTTCCATCCATCCATTGTTCTGTCCATCCATCCATCATTCTATCCATCCATCCATCACCCATCCATCGTTCTATCATCCATCCATCATTCTATCTATCTATCCATCCATCCATCGTTCTATCCATCATCCTTCCATCCATCCATCGTTCTAACCATTATCCACCCATCCTTCGTTCCATCCATCCATCCATCCATCCAATTTCTGTTCATGACTGTGTGTCTATATAATGTACTTTAGCCATCACAATCTTTTTTCTTATTTAGAAATTCCAGGTTACTTAATAAAATACAACTTTTCATTGTTAGTTCATATTAGCTCAGGTCCATTAAATAATATTAATAGATACAACTTTTGATATCTTTGGATATTTTCTATCTAATAATGTATTAGTAACAAATGGAATCTTATTGTAAATTGTTATCGTCATCGTTTACGTCATAACTTGCGTCAAGCGAAACATTGTGTTTAAATATTCACAACTCCTCTTTTTCTCGCACTCATCTATCATATGACTTTCCTTTAGGAGTCCTGAGTATTTATGCACAATGTTCCGGACGCCCATCGTCATGGTAACAGGCTTGTTTGATGACTTGGCCATTTGCCGTGCAAGAACAGACTGGCAGACGGAGCACTGAGATAAACAAACAAACGAGCAAACAAATACATGCATAAGCAGCTCTGCAAGCTATTAGTAGACGAGAGTTCATAATTTTTCTTTTAAATGAAATCAGATGTGGAGATTGTTCTCAGCGGACCGGAGTTCGTATTCTACCGCCAGTCAAGCTCATTTCTTTGTGTCGAATGTGTTTGCAAACCGAGCAAACTAATAAACATCCTCCAGACACATATCGACATGCTGAAAGTTCAGCCCTTGATCTGTCCAATCAGCTGCTCATGTGCAGGATCAGTTCAGTCAAGATGTGCTTTTAGGTTTTAATAATTTAACAATGAAATATCACATACATGAGCCATATTTTTATATTTACAGAATCACAGTTGGTTTGCTTACTCTGTGAAAAACTTTGACAAACAAAAAGTGTACCAACTTATTTATGTCTAAAATGTATGAAGGTTTACATGCAGCATTATGTAGTAATTATCTGCAACAACAAAAAATTATCTGAGAAAAAAAAATTGCAATGTAAATATTCAGTTATTTTATATTATTTTTTATATATTTTTTCTATTAATATTTGTAATAAAACATATAATAATATTAATAATAATAATATATTGAATACAATATATTAAAGGTTTTAAAGATTTCTTGTTAGTGCAAAACGAATTATTTCAATTAAATAATAATAATAATCATTTGTGCATATTATAAAGCGTCCATGAGACTGTGCATGTGTGCAAAGTTAATGCATATGTTTTGGAAATGACAAAAAAACATTTTAGAACTATATAATTGCATTATGATCAACAGTTTTAATTAAACCTATTACTGGACCTTTGACATTCACTGTTAGTTGATTTAAACTTATTAGGTAAGATTGATTTATAAGTTAGAAAAGTGCATATTTTTAAATGCATATATATTTATTATGCATATATATTTTATATATACATTTATAGAAATTGCAAAACAGCCAAGTAAACCTTTTAGTACAACAAATATCTCTCTGTATATTATATGTATGCTTTAAAAAAATTATATAAATTATATGATTAATGTTGACAACATATGTTTTTGCATTGCTTTAACTCATCAAAATAAGTTAAGCTAAGTTATGATTCAACTCATTTTTTAAGTCAGTTTAATGTAATTTAAGTTGAAATGACTTAAACACCCAAGTTGATTGTACTTAAAAAATATAAGGCAGCACCTTTTTTTTTTTTTTTTACATTGTGCATGTTTTTTCTTATGCTAAATTGATTTGTATGGGCTTCTGTTCCAGGTTGTGGTGACCTCTGCGCCCCCATCACTGTTTGCCAGGATGAGTGGATCAACGACACATCCGTCCCACCAGAGCCCACATCGTGCCCAGAAGGACGCCAGTACTGTCCGTACGCTGAGCAGTGTCTGCCACTGTCCAGCCCGTGCCATCCTGGGGCTTGTGTTAACTGTTCTGGTGTCAGTCCACTGCCCGCAGGCACTCAGTACCCCAATTACAGCCTCGTTGGGGAGGTGCTGGTCACCCTGCCGGCCGGACCCCCCTCCAACATCATGGTGAGTTTGAACGAAAGAAAACCTGGACCTGCACCTAATAAATCCCAGAGGTGTAAAGAGTACCTGGAAACCATACTTGAGTAAAAGTACAGATACTTTACAGAGAAAATTACTCCATTACAAGTTACAAGTCACCAATTCTAATACGACTTGAGCAAAAGTCTTGGAGTATCTGATTTTAAAAGTACTTAATTTACTCGTACTGAATGTAGGCTCAACACCTAAGAGACATGCCAGTGAAAAACAAGAAACCAGGGATTTGTGAGGAGAGCAATCATGTTTATTTTCTAAAATCACCATAAAACTGAACACCTCAATATTGCAATAAATCAAAGTCAACACAACAGCCTCGTCTACAAACTCTCAAGTCTCAGTTAAGCTCAAGTGCACAAAAAAAGGCATAAGTAAACCAATATCCTTCAAAAAGTTCTCTTTAGTATAACGGATAAAAAATATATTTTAAGTAAAATGAAATAGTCAAAGCCTTCTTGCACTGGATGTGCTGGTTTCAGCTGCAGTCATGTTCTCATCTTATATATGAATCACCTGTGATTCAGCAACTGCCTGCTAATGCACTAACATTCACGTAAAGTAAGCTTGATGACAAGTTTGGGTAAGGGCAAAACGCACTCACACATAAATCTGCTTCAGAAAAAGTTAAGTGCTATGCAAAATGTAGCGCATAATTGCATTACTCATCACAGATGTATTGGAGTAAAGAGTACATATACTTATTCAAAAATACAGTCAAGCAGAGGGTAAAATGCTAATATATTTGATACTCAATAAAACTACAAAGTAGCCAAAAAGATACTCAAGTACAGTACAATATATTTAGTCAGATCCTTTACACCACTGTAAACCAGACTGAACTGCATCTAAAATGTTAACTTCTGCTTCTTAAGATTCTAATTTTGTACTCTGTCAAGAACATGTTTAAATTGTATCTCAAAATATATATATTTTTTTACATTTTGTGTAAAGAAAATTTCATCAAAGTACATTGATAATAATCATAAATGTTTCTTGATAATAAATCATCATATTAGAAGAATCATGTGACACTGAAGACTGGAGTAATGATGCTGAAAATTCAGCTTTGATCACAGAAATAAATTACATTTTACAATATATTCACATAGAAATTTATTTAAAAATGTTAGTAATATTTCATAATATTACTGTTTTTACTGTGGCTTTGATCAAATAAATGCATCCTTGGTGAGCAGAAGAGACTTCTTTCAAAAGTATGAAAAAATCTAAAGCCCCGTTTCCACCGAAATTACCCGGAACAATTTGTCCCAGGAACTTTTTTCCCCCCAGAACTGTTGCTGTCTGCGTTTCCATCGCGGTCTGAAGTACTGTGAAGATTAGTCCGGTGACGTAGGACTGCACGCGACTTTTTAGAGCCCACTGGATTTCCGCAAATACACTTAATAAAGCCTGAACCTCGTCGCCGGTCCATCAGTCGTATTTTTTTAAACTTCATTGTTGATTCGAATAGCAAACGACTCTTACTGCACGCACCGCAACACACTTTTAGGTTGAAATAAAATGCTGGGTGAGCTCAACCAATCAGCATGTTCAGCGCCCAAGTCCCACCCCCGAAAGTTCCTGAACTTTGAAAAAGTACTACCTCTTGAGCAGGGCCATTTTGAGGGTGAAAGTTTTACCCAGAACTCCATTTAGACCCCGGTTCCTGCGGTCGAAACACGAGTACCATCCCAAAGTCCCTAGTTCCTGCGGTGGAAACGCGACTTAAAATATAGTGTTATTTTTGTGCTGTGTATAATATAGGTTGATTTTAATCTAAAAACCCTTTTATATAAAAAAAAGTATAAAACATTTAATATAGTTCAGCACACTTGAGCTTCACGATGTGTGGGATTCATTACAGTTCTTAATGAGAGGTTGAGTGTGTGTGGGCATGCAGGTCATCTACTTCACCCTCCATCATTCCATCTAAACGGACCATTTGAAGAATAAATATGGGGCGGCTCAGAGTTCAATTCACAAACATGTCTGATAATGACCCTCAGTAAAAAATGTATACGTTTGGAGCAGCAGCAGTATATCTTGATAAAAGTGGACAGATTTCATCCCCTCTCACTTTCTGCCCTGTTCTCACTCAGGTCCAGGAGGAGATAGAGGACCTGCTGGTTTCCCCTGGCGACTTCATCGCCCTGCAGCACGACGCCGGGCCGTCGGGGCTCCTCCAGTGCTCCTCCGACCCCTCATCGCCATGGAAACAGAGCGTGCTTATCCAGAACCGCTCTGATTGGTGGGATGCAAATGAGACGCTGCAGGCGAATGCTGAGGGAGGCTGGGAGGAGGGAGTGGTTTGTCAGCTGAGGGTGCTGTATGTTGGGCAGAACGACACCAGGCTGCAGGGTCCCTTCCTCCGTTCTGGGCTCCCTCAGTCTGGCGACTACAGTTTGGAAGTGACGTCCGATGATAAGGACTTTCCCGTCACTGCATCCTGTCCGATTCATGTCGTCCCACCGCTGGCGCCCACCGTGATCCATCCGACCAATCACAGCGGGGCGGTGTACTTCCTCCCCAATGAGACGTGGATTCTCGTCACGGTCCGCTCGCAACACAAAGCTCTGATTGAGCGACAGGGCAGCAATGTGACCGTACCTTTCTACAGCACGTGTCCTCAGAACATAGTGGCGATAGTGGCCGAATGCAGAAGGCCTGGCCCGTACAACGACACCATGTTCGCATGGGTCGATCTCCAGCTCGGGTCCACACCGGGACAGACCACCGTAATGCTTCGTGTCAAGAGCGAAGTTACCGAAGCATCGCTACAAATTCAGGCGAGGGTCCAAGAGCCACTCCGGGGCCTGTTTGTCCAGCCGCATCCTGCTCACAGAGTCCTCATGGAGTCTATAGTGGTAAGTGACGTCCTCCCTTCTGAGGAAACCCACTTAAACCAGGTGGTTTGTTGGTTTTAGCCAGGTTTAAACTGGTTTCCCAGCACCAAAACCAGTCTAAAACCATCAAAGCAGACCAGCTAACCACCTTAGGCTAGTTTTAACCATTTTGTCGGCATGGCTTTACCGTCTAAACATCTGCTGTTTTAGGATTGTGTATTATTGTTAATCACCTAAATCATGTGGTTTGCTAGTTTTAGGCTGGATTAAACTGGTTTCTGAACACCTACCCCCAGCTTCACAAATGAGGCTTAAGCTAGTCGCAGACTAAAATGCTTGCTGTTTTAACTGAAAGCATATCTTAAAATATGTCAGTGCCATTGTTTTGTCTCAAGACTCACACTAGTAATGTTTTTTCTAAGGCACATTTATAAAAGCTACTTAAATGTCCTCATGAACTAAGACCTAATCCTAGTTTAATCTAAGCTTTGTCTGTGAAACCAGGCCCTATTGTCCAAGAATAGAGTATTTATTGCTTATATTTTATGTTTGTCCATAAAAGATGTCTGTGAGGCAGAAGTGTGTCTGAAGGTTTAATGCTGTTCTTTATCCACCATGTCGCCTTTGTTACAGCCCTGACCTTTCTCTTTAATAGCCGTCTTATTTGCTATCCTCTTCTTCTTCGTCTTTTATTTCAGAGTTACGTGGCGTCTGTGGAGGGAGGTACAGACCCGTCATTCAGATGGACAGTGGATGATAAACCGTACTTCACGTACTACAACAGCAATTTAAATATCATCTACCAGAATGCAGCCGTTTACAAACTTACGGTGACTGATTTTTTTTTTCATTTAAGTTTATGTGAAGGACACTCTGACTCCATCAGCTCAACAACTGACCCATCTCTCATCTCCTAGGTAACGGCTATGAATCAGGTTAGCATGCTGACAGAACACTTCAACGTGACAGTGGACCGCATGAACCCGATGACTAGCCCGATGGTCCATGGAGTCCCTAAAATCGTGCAGCAGGGTTTGTCCCTGAACCTCTCTGCGTCTGTGACGATAGACATGGCGGTGAACGTTACTTTCTGGTATGTTCTGTTATAGTGAAGCTCTGATTGGTCAAATTAAACATTTGAGGTCTAAAGACTTCAAGATTTCAATGATTTGAGGCCCTCCTTCTTGGCAGAGGCTATTTACACTAACTCCGCCCACTGACGTCTGATTGGGCCAGACAAAATTACGGAAGAGGCTAGATTGTCAACAGCGGCAATAGTGTGAGAGTAAGGCGCGAGGCAGAACGTTTTGATGCAAATCGATCTAAGTCTGATCACATATCAGAACGGAAAGGCATTTATTCCCAATAAAAATGAACAAAATATTAAAAAAGTGGAAATAAAGTGTCTAATGTGTGTTTAATAATAAAGTGTTTAGGGTTATGGGCAGGGCCGGTTCTAGGCATAAAACGTCTGCCTTGCCCTAAAAAAGGAAGACCTTAGTCATTTAAGAACGTGCATTCATTGCATGGACAGAGCTAGAACAACGAGTGTTTAAAATGCAAATTCATAGTTCAGTTAACACCTTGCCCTCTTTGGCTTGCTGTTAATGCCGTTAAACTGAATGTCCGAGGCAAACTGTCTGCGTATATGACAGCACTGAAATAAGAATGCGCCATTTATCTTTTAATCAGTTTAGGGTCATTCACACAGGACGCGTTTTTTAAAAGTTATTTTAACTCGATTGCCCCGTTTATAAAGCCGCGTCATGCACGATACTCTGCAAAAGTATAGAAGCAAGATGTGAGCGCAACAGTCAAACACGGGTGATGTTTACATTAAAAACGATAGAAAAGTAGCGTAATGGAATGGAAAAACACACTCTGTGTGGCATTTAATTGCCCCTTTCCACTCAATTAAAGTTGCATTCATTGCTATAGTAACATAAGCTTCCATTCTGTTTTCTTTCCAAATTATCACTGGACAGTAAAAAAGTGAAAATGTTAGCATTTTATTTAAAGTGAAAATAAGATGAAATAAAATGCCACGTAGAGGTGTGTTATAAAATGTTATAAATAAATATAGTTAATAATATAAGAATAATATCTATCTATCTATCTGTCTGTCTATCTATCTATCTATCTATCTGTCTATCATCTATCGGTCTATCATCTATCGGTCTATCATCTATCGGTCTATCATCTATCTATCTATCATCTATCTGTCTATCATCTATCGGTCTATCATCTATCTATCTATCATCTATCTGTCTATCATCTATCTGTCTATCATCTATCGGTCTATCATCTATCTATCTATCTATCATCTATCTGTCTATCATCTATCTGTCTATCATCTATCTGTCTATCATCTATCGATCTATCATCTATCTATCTGTGTAAATATAATCTATTGCTATTTAAAGTTAGGGTTTCACCAATATTTAGATGTGCAATGCAGTTTCTCTAAATTGCGGTAATGAAGTAAATGAATGCCTGTCATAAAGAATACAGCAACAATAGCAAATAATTATTGGAGGAAGAAGTCCTAGCATTGGGATACTTTGGGATGAAAAGTCCAGTTGCAATTGAATCAATGCCTGACGGATAAAGTCAAGTGCTTTCATGCATGTTTTTCTTATTGAATATCATGTTTCTCTTGAAATATGTCACATAATGGAAGTAAAATGGGTTGTGAATGCTCTCTTTGAATAACTTTCTTCTTAGACAGCATTCTACATTCACATCCCATGACTGTTTAATGTCTGCACACACTCTTTTTTTATCTTCTCCATGGCTTCCACCGCCTCACACACTCCCAGCCTGCTCCCCTTTAATGGCACTTTTCTCTAGATTTACAGTCTGTGGTTAGCGCAAAATGCTGACAAGAATTTTCCTTTCAACGCAGAGCATAGAAAGATTCCCAAACTTTCCATTCCATCCCCCAGAAGCCTGCTGCGCGCCACTGCAGATGTCTGCTTTATTTATTTATTTCTTAGATTTCTCTATTTTTTTTTGTCAAAAGTATTTCAGACAAGTACTTTAGGGCTCAGTATCTCTGGAGTTCACCCCTGCAGTTTGTTCAGTCAATTGTGATACCCGATTCTCCTTTGGGTTCCACTTCCTTAGAGAAGGTGGGGATAAGATGGAGCGAGAGATGAAGGTGTATAGCTGGGAGCTGAGGCGATGATTCAACAGCAGCTCCACCTCTCCCTCCCGCTGCGATGAGTCAGACAGCTAGATTTGCAAGACAGAGCTTTTATTCTCTCCAGCTAAAAATATCTTCAAAACAGACCTGCCACCTTGCTCTTACTCATTCCCGAGGCACCAAATGAGACTTAAAGCTGGCTTTCCCCCCATCCTTTAGTCCCCTTTTTATACTGCAATAACTTTCTTTAAAGCCAACATGAATCAGAGTTGATTCCTGGTCTTATTGTGCGCAGTGTGTCATTATTCGGAAGGAAAAAACTACCTGTAACGTAAAAATGAAGTGACTTTTTTCCAATTCCTCCCCAACCACTGTTCAATCAATTTCCTATTGATAAAACCAAGTCTTTTTTCTATATTGAATATCTTGTCATATTACATAAGTAAAATGGTTTGCCGGTTTCACGCTGATTTTAAGGCCCGGTTTACACCTGCTATTAAGATGTGTTTTGGTCGATCGGATCACAAGTGGACGACGCTAAATACAGGTGTAAACGGGGGTCTAAAACGCTTTGAGCTTGTCTACTTTAAATCACTTACAGAGGTAGCTGAAAACACATTCGACTGGATTGCTTTCGTAGTGTAGACGCTCATGTGGTCGAATGGTTCAAACTGCCACAAAAGACCGTCTACTCTCCGCCTACTGACCGAATGTGTAAACATTATGGGAAGAGCACTAGCCAGACAGGATTTAAATTTCGTCGGCTGAAGACCCGAGTTTGGTTTGAAGACGAAAAACGTCCCAAGCATGTTCTCTCACCATTCCTGATTTCTAACACACACTTGCAGCGTTTGACTGGTCTTGTGTCTGTCAGGTCAGAAACAAAAGCTGCTGCTCTCTGTATGTTTTTCTGTCGTCTCTGATCGTGTTCATTTGTAAATTGCGTGAGCTTATTTTGTCCATTAGATCGAAAGATCTTGAAAAACCCATAGACCCTCCCCTCGAAGAAATCAGGACAGAAGTGTTTGAAAGTGGACAAAAGAGACAGATTAAAACACCAATCGACCAAAACGTATCTTAATCCCAGGTGTAAACAGGGCCTAAGATTTGATAGGTTGCCAGTGTAACATTCCTTAAAACATTAAACATTAAACATTCTCTACATTGTGAGAAACTGATTCAAGTGAAACCTGTTGTAAAATAATGCATGCAATCAGACATGCAGTGTGTGATGTTTAGATGATTTTATGTGTCACAGGTGGTGGTTTGGAGATGGAGGGAACCGTACACATCAGTTTAAGCCGCCTTACGATAACTCCTCTAGTAACCAGGTGGTGATTCGTGACCATGTGGAATACATTTATGCACAGCCAGGTAAAAAAACTCCATATCTTTTATATTATCTATGTATATTGATTATATTTAATAAGCTATATTTTTATATACATATTGTTTCACATTTTGCATTCATACTGATTATATTTTATATCCATACTGATCTTTTTTTCTACTCAAATTTTTTGCAGGGGAGTACACCCTAATGCTCTCTGCTTCCAACCGCTATGAGAACAAGACATGCAAGGTCGACGTATACGTCTTCAGCATTCTGACAAGTGTGCAAATCGAAATTGACCCACCACTCCTGCGTGCCGAAAAACCAGCTGACTTTGAGGCCCACCCCTTACCGTCTCCCTACGGCATCATCTACACCTGGAACTTTGGTGACAATTCGAGTGTCCAGCAGGGACGTGAGCGCAGGGTTCCTCACGCGTACCCTCATAGTGGTGTCTACAACATCTGTGTGAATGTGAACAACACTATTAGCTGGACAGGCACCTGCGCGGAGGTTATCGTCTTTGAGGACGTTAAAGGCTTGGAGGTGGTGTCATCTGCTCCCACGGAACGCAACACGCCTACCGTTGTCACAGCGAGTCTAGAAGCAGGCAACAACGTAACATGGAGCTTTGATATGGGTGATGGAACGGTCCACACGGGTGTAGAACCACAAGTTGAATATACGTACAGGAAAGATGGAAACTACACGGTTAACGTCACTGCAAAGAATGCCGTGAGCACTCAATGGGTAACGTTACCTGTTGAGGTGTTTGTGCTACAAGTGTTATCGCTAGAACCTCCTGGATGCATTCGGGAAAACAAAGAGGTCAGCTTCCATGCGTTTGTGTCAGGGAATGCTTCGGGACATCAATACGTGTGGAGTTTTGGAGATGGAAGCCCCAATGAGACTCAGTATGGAACTCCGCTGATAAAGCACTCGTATGTTAAGAGTGGAGAGTACCATCTCTCGCTACTTATGTCAAGCGAAGCCAACAAAGCCAATTTTTACAAAAGGATCTGCGTCCAACCTGAAGTTACAACAGTGTCTGTGTTTCCTCTGAGAACACATGTCAAGCTCGGCGAGGAGAGTCGATTTACAGTAGCTGCCTTCCCAGAATTTAACTACACGTACCTGTGGGATTTTGGGGTATTTGACCCGAGAGGTCCTGTTCGGGGTGGTAAGGAGATGGCCTTTACTTTCAAGATTCCTGGGGAATATCTGGTAACAGTTACTGTGCTCAACAACATCTCCTGTATCAATACCTCAGTTTCAATTGAGGTACAACAATCCGTTGGTTTTTTGTTGATCAGTCACAATGGAGAGAAAGGGAACAATCTTTCTTTACACCAAAATTATGCTTTCAAAGCTTCCTCAGACTCTGTGAATGCCATCTACATCTGGGAATTTGGAGATGGGACTCGACTTAATGGGACAAACGTATCACATGCTTACGATTCTTCAGGCAGGTTCAACGTCAGTGTTACAGGCAAAAATGAAGTGAGTGAGACCAAAAATGAGATTTTCGTTGTGGTCTTGGCACCAATCACAGGACTAGCAGTAAATGCCAGCTTTGTCAATGTCCCTTTGAATGCTTCTGTCCACTTTGAGGCACACCTCAACCAAGGAGATGACGTCCGGTACTCTTGGATTCTTTGTGACCGGTGTACATCGATCCAAGGCTCTCACACAATGTTCTACACGTTTCGCTCCGTTGGGACTTTCAATGTTATTGTTACTGCAGAGAATGACATTGGCATTGCTCAGTCCAGCATTTACATCTTTGTGCAGCGTGAGTTGGAGGGCTTGCAGATAGTGGCTGATGAACTTATCGAAGGATGCTGTTTTGCAACCAATCGTGTCCTTCACTTACAAGCCTCATTAAAAGAGGGCACCAACATGACCTTCAGCTGGAACCTTCTGAGGGAA
The DNA here is from genome assembly GCA_039654625.1 of Rhinogobio ventralis. NCBI lineage: Eukaryota > Metazoa > Chordata > Actinopteri > Cypriniformes > Gobionidae > Rhinogobio > Rhinogobio ventralis. Next base: position 42,067,578 of record CM077195.1, on the reverse strand, counting down.
CATGAGAACCATGACCACAACCTCACAGGCAAGAACATAGACCTCAATTTTTCCACCCCGGGTCCTTGCGAGGTGCTTCTCAAGGCAACCAACTTGCTTGGCCAGCTGGCTGTGAACAAAACTATTGAGTTTCTGGATCCTGTGAGGGAGCTAGTCCTTGAGTCTTCACCAAACCCTGCTGCAGTAAACGCCATGACGAATATGACAGTATATGTGCGTTTTGGGACAGATCTCCATTACAAATGGTGGGCAGATGGTGACCTGTTAACGTCTGACATGTCCTCCTTCATGCACCGTTTCAGAAATGCAGGTTTGAAACTGGTTAAAGTGGAGGTTTCCAACAAAGTCAGCTCTGAAATGGTCTCAAAGTGGATCAGCATTCAAGAACCGATCTCTGGATTGAGTTTCATTGCCACGAATGTTACAGAGAACTTTGTAGCCTCGGGGGACAATGTTTCTCTGTGTGGAGAAACACAGATGGGATCTAACATTTCATGGATGTGGCTATTGCCAGACAGCACAAAATCAAACCAGCGTGCCACCTCCTATATCTTCCTCAAACCGGGAATCTTCACTGTCGCTTTGAATGCCACAAATGACATCAGCAGAGAACTGTACTTGCGTGACTTTACAGTTCAAGACCGTATCCAGGGTCTGGAGCTCAAGGCCAGCAAACAAATTGCTGCGGTTGGTGAAAACGTTGAGTTTACCATCTCGGTCTCGTCTGGAACTTCTGTTAATTTTATCCTGAGCATTAGTGGTGATGCAACTGTTGTCCTAAACAATCAGACATACATCCACCAGTTCACCAGTGTGGCCAAGTACTACGTCAACCTTACTGCCCACAACCAGGTGAGTTCAGAACGAAAGACTCTGCACATTGAAGTGATGGAGCCTGTAACCAAGTTGACTATCCTGGACTGCTGTGATGCCGCTATACCTGTAGGAGTACCAAGGACTTATATAGCAAACACGCCAACACGTGAGCCGCTGACCATTCTGTGGACCTTTGACCTTCATCACGGCCACAAGATTTCTCGGGTTGGCAAGTCGGTGACCTATGCACCAGATCAGCCAGGCAATCTGACCATATTCCTGAGAGCATTCAATTCCCTGAACGGTCTAAATGTGACTAAGGTTATACGAGTTCAGAACAATATCAGGTCAGCCTACTTGGATGCTCAACCAAGCGACACCTTTGTAAACAAAACGGTCAGCTTCCATGCAGGTATCACTCCTGTTTCCACTCCAGCAACATATCAGTGGGACTTTGGGGACGGTACTTCAGCCAGTGTTTCAACTACACCTTCCCTTAGCCATAAATACTTCCTTCCCGGCCACTATGTGGTACGAGTTAACATCTCTAACCTTGTGAGCTGGGTTACAGCACAGGTTGAGGTCAACATCTCTGTCCTAAAGTGCGACGAACCAGAAGTTCAGATCATTCAAGCTCCACGACTCGCTATCTGGCGGTACCAGCCAACCTTGGTAGAGGCCAGTGTGAACTTAAAAGGCTGTGGTCTCTATGGAGTAGAGTACCTCTGGGAGATCCTCACCTCCCCTCGCTGTCAGGATGATGACAAGAAAGGTCCGCCACCATCTAAGGTCCGTCTCCCTGCAGAAGTCAACGTCCGGAGACTCCAGCTTTCAGTGCCCAAGATGTCAATTTCCGCTGGGAACTATACTCTAGTCTTTTCTCTGTCCTATGAGGGGGTGCCACTACGGAAGGCAGCCTGTCTCCAGCTTTCAGTGATGTCCAAAAAGTTGGTGCCCATCATCGAGGGTGGGACGTATCGTGTGTGGTCTAAAACTCAGGATTTGCATTTGAGCGCAGAGCAATCCTACGACCCCAATCTGGATCCGGAGAACCAGTCCCTGCTCAGCTACCACTGGGAATGTGTGAGCACCTCAAAGGTAATCAAGATTGACAAGTCACAGATAAATGCTTTTCAATGACTTAAACTTTCTGTTCCGCTTGCTCACTGACAATGAAGGACATAAATGCATCTGTCCAATACTGCTCCTGGAGGGCCACCTTCCTACAAAGTTTAGCTCCAGCACATCTGCCTGGAAGTTTCTAGTGATTAGCTAGTTGATGTGCGTTTAATTGGGGCTGAAGCTAAACTCGGCTGGAAACTGACTGTCCAGGAGCAGGCTGGACCATCCTTATAGGATTAGATAAAATGTCCTGATAATTTACTCACCCCCATGGCATCCAATATGTTTGTCTTTCTTCAGTTGAAAAGCAATCAAGGTTTTTGAGGAAAACATTCCAGGATTTTTCTCCATATAGTGGAATACAACATGAACCAACGGGTTGAAGGTCCAAATTGCAGTTTAGTTCAGCTTCAAAGGTCTCTACATGATTCCTGCCTATGAATAAGGGTTTTATCTAGCGAAACGATCGGTCATTAAAAAAAAAAAAAAAAAAAAGTATATACTTTTTAACCACAAATGCTCGTCTTGCACTAGCTCTGCGATGCGCGTCCACGACTTCACATATTACGTAATCACGTTGGACGTAGCGTGACGTAGGCGGAAGTAATGACCCAGTGATTACAAAGCGAACGTGCAAAGACTCATACATCCTTTAAGTCATACAGCCTTTACAAAAAAAAGGTAAAACAACGATGTTGGACGATTTTGAAGTTGGAGGAGAAAATGAGTTTTTCGCCCCTTCCGCTTACTTCACATGTGACCTTTCCAACGTGATTACGTAATGCATGAAGTTGTGGACGGTAGTGCAAGACGAGCATTTGTGGTTAAAAAGTATATATGACCAATATATTAGAAAATGACCAATCATTTCGCTAGATAAGGCCCTTATTCCTCGGCTAGGATCATGTAAAGCCCTTTGAAGCTGCATTGAAACTGCAATTTGGACCTTCAACCCATGGGTCCCCATCCAAAATCATGGAATGTTTTCCTCAAAAACCTTGATTTCTTTTAAGATGTAAACATCTTGGATGACATGGGGGTAAATAAATTATCAGGAAATTTTAATTCTGAAGTGAACTGCTCCTTCTATCAAGGCTGTAAAATAGCAATTTAAGAACAAATGTGGCGGCCGAAGTATCTCAGATACGTTTAGATGATTCTTATGTGAAGGAGCTTAAAGTGTTGATGACTGTTCATTCAGTACTCAAGTGACTGAATTATCCAATTTGAGAGGTTTTTTTCCTGGAAGTGGATGAAAAGGTGAAATAAAATTTGTGGTCGAGAGAGATTTGGAGAGTTTAAGTAATTGCCATTAAAAAGCTCTTAACTGAGATTTGAATATGAATTTGAGAGAAAAAGGTGTTTGAGTATGAGGGACGTCTAGTATCAGAGGCTTGAATATGTGCACAGCAACTCGGAAAGTCTAAATATGTCAAGTATGAGCCACAAAAGTGAATGTTTGGGTGGTGTATATTTGAGATCAGTTATATAACTAGCAGCAGAATAACTCAGCATTCCTCCAAGCTCTCCCAGAATATCAGAATTACTGCTGGAGAAGAGCAGAGATTCCTGCTTTTTATTAAAACGTTTTATCACTGACAGAAATTCAAAGGAATATTATATCAGGTATAATGGATTATTTCAAGCTCAAAAATAGCACTTTAGACACATTAAAAATGTATGAATGGCATCGCATTAAATAATAAAATATTAAACCTAATGGCATTTATTTTAAAGGAAGTACAAACACAATTTTCTTTAGGGTTTAAATGATAAAATGTTTTTATTGAGCAGGTGTCTGATGGTTATGCTGTTGTCTTGTATATCCTGAAGCAAATAAATTAGCCGATTTATTACCAAATGCAGTGATGGTAAAGTGTCTCTTCACTCCACCACACAGGGTCCAGATCACTGCTCCACTCTGCATTTCGGGTTGGGTCCGAGCGACCCGGTTCTGGGAATCTCTGGGTCCGAACTGGAGGTGGACGTTGAGTATACCTTCCGCCTGACCGTCAGCAAAGAAGGCATGACCCCAGAGTCCACGACCCAAACGGTGAGGGCCCTTATTGAAGATTACAATTTTTCAAACAAAAGCGTGTTTGAATTTACTCCTTTTCACCTCTCTCTCTTAAAAATGTTGTGCACACAAAACCTGCATCTTATTCAATTACTACCCACAATCCAGTTTAACCCCTTAAGCCTGAAGTGTACCGCCGACGGGATAACCCCCCACCCCCCGCGAAAAATCATTATCAAATTACTATGCAACCACTAAATGAAAAAAATCCCACAAAATATGTATAATGTTAAAGCTTAGAAATGCAGCTTTTTAAGGAATGTAACCATTTTGACGACAACTAACGAGTGCTGAGTAATCCCTATACCGCCGGTGGGCGCCACCTAGCTACGGAAAAATTAATAATCATATTTTTCAAAACTACTGCCTTGATCAACACAAAATACAAAAAGCCTAGAGTCTGAACTTTACAATGAATGTAGCCAATTTTAGTAACTCCTAAGTAGTGCTGAGTTATTTGCTGATAAATACAAAAAATGAAAATGAAATAATTATAAAATTTCTTCTTTTTTTATAACTATATAAAAGGATACCTTGTTTCCAAATGCTGTAACTTTTGATTACTTTATGCTATCACCACAAAATTTGATCCAGATGCAGACCACATTTCACCAAAAAAAATCCAAGAATTTCCATGTCTTATTTTCTTCCTGAGATATTGCATTTCAAATTAGAAAAATATGTGAAATTTCCCTGCATACTTTTATTTTTTGAATGTTATCAGCAGTTTTTTAGCATGTGAATGTCCAAATATAATTAATAAAATAATTTTTGTATTTTAAAATTTTAAGTTTTCTATCAAACAATACCAACCTTTTGCTCTCCTTGCTATAGTTTTGGAGTTGAAATGCCCTTAGGGCTTAAGGGGCTAAAGATGCAGTGAATAGAGCAGCAACATTTAAAGTCATTGTCATTCTTTTCAGTGCAAACACTAAATAAGGCTCATTATAGAATACTCATTATTCACAATCAAAAAATCAGGGCATTTTGAATGCCACAATTAACGTCACGCTGTTGCCGGCCCATGGAAAGCTGGCGGTAAACTGAATCTTATTTAAAATATGTTTTTTTGATGGACAAAGCACATCCTCCACTACCTCATTACTCAAAAGCGGCCTTCAAGATGTGGATTTGTGCCGTGCAAACTGTGTTTTGTGTGGGTGTATTAGTGCTGTTGCCTGATATGCATACTTTCAATAGTGAAGCGTGAGCAAAAACAATGCAGCCCATTCAAATGAACAAAGTTATGAGCATCTGCTATTCATTGCTAGTGAATTCCCTCTTTTTTGTTTTGCTCTATAGCATTGAAATTAGTCGCTATTATCATTACAAATTATTCATTCTTGTTTAGCATACTCTGTATTTATCTACGAGTAACTGACCCAAACAGGTAAAATAAAGGTGCTTTACATAATTCAAAACATAATTAACTTGCTAATCTTCCGACCTTCACAATTCTAAGCCTCATATATGCTAAAGGGAGTATTTCATGAGATTTACCTTTCAAGGTCTGATTCCTTTGGGAACCGTGATGAAACCAATGGACAGTCATGAAGAACTCAATCAATACAATCTTTTTATTTCCTCTCAATAGCTGCACATAGTTCATTATTCTTGTGTCCCAGTCAGAACAGGTCAAGGAGATCCGTCAGCGCAAACACTGCATGTTTTTGAATCAGTTCAAAGAGCGAGAGAAGTTTTAACCCTCTATGGGGATGCATGAAATATTTTTGAAATAAGTTACAATCATTACATGAAATAGTTTCAATCATACAAACCAAAAAATTATTTTACTTAGGGTACCACAATTGAAAATGATCAAAAAAGTAGTTTTTCTATAAAATTATGATTTTCTTTTCTGTTTAAATGCACATTTCTTTTAGAAATTGCTATATTTATATACTTGGGACTCATGGAAACCAAAAATAAGTAGATCCCTATCATTTAATCCCTATTGTTCATCACAGCTACTGTCTATAAAATATACCAATGGGGAAATACATTACTGCAATTCCACTGTGGTACAGCATTTCCAAATGGCAACATACCTATTTTTCCATAGTGGTACAGCGCTGCCATTTGGAAACATTGATGTTTCCTCAATTTACAGTAAAACTATGTTAGACTAAGTTGATTTGTGACTAAAAATATCTAATTTTCTTGCTGCAAAAAAAATCTCCCTTGAGAAGAGATGTATAGAAATGAGTTTATTAGAGCAATTTCTGGAGCACCGTGTCTTCCGTGTGAGGGTGACAGCGGAAAGTGAGTTTTGGAGGGACATTCAAATGTCATTTGACTTAAAAACAGCACCTCACAGCACACCTTGAGGCCTGCCATTTTAATTCTCATAGTGAAATTTATTGCATTGAGTATCAAGGGAATTAGTAGAAATGAATCGTTGCCATATGGCAACGCTGTACCATAGAGGGTTAAATGAATCGGTTTCCATGGTCAACAGAAAATGTAATTGCATAACTTCAGTTCACATATTGAAGTTTGTTTCCTCTCTCTCTTTTTCTGGTGACAGGTGTGGGTACAGAGCGGCCGCATCCCGATGGTGTCTCTGGAGTGCGTGTCGTGCAAAGCTCAGTCTCGCTACGAGATCAGTCAGAGCTCTTACGTGTACTTGGCTGGCACCTGCAATAACTGTCACAGCTCACACAGAGGGGTGAGAACGACGCTTGCATGCACGGTCTACTCATCCATCATAGGGTTACTATTAGTCTACAAAATCGCTAATACGAAAATGTTCCGGGCTGGTCAAACTATTTTTGTCTTACGGACAACATGAAATCAAAATTGAACTGTAGTTTTAATTCATGTCTATTCGCTTTTTGACCAGTGAAAGGCATAACATCTAGGTTTTCAAAAAGCAATGAAAGCATGATATAATTTGTCCCTAGGAATAACATGATCCTCATAGAATCTGAATGTTGGGAATGACATATTTGGATTTTGTGAGTCACTCGTGCCTTATTTATTAGAGGAAACATGCCGTCATAATTTATTGAAGAGAGCTTTACGTGGTGAGATAGCAGCATGATGTCGTTCTAAAAAGGCAGAACACTTCTCTTTTTTCATGGGCATTCCTCCTGCTTTTTTCCATCCTGCTTTCTGATAATGTTTATACTGAGGCTCGAGTGATGTTATGGGAACCAGAGGGAGGGCGACGTACAGGGTGATGATGTCAACATTATGATGTGATGTGTTCCACCGCATTAGACGTTAACGGCATGCCAGGCCTCGTTAAACATGCAAAGACATTTACTTGGTGACCATGCGGTCAAACACTCCTTCCCCTTGGGCTGATTCCCATGAGCCGGAGTCAGTAAATATTATGGTACATTTCAGGGATGCTTATCTAGTGGTTCAAACATGAGCGCTGATCGGGATTGATGCTGATGGAGGTCGCTGCAAGGTTACTGAAAAACCTGCTTGATATAAATAGAGTATTATTACACATTTAAATGCATTTCATGTACATTTAAAACATATATACACTCACCTAAAGGATTATTAGGAACACCTGTTCAATTTCTCATTAATGCAATTATCTAATCAACCAATCACATGGCAGTTGCTTCAATGCATTTAGGGGTGTGGTCCTGGTCAAGACAATCTCCTGAACTCCAAACTGAATGTCAGAATGGGAAAGAAAGGTGATTTAAGCAATTTTGAGCGTGGCATGGTTGTTGGTGCCAGACGGGCCGGTCTGAGTATTTCACAATCTGCTCAGTTACTGGGATTTTCACGCACAACCATTTCTAGAGTTTACAAAGAATGGTGTGAAAAGGGAAAAACATCCAGTATGCGGCAGTCCTGTGGGCGAAAATGCCTTGTTGATGCTAGAGGTCAGAGGAGAATGGGCCGACTGATTCAAGCTGATAGAAGAGCAACTTTGACTGAAATAACCACTCGTTACAACCGAGGTATGCAGCAAAGCATTTGTGAAGCCACAACACGCACAACCTTGAGGCGGATGGGCTACAACAGCAGAAGACCCCACCGGGTACCACTCATCTCCACTACAAATAGGAAAAAGAGGCTACAATTTGCACGAGCTCAACAAAAATTGGACAGTTGAAGACTGGAAAGATGTTGCCTGGTCTGATGAGTCTCGATTTCTGTTGAGACATTCAGATGGTAGAGTCAGAATTTGGCGTAAACAGAATGAGAACATGGATCCATCATGCCTTGTTACCACTGTGCAGGCTGGTGGTGGTGGTGTAATGGTGTGGGGGATGTTTTCTCGGCACACTTTAGGCCCCTTAGTGCCAATTGGGCATCGTTTAAATGCCACGGCCTACCTGAGCATTGTTTCTGACCATGTCCATCCCTTTATGACCACCATGTACCCATCCTCTGATGGCTACTTCCAGCAGGATAATGCACCATGTCACAAAGCTCGAATCATTTCAAATTGGTTTCTTGAACATGACAATGAGTTCACTGTACTAAAATGGCCCCCACAGTCACCAGATCTCAGCCCAATAGAGCATCTTTGGGATGTGGTGGAACGGGAGCTTCGTGCCCTGGATGTGCATCCCACAAATCTCCATCAACTGCAAGATGCTATCCTATCAATATGGGCCAACATTTCTAAAGAATGCTTTCAGCACCTTGTTGAATCAATGCCACGTAGAATTAAGGCAGTTCTGAAGGCGAAAGGGGGTCAAACACAGTATTAGTATGGTTTTCCTAATAATCCTTTAGGTGAGTGTATATTGTTAATAAAGTTAATTATTCAATTAATATAATGAATGCATTTAATTTTAATGAATACATTATTTTAATCATTTACTTTAATGATATAAATCAAACAGCTTATTTTAAAATTATATATTTAAATATTTAAGTCTGAGATGAGTGCTGATTGGGATTGATGCTGATGGAGGTCACTGAAAGGTTACTGAAAAACCAGCTTGAAGCTCATTACAAATTTTATAAAAAAATATTTTTTGAATTATTTCTTATTTTTGACAAATTTTTTTATTTTTACATAAAACTATATAGGCATTTACAATAATATTTGATAATTTTTACTCCATTAATAATATAAATATTTTGTATACATTTATATAACGCATTACGTAAATAATGCCTTCAAATGATATTTATATTAATAAAGTGAAGTATTCACATGCAATTAATGTAATGCATTTGGTTTTAATCACTTTCAATAAAATTAAAACTTCTCATGATTATTATATTTTATAAATAATAGAATATTTAAACTAAATTTAATTATGTAGTTTGAATTTTTTGAATTATGACCATTTTTGTAGCTGCATAAAAGTAAATTTTTAAATCATTATAAAATATATAATAAATTAATATTAATCTGAATTGTTAATTTATTTTAAGAATCTGCTCATTAAAATAAATAGCTAGCCTGCTAAATATATATAAAAATGACATGAACATTTTACGTAAGAATTTAAAATAATTAATTTAAAATATAAATATTAATCTGTATACTTTTATTTAACACATTTAATTTTAATTAATAATGTAAATGTAATCAAATAACATTTATATTTGAATAAAGTAAAATATGAAATGCATTTAATTAAGTTATTTTAATTTAATAATTCACTTTATAGTAATAAAAAGAAAAATTTGACATTTTACAATAATTTTACAATGATATAGTGATGTCAACTTATGGAAATTACAGAAATCCCACTGACATGTCTGTCGTGTGTTGTTGCTGTTAGCGGTGGACGGCGAAGACCCGTCGTAACGAGACGCTGGTGCTGGATCTGAACACCACCACCACGGGCAGCGACAGCATGCACCTGGTCCTGAGACAGGGCATCCTCCGGGACGGAGACTCCTACAAATTCAGCCTCCATGTGACTGATGACAGTATGGACCGCGAGGGCGTGGCCTACATCGAGCTCCACCCCAACCTGCCGCCAGCCGGAGGGGCGTGTTCTCTGTGGGCGGATGGGGATGGGCCTCAGGTGCGCACGCTGCTGGAGAGAGTGCACTTCAAGTGCTCAGGTGAGGCTGGAGAACAACGACTTTCTGTAAGATTTTGAGAACTAGGTGTTAAACCATCACGTCTCATTTTCAGGTTACGCTGATTTGGATGAGACGGAGTCACCGCTGGTCTATAGTCTGCTGGTGGTGCGCTGCTCTGAGCTGTACTGCGAGGAGTTCTGTGTGTATAAAGGCACGAGTCCAGAACATTCGGCCTTCCTGCCGCCCGGCTTCAGCTCGGCCCAGTACAGAGTGTCTGCGTCAGTCATGGTGGAGGACCACCAGGGGGCGTCAGTCATGGCCCTCAACAAGTAAGCCACGGCTTGGCACAAAGACTTCTTGTGCTCCGTTCTATCCTGTCCAGCGTTGTGATTCGTTTGTAATTTGTGCATCAGGTCGATGGAGGTGGTGCTGCCGGCGGTTCCTGTCAGCTTCAGCTCTCTCCCTCACTGGCTGAGCAATCTGACCGACTCCACCCTGAGAGAGCTGCTCCGACAGGGAGACTCACAGAGAGTACGAGAGCTCTCGCTCGCCCTCATCACTGTCCTCAATGAGGTGAGACGCCATTACATACCTTCTATCTTTCTGTCTGTCTGTCTTTTGTCTGTCTGTCTATCTGTCATCTGTCTTTCGTCTGTCTGTCTATCTATCTGTCTGTCTGTCTAACTGTCTGTCTGACTTTTGTCTGTCTGTCTGTCTGTCTGTATGTCTATCGTCTGTGTCTGTCTGTCTGTCTATCTGTCTGTCTGTCTTTTGTCTGTCTGTCTATCTGTCTATCTGTCTGTCTGTCTGTCTAACTGTCTGTCTGACTTTTGTCTGTCTGTCTGTCTGTCTATCATCTGTCTATCTGTCTGTCTTTTGTCTGTCTGTCTATCTGTCTGTCTGTCTTTTGTCTGTCTGTCTGTCTGTCTGTCTGTCTATCGTCTGTCTGTCTATCTGTCTGTCTTTTGTCTGTCTGTCTATCTGTCATCTGTCTGTCTGTCTGTCTATCTGTCATCTGTCTGTCTATCTGTCTGTCTGTCTGTCTGTCTATCTATCTGTCTGTCTAACTGTCTGTCTGACTTTTGTCTGTCTGTCTGTCTGTCTGTCTATCATCTGTCTGTCTATCTGTCTGTCTTTTGTCTGTCTGTCTGTCTATCTGTCTGTCTGTCTTTTGTCTGTCTGTCTGTCTATCTGTCTGTCTGTCTATCTGTCTGTCTGTCTATCTGTCTGTCTTTTGTCTGTCTGTCTTTTGTCTATCTGTATGTGTATTGTCTGTCTGTCTGTCTTTTGTCTGTCTGTCTATCTGTCATCTGTCTTTCGTCTATCTATCTGTCTGTCTGTCTAACTGTCTGTCTGACTTTTGTCTGTCTGTCTGTCTGTCTTTTGTCTGTCTGTCTATCTGTCATCTGTCTGTCTATCTGTCTGTCTGTCTGTCTAACTGTCTGTCTGACTTTTGTCTGTCTGTCTGTCTGTCTATCATCTGTCTGTCTGTCTGTCTGTCTATCTGTCTGTCTGTCTTTTGTCTGTCTGTCTTTTGTCTGTCTGTATGTGTATCGTCTGTCTTGTCTGTCTGTCTGTCTTTTGTCTGTCTGTCTATCTGTCATCTGTCTGTCTTTTGTCTGTGTCTATCTGTCTGTCTATCGTCTGTCTGTCTATCTGTCTATCATCTGTCTTTCTGTCTTTTGTCTGTCTGTCTATCGTCTGTCTGTCTTTTGTCTGTCTGTTGTTCTGTCTGTCTGTCTATCTATCTATCTGTCTGTCTGTCTATCTGTCTATCATCTGTCTGTCTGTCTTTTGTCTGTCTGTCTATTGTCTGTCTGTTGTTCTGTCTATCTGTCTATTGTCTGTCTGTTGTTCTATCTATCTGTTATCATCTGTCTGTCATTCTATCTACCGTTCTGTTCATTTTGTCTCTCTATTCGTCTATCCATCTGTCCGTAATGGCTTTCTCCATCCGCAAATCCTCTCACATGTGTTTCTGTGTGTGTGTCAGTATGAGCAGGGCGTGTCCCGCAGACGTGAGCGCGTGTCTAAGGCAGAGCGTCAGTATCGAGTGAGCATCAGAGGAAACATCACCAGAGCGCTGACGTCACTGGACCTCATCACCGTCAGTGACATCCAGCAGACATCAGCGGCGCTCGCGCAGTGCACGGTGAGACGGGATGCCCTCGGCCTGTATCCTGACCAGTTCGATGTCACGGATGAGATGAACTGAGGAGGAAAAAAGTTAACAAAGTCTTTCTTGTATGTGTGTGTTCTTAGGCTGTGAGTCGAGAGTTTGTGTGTGAAGAGTGTCAGAACAGCACTCTGAACAAACTGGAGTCGATGTTAGAAATCCTGCAGACAGACACTAAACAGGGCACAGTCACTCCGACTGAGATAGCAGACAACATCCTCAATATCATGGGTAAGACACACACACAGTGAGAGAGAAACAGATTCTTCCATTTCATGGCTGTGTTCTGCTAAACAAACAACCCCAGAGGGAACAAGTTGTTCACTTGTTTACACATTGCTCATTTTTTGTTGTCATTTTCATTTCTCTCATTAAAGCATATCTGAACTAAATCTACAAATCAAATTGCTGTCAAATTAACAATAATTTAACCCCAACCCTTTTTATTTTGTTTTATTTTAATATTTTATTTTAATATTTATTATCATATTTTTTATTTTCCCTTTTGTTTTGTTTTTATTTTTCTTCAGATTAATGTATATTTTAATTTATAAACATATAATATAATAATTATATTATATTATATGATCACTATTTCACTTTTAATATAATATATCACTCTATTATATTATATATTATATATCATATACACTATATTATATTATCATCAAAGATGTTTTTTTTTTTTTTTTATAAAAAGATTTGTTTAAAAAAAATATTAATTATAATTATATTATATTATTATTTTATTATTATATTAATATATGATTATATTATAATATTCAGTTATCTACTCATCTGCCATGTCTTATATGCTTTTGTCATTTTTATAAGGTTTTTTTTTATTTAACTTTAATTTATTTTTATTTTAGGTTTAGTAATTTTAGTACTTCAATTTTAATTGCCAAAGCAATTTTTCGAAGTTCATTTTAATTGTTTAGTTTTTTTAACTTTATATTATATTATATTATATTATATTATATTATATTTGCCACAATAATGTCTTTTATTAATAAAAGCCCCAAAATGAAGACAAATTAGAGTATTTTTTAAAATTACCTTTCTCTTTAAAATATATGTATATTTCTATTTTTCTCAGGGCTAATTTATGCTTTAAATTATACATGTTTTTAATAAAAATATATTATTTTATTTTATTATAAAATGATATTATATTATATTATTATATCTGTTCAGTTGTTTACTCATCTGCCATGTCTTTGATTTATCTTTATTTTGGGGTAATAATTGCAATTAATAACATTTTCTGTTTAACTCTTTTTAATGAATTGGAAAATTAAATCCAGTTCTAATCAGTCTTATAGCACTTCTCTTCTTTTTAGGCTTTCATTGAGCCTTTTATCCTGCTGGTTTTCAATATTTAGCCACTCAGTAAACCTCCACTCATTTCCCCCGTCAGGTGACCTGATCCACCAGGTGAGCCAGGCTGCCTCCTCACCACCGGCAGAGGCCGAGGACCGCGGCAGCATCTCCCAGCAACCTCCGTTTCTCTTAGAGGAGCAGCAGCATCACCCGCTGCAAGTGGCCGCTAAAGCCTACACCCTATCCTCCGTCCTCATGAGGATCCTCATGCTCGGCCGCGTCCTCAACGAGGAGCCCCTGATCCTCCGCGGGGCTGAGATCGCAGCCGCCGGCAAGCGTGCCGACCCGCAGAGCCTGCTCTGCTACGGCGAGAGCGACGCGCCCGAGTGCCGGCGTTTCTCCATCCCGCGAGCGTTCAACGCCAGTCTGGGACGAGCAGCAGGGGGCGCACTGGCGCAAGGAGCCAACAGCGAGGACGGCATCGTGCAACTGCTGTTCCAAGTGGAGCCAAACCCATTTCCGTTCAATTACGTCGCCAATTACACCGTGTCTACGGAGGTGGCGTCCATGGAGTTCCGCACGGTGAACGGCACACAGATTCCCATCTCGGATCTGGATGAGAGCCAAGCGATAACGGTTACCGTTAATAATGGAAACATGGCTGGGCTGGACGCTAACGGATTGGAGGCCATCTTGCCGCCGGCGGGAGCCGAGAACGTCAGTCGCTGCAGTTCGGTCATTGTGAGGGTGAGCACCAGGAACTCCAACAGACAGGCGGGAGTCTACGTCCAACTCAACTTCACCGTAATAGACGGTAAGACACCCAACACAAGGGGGAGACACTGAGAGTAAAACAATAGCGTGCACTGTCAGTCACAAACTGTGCCAAATTTTTTTATTAATTATACTGTATGAGAAAAATATATAGGTGTCATATTATAAAGACAACATGTTAATGAAATTAAATTTATATAGGCTTTTATATGGTCATCATCGTGCTTAAGAAAGTTTGTCTGGAAAAAAATAACTACATATGTAAAGAAAAAAAATACTTTTAATTAAGATGGTGTATCTATGCTTAACAATTAAAATAAATTGCAGTTTTGTTTTTTTCTTTCTGTTAAAAACTAGTGCTAGAATAAAAGCATCATAATTAGTTTCTGAAAATAACATGAAATTTCATTCATGTAAAATGCAGAAATGTTTTAAAACATATTTCATAATATTTGATTAATAAAACAATTAATTAATTAGAAATTAATTAACTTAATTAACCAGTGTTATTTTAGGATTATTTATGTTATTATAGTGTTTATTAATATTTGAATTGGCTTTTATTTTTATATTTTGCTTTTTAATTTTTATTAGGTTGTTAATGTCTATTTAACTTCAATGTATTTTTATTTCAGGTTTAGTCATTTTAGTACTTAAATTTAAACTTATTTCAGTTAGTTGCCAAGGCAATTTTCCTAAGTTTTTTCATTTTTATAGTAATTTTTTTATTTTTTTATTTTATTTTATTTCAGTTACCGAAAGTGACTTTTAATGCTTTCGGCAGATGCCCTGAAAACCTCTATGCTCACTTTATTTTGTCTGAACTAACGGTTAGTGTTTAGTAATGTATGAGTACCAACATTGTAAAAATCTACTTGATTTATTTATTTATCCCTGCAGAAGGGGAAATGGCATATTCAGGGAATTTCATCTTTTGAATGTTTCTTGATTTTTGTGCATCTCTAACACCTATTTCTATTCATCCCGTCGTCCTCAGATTCTCCAGAAACGTGGGAAGCGTTGGATCCATCGATCACGGCCTATCTGCACACTTCTGAATGGCCCAACGAATACAACAGCACTGACAGGAAACGCATCACGCTCAATATGACGCAGGGACAGGACCTGGACCACCGACACTACACTTTCTTCCTGTCTCCAAAGTAAGAGATGTCATCAGTTAAAGCTTTTAAGCAGAGAGTCGTAATGTTTTGATGTTTCTCTATATTTGGCTGAAAAATCCTGGAAGTGCATGTTAATGAAAGGTCATTCATCTATAATAAATGATGAGTTTGTATGCGGGCGGCTCTTTTGTTTGCCCTTTACTGAGTGACTCATTCATTAATATCACCAAATGAAGATTAGTGTTTCACAAAACACAAAGAGAGTGGCTATTTCCTGTCACATTTCAATCTCAACATTCCATTTAGTTAAGTTGTATTTTTGATTTTTAAAATAAAATAAAAGCATTTGCGATGATGCACTAATGCACACAAACTAGCTTTTGACTAGTCATTTCATCCTGATTTCTCCATCAGTTCATATGACACCACGCGTGACCACTTCATAAACGTGTCCACGGGCTGCGGCACAGATGATCCGGCTCTGATCCGGTTGGAGGTGGCTGTGTTCACGTCTTTATGCCAGTATTTCAGCGAGAGCGCCAAACAGTGGCGGACGGACGGCATGGTTCCTCTTCCGGAGACCAGCGTGGGCCGAGCCGTGTGTCGCACGCGTCATCTCACCGCTTTCGCCGCCAGCCTGTTCGTTCCGCCCGACGCTGTCTCCTTCATCATTCCTGTGAGTATTACAACTCAACACAGCAGACATTCTGTTTTCCTTAATATTATTCATATTAATAATCATTTATAAATCATTAATTATTTTAAAAATTATATTTTTTCAAACGATCCTTTCTTCTATCCAGAAATAGTAGTAGTGATTCTTGGTTTAAAATATATTAAATGTTAATAATAACTTTTTTTTTTTATGTAAAGAATATTATATTATATTATATTATATTATATTATATTATATTATATTATATTATATTATAGTAGTAATGATTTGCAGAAATGTTTATATATGTATGTTTTTCCTCAAGTTTAATATATACAAATATATTTTTAATTTTAAATACATTTTTATTATTATTATTATTTTTTTTTCTATTTTAATCAATATTATATTGTATTATATTATATTAATTGTCATTTTCTTAAAAATAAATCTTTTTAAAATTAGCTCTGTGTCTGGACATAGTGGTAATAATTCCTTAAAAGTTATGCAAGTTTATTATATAAAATATATTATTAATATATATTATTTATATATTTATATTATAATTATATTTAATAATTTTATTTTTTTAAATTAGCCTTCTTTCTGTCTGGATGTAGTGAGTTAATAGTTGTATTAATATAATATTATATTATATTAATCACATTACATTACAATATGTTAAGGTATAGTTTAAGAGTTATATTAATAATTTAAAATATTTTTATTATATTATATTTTGCTATAGTTGCTGGATTAAGGGACAGTAAGTGATAGTGCAGTGTCATGTATCTCGTCCATGTCAGGAGCGTTCAGTGACTCGCAGTCTGGTGGTGGTGTTGGTGTGTGTGATCGGACTGCTGTGTTACGCCGTGGCCGGCGCTATACTACGGAAGCTGGATCAGATGGACCTGAGACGGGCCTCTGTGGTCCCGCTGTGCGGGAAGGACGGTCTGTACAAGTACGAGATCCAGGTCAAGACTGGCTGGGCCTACGGGGCAGGTGAGATCAGGAGCGTTTCACAGTTGATCAGTAGGTTAGTCCACCTAGACGGAAAGAAACCATCCGATCGTTATAAAAAGCGAACTATGACTAGTTCTGCCTCATTTTGTCAAGGCACTGCATCTGTTAAGGTGCGATATTTCACGGGCATAAAAGATCCACCCTGTGTCTGTCTGTTATCAAAAGCGTAGTGCCGTGTAAAGCACAAGTTGCTCCCAAACCAAGCAGCTTTTTGTTGAACACGACGAATTCATGTGACCGACTTAAACATGAGCAAAATAATGATTGTATCAATTACATCGTTACACCAGCAGGTGGCGACAAGTGACTGTTAAAAAGTGTATTTGTCATTGAATCATTCATTCAAGAGATTTGTTCAAAAACACTGATTTATCCAGTAATGAAACATTATTTATGAGCGAGTCATTGAATCATTCATTCATCCCGATTTTTTTCAAATAATTAATAAAGATCAATTAAACGTTGTAAATAGCCTGCAGCCATTAACATTTTGTCAGAAGCTCCAGTAAATGACATGTTATGTTGTTCAGAATCGTGGGAGAATCGTGATCTCTGTTTGAAACAAAAAAATGTATTCTCATCTAGAATCATTCCGCTCCACATCATAGTATTCCTTCCTGCACTGGAACACTGCCGGATGGCTGGAGTCTGAGATTTCAGTTTTTGATCACATCAGCATCAGCAGTGTCTTTATACCCGCTCCAGGTACCACGGCTCACGTTGGCATCAGCCTCCACGGCAGCGAGAGCCGCAGCGGACACAGACACCTGGACAGCGTCGGAGCGTTTGCTCGAAACAGCCTGGACATCTTCCACATCGCCACAGACACCAGCCTGGGCAGCGTGCTCAAGATCCGCGTCTGGCACGACAACAAAGGTACCTAAACGGACCCACAGATCTGACATAAACAACATTTGCCAATGTGGAACTGGGCAAAACTGTAAGAAAAACCTGTCTGTCTCTCTGTCTGTCTCTCAGGTCTGTCTCCAGCATGGCTGCTCCAGTATGTCCTAGTGAAGGACTTGCAGACAGGCAGCAGTTATTTCTTCCTGATTGAAGAATGGCTCTCGGTCGACAATGAGAAGACGGACGGCAGGGTAGAGATAGAAGTGGAGGCCTCCGGTAAAGCCCCGCCTCCCCAGATATAACACAGATTGTGATTGGTTGGTGCTGGAAATAAATGCATAAGATCCTGGATATTCAGAGAAGAGAATAGACAAATATTAAAAAAATTAAATCCTTCATATCCTTTAAAGCCTGAACCTTTATTACACACAGGATAAAATGCAGGATACAATTAGATGCATATTGTTAGCAAAACAACTTGTTTTGCCTTGTTTTTGTCTAAATTGAAATGAAATGATCATTTCATACATATATATACACTCACCTAAAAGATTATTAGGAACACCTGTTCAATTTCTCATTAATGCAATTATCTAATCAACCAATCACATGGCAGTTGCTTCAATGCATTTAGGGGTGTGGTCCTGGTCAAGACAATCTCCTGAACTCCAAACTGAATGTCAGAATGGGAAAGAAAGGTGATTTAAGCAAATTTGAGCGTGGCATGGTTGTTGGTGCCAGACGGGCCGGTCTGAGTATTTCACAATCTGCTCAGTTACTGGGATTTTCACGCACAACCATTTCTAGAGTTTACAAAGAATGGTGTGAAAAGGGAAAAACATCCAGTATGCGGCAGTCCTGTGGGCGAAAATGCCTTGTTGATGCTAGAGGTCAGAGGAGAATGGGCCGACTGATTCAAGCTGATAGAAGAGCAACTTTGACTGAAATAACCACTCGTTACAACCGAGGTATGCAGCAAAGCATTTGTGAAGCCACAACACGCACAACCTTGAGGCGGATGGGCTACAACAGCAGAAGACCCCACCGGGTACCACTCATCTCCACTACAAATAGGAAAAAGAGGCTACAATTTGCACGAGCTCACCAAAATTGGACAGTTGAAGACTGGAAAAATGTTGCCTGGTCTGATGAGTCTCGATTTCTGTTGAGACATTCAGATGGTAGAGTCAGAATTTGGCGTAAACAGAATGAGAACATGGATCCATCATGCCTTGTTACCACTGTGCAGGCTGGTGGTGGTGGTGTAATGGTGTGGGGGATGTTTTCTTGGCACACTTTAGGCCCCTTAGTGCCAATTGGGCATCGTTTAAATGCCACGGCCTACCTGAGCATTGTTTCTGACCGTGTCCATCCCTTTATGACCACCATGATGGCTCTGATGGCTACTTCCAGCAGGATAATGCACCATGTCACAAAGCTCGAATCATTTCAAATTGGTTTCTTGAACATGACAATGAGTTCACTGTACTAAAATGGCCCCCACAGTCACCAGATCTCAACCCAATAGAGCATCTTTGGGATGTGGTGGAACGGGAGCTTCGTGCCCTGGATGTGCATCCCACAAATCTCCATCAACTGCAAGATGCTATCCTATCAATATGGGCCAACATTTCTAAAGAATGCTTTCAACACCTTGTTGAATCAATGCCACGTAGAATTAAGGCAGTTCTGAAGGCGAAAGGGGGTCAAACACAGTATTAGTATGGTGTTCCTAATAATCCTTTAGGTGAGTGTATATATATATATATATATATGAATTATGTTATATATTAATATAATATAATATAATATATGTGTATATTTATAAATATATAATGTAAAAAAAAACTATATTAAATATTTTTTTTATATTATAATATAATATTTATATTATTTATATAATAAGTTTATATAATTTTTTATGTTATTATTATTTTTACATTTATATTATTAATATATTAAATCAAATATTTTAGGGTGAAAATGGAAATTAGAAATAATTATAATTTTTTTTATTAATTGGTAAAAAAAAAAAAAAAAATAGATTTTTTTTTTTTTTTTTTTTTTGAAAAACAAACTTGGAAAATGTGGAAAATTAATGGAAAATTTAACCACACCCCAGTGTTGATTGATAACCTGTGCTGTAACCTACGCAAAATTACAACAACTTCCTGTTGTCTGACCTCTGTATTTCCTGTGTACAGAGGAGGCGGAGCTCCGTCACTGGCCGCGGCTGTTGTCCTGGGAGCTGCAGAGGGCGGTGTGTGAGAGTCACCTGTGGCTGTCGCTTTGGGAGCGACCCCCGCGGAGCCCCTTCACGCGGCTGCAGCGGCTCACCTGCTGCTCGCTGCTCATGCACCTCTGCATGCTGGCTAACGCTGTGTGGTACGGCACCGTCGCCTATGGCCACAGGTGAACGCCACTGTCATTCATGACACTTGTCATTTATTGTGCAGGTGCAGATGTATATGCTAGAGGTCAAAAGTTTAGAATAATAAAGGTTTTTGAAAGAAGTGTCTCCTGCTCACCAAGCAGAAACTTCTTTCAAAAAATCATAATTCTCTCGTTCTGATGAATTGTATGAATGTGTGCTGTAGCTCTACGCCGGTGTCTCAGCTGGTCTCAGTGAATGTAGAGACTCTGTGGGCGGGGCTTGTGAGCTGTCTGCTGGTCTATCCCGTCTACCTGATCGTCTTCTGCCTCTTCAGACTCAGCCGCAGTAAGGTGAGACACGTACACAGAATCTGCTCTGAAGATATCACTGCAACAGTGTGGTAAATTAAAAAGCTTTATCTCTATTAAGGTCTCTGTGGAGCAGCTTCCTCCCCAGGTAGACCAGGAGTCTCTAGAGATCGATGACTTCCTGGATAACTCATTGACAGGAAGCTCTTTTCTGATGTTGAATGGGATTCCTGGAGAGGTACGTTAGAATTCGGCTGAAGATGTACTTAACTGTGATTTCCACTGGTACACAAACAGAAGTGAAGTGACATGTGAAGGCCAATATGGTAACCCATACTTGGAATTTGTCCTCTGCATGTAACCCATCTAAGTTAGTGCACACACATTAGGAGTAGTGAGTACTGAACACACACGCACATATTGCAAACCGTGGACACACATACCCGGAGCAGACATTTTTTTGTTTTGGCGCACGGGGAGCGATTCTGGGTCCCTTGCTCAAGGCCAAGGGCACTTCAGTCATTGTGAACCCGCAACCATTAGGCCACGACTGCCCCAAGGCACTTACTATTAGTATAACTTTTTTATGCATTTGTTTATTTGTTTTATAGGTATTTGTATTTTTGTTAATATATTTTAAAATATTGTTAATATTTTATTTATTTTTCTTAAAAAAAATCGATTTATTTATTTATTATGAAGTTTGTTTATTTATTCATTTGTATTTATTTTTAAAATTAATTTGTCAAATCGATTAATCACATCTAACATAAAAGTTTGTAAATATATAAAATATATGTGTGTATTAAGCGCGGAACACACTTCAATCCGAGTTCCCACACAATTATTATAAGTCCATTTTATCACGCAATTCAAACGATAAATGCCGTTTTGACTCTCTTTAATGTGACGTGACTGGTTACTGTAGGCGCGTCA
The DNA here is from genome assembly GCA_039654625.1 of Rhinogobio ventralis. Classification (NCBI taxonomy): domain Eukaryota; kingdom Metazoa; phylum Chordata; class Actinopteri; order Cypriniformes; family Gobionidae; genus Rhinogobio; species Rhinogobio ventralis. Next base: position 42,046,057 of record CM077195.1, on the reverse strand, counting down.
GTTCAAGACGCGCCTCATCTCTTGAACGCGAACATCTCTTCCTAAAGAACAAAGATTAAATAATATCTTAAGGTATGTTGAGGATACATTACAACTTACAGAAACGTATCATATGTCATGTAATCTCTCAATCAGTGTTTCAACGGCGCAAAGACGTCAATAAAACAGCTTGTAAACAATGTCACGTAGCATCACATTTACCTCAGGAGTCATTCAGTGTCCACAGCTGTTAGTTCACTAGAGAGATGAACTCTTTCACTAAATATATATATATTAGCCTATATATTCATTATATTCTACTTAACCTGTTAGTGATGTCTTGGTTATTTAATGTATGTTTAAATAAATCTGTCATGAAAATGACAGCCACTGTGTATAAATGATTATATTTCAACAACGAATTGGACAAAAAAAATAATTTTATAATTAGATTTAGAAGTTAATGCAAAAACTGCTTTATGTGAAGTTTACATGTTTGCATACAATATGTTATTTGAGTGTTGATTTATATCTAAAAATTAATAGCAACTGAATTTAGGCTATAATAATAGTTTGGGCTCTGTTGTTAACCTTTAATATTATAGTAATGTGCAAGTAAGGGCTCCCTATATAGTTTACAGCATCATATTTAAGAAACTTTCAGTTATAATTGAATTCATTTAAGGACAGACACAATTTCTCACGTTCGAGGCATGGACTCCACTAGACCCCTGAAGGTGTGCTGTGGTATCTGGCACCAAGATGTTAGCAGCAGATCCTTTAAGTCCTGTAAGTTGCGAGGTGGGGCCTCCATGGATCGGACTTGTTTGTTCAGCACATCCCACAGATGCTCAGGGCGCATTATCCTGCTGAAAGAGCCACAGCCACCAGGGAATACTGTTTCCATGAAAGGGTGTACATGGTCTGCAACAATGCTTAGGTAGGTGGTACGTGTCAAAGTAACATCCACATGGATGGCAGGACCCAAGGTTTCCCAGCAGAACATTGCCCAAAGCATCACACTGCCTCCGCCGGCTTGCCTTCTTCCCATAGTGCATCCTGATGCCATGTGTTCCCCAGGTAAATGATGCACACGCACCCGGCCATCCACGTGATGTAAAAGAAAACGTGATTCATCAGACCAGGCCACCTTCTTCCATTGCTCCGTGGTCCAGTTCTGATGCTCACGTGCCCATTGTTGGCGCTTTCGGTGGAGGACAGGGGTCAGCATGGGCACCCTGACTGGTCTGCGGCTGCAGCCCCATACGCAACAAACTGCGATGCACTGTGTATTCTGACACCTTTCTATCAGAACCAGCATTAACTTCTTGAGCAATTTGAGCTACAGTAGCTCATCTGTTTGATCGGACCACACGGGCCAGTCTTCGCTTCCCACGTGCATCAATGAGCCTTGGCCGCCCATGACCCTGTCTCCGGTTCACCACTGTTCCTTCCTTGGAGCACTTTTGATAGAGACTGAACACTGCAGACCGGGAACACCCCACAAGAGCTGCAGTTTTGGAGATGCTCTGACCCAGTCGTCTAACCATCACAATTTGGCCCTTGTCAAACTCGCTCAAATCCTTACACTTGCCCATTTTTCCTGCTTCTAACACATCAACTTTGAGGACAAAATGTTCACTTGCTGCCTAATATATCCCACCCACTAACAGGTGTCGTGATGAAGAGATAATTAGTATTATTCACTTCATAATGTTATGCCTGATCTGTGTATATATAAACAATCATGTATTACTTTATGATTGAAGTAACATATCATGGTTTTGGCGTCTGTGAGATTGACTGCAGTTCAATCAGCTGAACTAAACCTCAGTCACTGGACACTGCGATTAGAACAGCGTTTCTGCTAGAGAACTTTCATGCAGGTCTTTTTTTTTATTCCAAAGGAAAATACAATATATGTATTTTTATTTATTCTGACAGAGACCCAGATGTGTTTCTCTCGTACCTTTTATGAGGTGCAAATTGAAATGTGTATCAGCCTGCTTTTGCCGAATACTTTGTTTGCACACAGAGGCAGAGAGAAACCTTCACAAAGACCTTCTCATTATGTTTTTCATAGTAATAACTGATTTATTTTATTTCTCTCTGGTGCGCTATGAGGACAAACAAAATGAAGTGGTTAGGAAATGAATGTCTGCATTTTGAAAGGTGCTTTTTGTCATCTTTATATTCTTCATGCTGCAGTTTAGTTTGTCACAGATGTGTCTGAATGTCACATTTCCAGGCCGGTTTATATTAGAATGAAAAACATGATGAAGTTTGAGTTGCAAAACTGAGACGAGAAGCTCCATATAGATTCCAGCCGTGAACTGTAAAGTACATCAGTATGAGCTGTGCGTGTGCGTCACATTCGTCTTTGCAGGACCTCTCAAGCTCCATCAGTTTGGATGGGGAGTGTCGGTGCACAGCCATTTTCAGATCTCTCCAGAGTTATTCAATCGGGTTCAAGTCTGGGCTTCACTCAAGGAAATTCACAGAATTGTCCCGTAGCCACTCCTTTGTTATCTTGGCTTTGTGCTTAGGGTCGTTGTCCTGTTGGAAGATGAACCATCGCCCCAGTCTGAGGTCCAGAGCGCTCTGGAGCAGGTTTTCATCAAGGATGTCTCTGTACATTGCTGCATTCATCTTTCCCTCGATCCTGACTAGTCTCCCAGTTCCTGCCGCTGAAAAACATCCCCACAGCATGATGCTGCCACCACCATGCTTCACTGTAGGGATGGTATTGGCCAGGTGATGAGCGGTGCCTGGTTTCCTCCAGACATGATGCTTGCCATTCAAGCCAAAGAGTGCAATCTTTGTTTCATCAGACTAGAGAATTTTGTTTCTCATGGTCTTAGAGTCCTTCTGGTGCCTTTTGGCAAACTCCAGGTGGCCTTTTCCTGAGGAGTGACTTCCGTCTGGCCACTCTACTATACAGACCTGATTGGTGGAGTGCTGCACAGATGGTTGTTCTTCTGGAAGGTTCTCCTTTCTCCACAGAGAAACGCTGGAGCTCTGTCAGATTGATCATCAGGTTCTTGGTCAGCTCCCTGACTAAGGCCCTTCTCCCCCGATTGCTCAGTTTGGCCGGGCGGCCAGCACTAGGAAGAGTCCTGGTGGTTCCAAACTTCTTCCATTTATGGATGATGGAGGCCACTGTGCTCATTGGTACCTTCAATGCTGAAGAGCATTTTCTGTACCCTTCCCCAGATCTGTTCCTCGACATAATCCTGTCTCGAAGGTCTACAGACAGTTCCTTGGACTTCGTGGCTTGGTTTGTGCTCAAACATGCACTGTTAACTGTGGGACCTTATATAGACAGGTGTGTGCCTTTCTAAATCATGTACAATCAATTGAATTTACCCCAGGTGGACTCCAATCAAGTTATAGAAACATAAAAGATGATCAGTGGAAACAGGATGCACCTGAGCTCAATTTTGAATGTCATGGCAAAAGCTGTGAATACTTATGTACATGTAATTTTTTTTAACGTTTTTCATTTTTAATAAATTAGCAAAGATTTCAAACAAACTTCTTTCATGTTGTCATTATGGGGTATTGTTTGTAGAATTGAGGGAAAAAAAAGAATTTAATCCATTTTGGAATTAGGCTGTAACATAACATAAAATGTGAAAAAAGTGAAGCGCTGCAAATACTTTCCGTATGCACTGTGTACAGCAGCAAACTCACATCCTGAGACTATTGTGTTCCTACAGAAGAATAACTCAACATGCACTCTCTCTCTCTCACTGCAGACATACTCAGAAGAGACCAACATTGACCTGCCCACTCCTTCCACTAAGAGGTAAGCATGAGGTCACATCAGGTCGCCATGGTTACAGACGCACTAAAACTCAGCTCATTAAAGAGAGACCTGCAGAATGCAAAACATCCTTTACATCCAAACAAGATTATTGTTAAACTAATTGTTAAACTAAAGCAATAACATTGTTGTTGCTTGAAATAAAGTAACCGTTAACTGCAATCAAATAAAATATCAGGAAACAAACTTATTTGATTTCACTGAAAACATAAAAATAAATAGTATATAATAAATAAAATATATAGTCAAAATATTGATAGATACTACTACAGTATATAAATAATACTAAAATAAATAAGTGGTGTTAAATAATGTATAAGTTGTGGGTTTATTTTTTATTTTTTTAACAATGTTTAATAATGCATGGGTGGTGGCTAAATAAATGAATTTAATAAATAAGAATGAAATCAAAACCGATTCAGTGAGTGATTTAGTGAGTGGATGAATTAATGACTGTAAGTGAATCAAAAGAGTCAATGAATGACTGAATGAGTGAGTATGAATGACTAAGTGATTCATTTTGAGTCAATACAAGAGACAATTAACGAGTGAGTGAGTGAGTGAGTGAGTGAGTGAGTGAGTGAGTGAGTGAGTGAGTGAGTGAGTGAGTGAGTGAGTGAGTGAGTGAGTGAGTGAGTGAGTGAGTGAGTGAGTGTGTGTCTGTGAGTTGAGTCTGTGAGTGTGTGAGTCAGTCTGTGAGTGAGTTGAGTCTGTGAGTGTGTGAGTCAGTCTGTGAGTGAGTTGAGTCTGTGAGTGAGTGAGTGAGTGTGTGAGTGAGAGAGAAACAGAGTGAATCTCTGGCCCTGTTCTTCCTCTGCAGTCTTCAGAGGTGGAGCATTCCTGACTGTGATTGGCCGGATGTGTTGACTGATCCGTCTGTGGAAATGGGGCCGGTGTTTCCCCCTCGCCTCAAGAGAGGTCAGGGCAGCAGACATCTGGGAGTAGACATCACCTTCAGTCCTGACGAGGAGGACACCATCTGTGACAACAGCCACAGGAACAAATACTTCTCTTCTTCAGGTGACATGCTGGCCTCAATACATTTACTGTTCTCTCTTTTATGCCATAGTGTAATTATGCATATTACTTGTTTACTTAGTACTTAAGCATGTGTCAGAAGAATAGAGCTGGTTGTTGATTGGATGCTGACTTTGATTGACAGATGAGGATCTAATCAAGCGTATTTTGGCCGATGGACAGCTGCTGTCTCAGACGGACAGTGACATGGGCGATCTGTAAGTCACACCATTTTAGTGTGTGTGGATCCTTAAAATGCCTTAAATGTGAAAAATGTAAGGTCTCGACAAAAAGAGTAAACACTTTATAGCGTATACAATGTTTTTGAAAGAAGTCTCTGCTCATCAAGGCTGCATTTATTTGATCAAATAAATAATAAATAAATAATGCATCCTTGCTGAATAAATGTTGCGTGTGTGTTTAGCTCCAGTATATTCGGTGATAAGACAGAAGTGATTCTACTGCAAAAGATGAATGAACCTATTCCATGTGCGGCCTTTAGACGAGACCCACCCAAAACTGCCTTTACTTCACGCACAGGTACACACACACTCACTCACACACACTCACTCACCTAAATCCACTTTACCTCAGAGAGAGAGACACAAACACAGCTGAACTCCTACATCTCTCTCTCTCTCTCTCTCTCTCTCTCTCAGTGGTGACGGATGTGTGTAAGCCCAGACCGTTTCCTCCTTTATGTGGATTGGCTGCTCTGTGGGCCAGCTGGGTGGGGCTTATCTTGTCCACCAGCCTGTCAATGTGGTTGGGGCGGAGCTTCAGCGAGGGCGTGGCTCTGATGTGGCTCATCTCCTGCATTGTCAGCTTCCTGTCATCGTTCCTCATTCTCGAACCTCTGAAGGTACATACACTCACGCATGATAGCAGTCAGTGTGTGAGTGAGTGAGTCTGTGAGTGAGTCTGTGAGTGAGTCTGTGAGTGAGTCTGTGAGTGAGTCTGTGAGTGAGTCTGTGAGTGAGTCTGTGAGTGAGTCTGTGAGTGAGTCTGTGAGTGAGTCTGTGAGTGAGTCTGTGAGTGAGTCTGTGAGTGAGTCTGTGAGTGAGTCTGTGAGTGAGTTGAATCTGTGAGTGAGTGTGTGTGTGTGAGTGAGTGTGTGTGTGTGAGTGAGTTGAGTCTGTGAGTTGAGTCTGTGAGTTGAGTCTGTGAGTTGAGTCTGTGAGTTGAGTCTGTGAGTGTGTGAGTTGAGTCTGTGAGTTGAGTCTGTGAGTGTGTGAGTCAGTGTGTGAGTGAGTGAGGGCGTGGCTCTGATGTGGCTCATCTCCTGCATTGTCAGCTTCCTGTCATCGTTCCTCATTCTCGAACCTCTGAAGGTACATACACTCACGCATGATAGCAGCTTACACACCATTAACCTATACATGCAGCACAATTTTGTAAACTGCTTTTTCACACTCTCTCAAACATTTGGTGTAGATCTGAGTTGATTTGACATTGAGTTTGGTTGGTGTGAAAGCGGTTTAGAAATCCCAGCTATAACTAGCAAACCAGCATAGGCTGCATCATGTACGTTTTTGTAAGCAGGGAGAATAAAAATCGAATCGATATATGATACGTCAAATAATTTGAGTAATTATTGCTCATCTTCGTTGATGTTGGTTCAGTCTGTCAACATCGAACATCTTGATAAAATTTGTCTTGACAAACTGTCTTTTAAAAAATATATATATATATATATATAATTTTAGAATGAATATTAATTTAAAAGTTCATATTAATACATTAACACATTTTGATTATTTATTTATTATTATTTAAATGTGTAGTGCATTTTATTAATTATAATTATTAATTATTTGTATTTATATTATTGGTATTCATTATGAATATTGAACATATTTATATCAATATTGATATCAATGTGGATATTAATAAATATGAATGTTTAATTATTTTGATGTAAATATTCATACATATTAGTATTTACTCATGTTAATGACTCAAATAAACACTAAAATAGTAATACTGAGTTTTACTTAGTTCTTTTGAGAAGGCTTGTCAAAGTTTTTTTTTATAATTATTAATAGAGGTTTCTCATTAATATTAATTTTAAAGTTCATATTATTAAATATTAACATTTAGCAAGTTAGTAATATATTTATTAATTATATGTATAATGTATAATTAAGTCTGATACTTATTTTTATTGATCTTAATCATTTTTGGGGATATTGATGATATTTATATTAATCCAATGATACAATGTGAAATTTGTCCTAGGAATTGGTCTTTGTTTTAGACCAAGGCTGTGTCCGAAATCGCCCCCTATACCCTTAAAGTCCTCATGAAATCAAACTCGACCTTATTTACTTTGTTAGCACACATTACAGGTCTTAGGGTGAACATTTCATCCGTGCAAGTTAATGCACAGAAAAAATAGTTTGCTGTGGTAATCTTTAATCAAAATCTGAAAAGTAACTTCCGGTCTGGAATGGCGTTCCTTCTCGGATGATGTCAGTTTGACGGCTTGGGTTTGAATATCCTTAACCACTCCCCTCCAACCGTTAGTCTGCTATGAGCGAGAGATGGAGAGGAGCAGCGCTGAAGTGAAACCCCGCCCTCTATTCAATATCCGTTTCACTTGGAAATGCGTCACAGCACTGAAATAAAATCAGTTGCAACTTCCGGTTCACTGGGACTTTAAATAGGGCACTATTTGAGGGGACAGCCATTTGTAGTTGTGTCCAAAACCATAGTGAACGTTATTGAGAGCACTCATTCAATCCCACAATGCACTGCAATAACGAGTGTACAACTGATGTACGCTCAATGGCTAAAGAATACCCATAATGCACTGTGAGAGTATTTAAGTGAGTGATTTTAAGTATTAATAAGAATGAATTCCCGTATTTTGCCAGAAGATGGCACCCGCAGCTGAATCATCCATCCATTTTCCAAACCACTGGTCCAATGTGGGTACAGCGTAATATCATACAGATATAAATTCATTTTCTAACTGATTAAATTGTTTAATCACGGTTTATACATGCTAGTTTACATAACAGAGTTCAAGATAAATCTTTTCATTACTACTGGAGCTGCCAGTTTGCTAAGATTCAAATGATTATTAAACAGCAAGCACAAACGTCAGCCCTCAGCGCACTCAGTGTCCGAATTCACTCACTCGTTTTCATCCACTCTTTCGATTTCGATCACAGCCCAGGAGTGAAAATGCCTACATATCCCTGTTTCAAATTCTCGTGTGTTTGTGTGTGTGTGTGTGTGTGTCCAGGTGTTGTTAGAGGGTGTGTATTTCTCTCTGGTGGTGGGGCGACTGAGAGCCGAAGAGCAGGACGTGCTGGTGGACTGTCCACGTGTGGAGCGGGTCGTTCAGCGAATCCCCCGAGTGCGGCCGCCGCAGGGGTTCGCCCTCTCACAGGCCAGAGAGGAAGCGCGCAAAGTCCGCCTGCTACACACCATGCTGAAGGTACGACAACCACAGTGTTAGAAAAGTCTGATTCAATTCAGCCAACACTGAATTAGGGGTTCATTTCTGAGTTGATTGATTGCTCCTAGAGTTTTCCTAGATGTTTTTTTCAGCTTTGAAATCGTTTCAAAATAGCTTCCCCATTCGCCCATATTATAAAGCCCTCTTCGTCATGGCTGACAGCCGCCATATATACTAGGATCCATTAATTGCCAGGTCATGTTTTAGAGATCTGCACTCTGATTGGCCGTTCGTCTCCTTATTAGACTCTCTTAGCTGTGATTGATGTGTATTTATATCAAGTTTTACATGATTGACATCTTTTTCAATGACAGAAGTGCTTGTGAATGTGAAGCACTGGGTGTTTGAATAATAGCCGCCTTTTGCTGTGAATTGACAGGGCTTCCTGCTCTACATGCTGTTCCTGCTGGTGGTTTTACTGCTCAACTACTCTGACTCGGCCAAAGACGCCCATCGCCTGCGACTTCACACTCAACTGCAGGATCATTTCCTCACAGAACACTTCAACAACATCAGCAGGTACTCATGCACACACACACACACACACACACACACACACACACTGCTGTTAATACAGATGAAGCTCATTTAGCGTTACGCAACTTTTGTCAGTCCAGACTCGGTAAGCTTTATTTTGTCTATCCAGTCTGACATAAACATTCAAGTCTGTCTGTCTGACTGTAAACTTTTAAAGGGTTTAAAACAAGTTTAAACTTTCTTTTCTTTCTAATAAATGTTTGTTTTTACTAATTATGAATTTCAAAATTGATATTATTAAGTAATAACATGTAACTATTTTATATTAGTATTATTACATTAATAATGTGTTTATTAATTATTGTGTAATTTATAGTTTGATTTTGATCTATGTAAAATTAATTAAAATGAATAAAAAATATATATATAATAAACTTCTAGTTTAACAAGTTTAATGCAAATCTAGTTTAACTTTTTGACATTTTGACAAACTTCCCTTTTCTAAGAAATTTTTATATAATTTGATATTAATCAATATTTACATCAATTTTAATTAATATTTACATTTTAATTGAATGTATTAATTATAATTGAATAATAGTTTATAGATATTATTAATATTATTATCAGTATTATTAGTTATTATGAATATTGATCATATTCAAATCAATATTGATATCAATGTTAATAAAATTAAAATTTATTTATTTTATATTAATATTTATCATTGGCAATATTCATAAATATAATAATTTAATATTTTTTATAAATATTAATATTGGTCTTAATAATATTAGCATTAACAAGCCCACACAAGCCGTCATGGTTACTTCAGCACAAAAGTTGTTTCAGAGGCGTAGAATATTTTTTTCTTCAGGATGCCGTGCACTGATGAATCCTGATCAACAAGACACTTTTTACCGGCTCCAGTTCTTTCTTTCCGTGTTGTTTTGTTTCTCTCAGTCAGGTCAGACTCGTGTGTGTGTGTGTGTGTGTGTTGATGCGTCAGATTCACACCACGAGTCTCTCTGAGAGTCATAGACCACACACACACACACGTGTCTCTAACTTGTGAGATCTTCTGTCTGCAGTCGTGAGGATGTGTGGGCGTGGCTTTCAGACTCCCTGTTACCACGGTTACTGGATGGGCCGGTCCTGATGGAGAAGACGGGCAGCCTGCTGATAGGTCGACCCCGCCTCCGACAGCTGAGAGCGCAGCCAGGTGCTCCACCAGCACAGAAACACACAGAAATGTGTATATGTGTTATTTTATTTAGAAATATTTATAAATAATATAAAATATAAACTTAACACTGGAGTTAAGGTGTTTAACTTCCAGTGCTCATTATTATTGGGAAAAACAAGTTAAAAACTTAATTTAAAGTTTTGCTACATACACATTCTTAGGAAACATAAACACACAAACTGCTGTCACCTCATGAACTTGTCCCTCGCTGTCTTCCAGAATGCCCCGTCAGTGGCTATTTCCCAGCATCCTTGTGGTTTGGGTGTGTCCCAACCGGGTGGGCGGAGTCAGCCTCGGGATTGGTGCAGAACTGGAGTATTAGTACAGCTCAGAGCAGCGGGTAAGAGTCACATGACAGGTTTGTTGTAGTATTGGGAAGACTCGGATCTTTGAATCTCGTTCATCAAAATGAACTAATCTTTTTTCGAGTCATTTCGTTCATTTCAGCAGAATATAATTCAAATGTTAGATGTTAATAGCCAAATCCCCCAACACATCAACTGTTGATCACATTTAGAATAAGAAAAAAATGCAATGCAAGGACAAGCCAAAATATGAGAAACCGAAACGGTTAATTCATTGCTTATCTGGGTCTTCATTTAGGCTGTGCAGACAGTTTACCTCACCGATCTGAGTCGTTCATTCATCCCGTTACATCTCCATAAGCTGAGCTAGATACAGAATTGATTAGCTCATCTCTCGAGTCTCAGGTTCGAGTCATTCGTTCTTTTGTCACGTAACTGTATGTTGTCATTGTAGGTATCTTTGCTTTATCAAAGTGATTTTCCCCATCTTACGGATAAAGTTTAAAACACTACCAACTCTTTATTACCACATTCAATGTTATGGGGGGAAAAAAACATCATGACAGACATTTTAAAAATTATATATAAATTGTAAGAAATAAAAAAGCTACAATTTGAAAAAAACCTTACAATTGTTTGTAAGGAAGTTTGGGAATTATTAACTAATTCTGTATTCAATACAGCTGTCACGTCACATGACAAAAGAACGAGACTCAGAAGAGTCAGACCCGAAGACTTGAGAGGTGAACTAATCATTTCTCTTTCCGGTACAGACAGCATAGCCTCTATGGGGATGTCACGAGATGAACAAACGACTCGGACCCGAAGACTCGAGACTCGAACTAATCAATTCTGTTTCCTGTACAGAACCTATGGGATGTTGCACATGCACGGTCAACACAAAATGAACGAATCACTGAGACAGTTCGTTGATCCAGAGTCATATCAAAATGAACAACCGACCCATCACTATTGTTATTGTTATTATTACATAACAATTGTTATTATTGTTTGTTTTCCTTTTGGCCAAACTGGAAATCCCAGAATGCATTGGAAACGTCAAGTGAGAGAAACGTTAATTGTGAGTTAAAGCTCCCGTGCGTGTGTGTGTGTGCAGTGTGTGGCACTGGGGGCAGGTGTCTGTCTATAGCAGCGCTGGATTCGTGCAGGATCTCAGCAGGAAGATGCAGGACTCCAGAGCTCTGGTCAAACAACTCAACACACACCAGTGGCTCGACCCGCTGTGAGTACGCATACACACACACACACACACACACACACACACAGAGAGACACAGATATACATCCAATACATACTAATCAGTTAGCAAGGATATACATCAAAAGACAGAAGAAGAAAGAGGAAGTCATTTTGGAGGAAATCAGTTTCATCAATCATAAGCTGTAGTAATGTGTATACAACAATTTACTTTACCAATTATCATGTTGAAAATAACTCACTTTTTTCATCATTTCTAATTAACAGTCTATTAACATTTATTTTCAATTATATTATTTGTTTTTAATTATAATTAATTATCAATTATTAATTAATAGTTTATTGATATTATGATTGTTATTGGTATTATTATGCATATTGATCTTATTTGGATCAATATTAATAGAATAACCATTTAATTATTTTATATTGATAGTTATTAATGTTAATATTCATAAATGTTTTAGCAAATATATGAATATTAATATTTATAATTAAAGCAAAAAATTTATTACAATTATCAATCATGTTGATGTTGAAATCAACTTTTTTCATAATTTCTAATTACCAGTCTATTAACATTTAATATTTTCAATATTATCACCAAATGTACTACTTTAATTTGTATTAATTATTATGTATTATTTATAAATTGAAAAATCATATTATAATATGTCATATTTTTTTGTGAATTAAAAAAAAAAAGTAATTATTTGTAAAACAAAATTCAGTTTAGTTTTATTAATCAAATACTTTTTTGATTACCATTTTTTACGTTTCTATATTATACATTTAAAAATTATAATAATATTTATTTTATACAGTATTTTCATCATTGAATGTTTTATTTATTGATTTTGCAAATGACTATTGCATGGTACAAATGATACAGTATTTAATTTTCCATTAAATAAATGAGAGAGAGTGAATCATACAGCCCGTCCTCTGAGGGTTCATGTGTTTGTGTTCAGGACGAGGGCTCTGTTTGTGGAGTTTCCCCTCTATAACATCAACACCGATCTGTTGGCCGTCTTCACGTTCCTGTTGGAGTTCCCTGTGTCTGAGCGTGCTCAGTTGAGTCTGGACCTCAAAACCTGCAGCCTCCACATGCTCAGTCACGGCATGGACCTGTCCCTGTTCCTCACGGTAAACGTCAGCCAATCACAAAACACTCCGCTGGTTTTGAAAACTGATCCCATTATTTGTAACAATTAAATTTTGCTGTTTGAACGAAGGCAGAGGTTCATTAAGTTCTCTCTTTCTATCACAGCTCCTCCTGCTGGTCTTCGTGATCTATTTCGCTGTACGTGAGGGCGTGATTGTCCGGAAGCAGGGGCTTGGCTACTTTCTGCGCTTGTGGAATATAGCAAGTGTTTGCAGTCTGCTGTTGGCGATTTGTGTCGTCTCTCTACACCTGAGTCGCTCCGTTCTGTCCGCCCGCCAATGGGGGTCATTTCTACAGCAACGGGACACATTCACAGACTTCTTTCCTCTGGCCCAACAGAACCAGGTTTTGACCCAACTCAGCGCGGCACTGCTCTTCCTGCTGGTGCTCAAGGTGAGCAAATGGGAATCAAACCCATGATATTGCCGTTGTTAGCAACAGACCTCACTGGTTCTTGTGGAAGCTCAAACGTGCTGACGTGACGTGAGAATGAACCTCATTTTTCTTGTGCGTCAAGCAAGCACACTTGAGTTTCTATTTGCCAAATTTGAATGCTCTATGTAGTTTGCTGACCCCAAAAAAGTTACGTAGTGTAGCTATAAAGTTCAGACTTGATAACTAGAGGAATGAACCATTGTGCCCTTGAGCAAGGCACTTTACTTCAGGTTATTCCAGTGGGATTGTCCTGCTAATAAGTTTGCTGTAAATTAGTTTGGGTCAACTAAATGAATGCTACTTTACGCAGATGCACATCTGCAAAGTTATTAATTCCACCCTCATGCTCATCTCCGGCAGACGTCAGGCCAGACAACACTAAATATTTAATTCTGCAATAATTAATGGTATGAAAATACAAACCCTGTGATGCATAATTAATCACCCACCTCATTTCTCTCTGTTTAGGCATCACACCAGCTGCGCTTCATGAGAGAATGGGGGGTTTTCGGGAGGACGCTGAGGAGATCTTTCTGGGAGCTGCTCACGGCTGCCGTCACTCTACTCGTGTTCCTGTTGGCATACTCGCACACTGGACACCTGGTTAGGACACGCACACACTGCTGCACACCATCTGCAATGTGATTTAAACTACAGGGGTTGGACAATGAAACTGAAACACCTGGTTTTAGACCTCAATAATTTATTAGTATGATGACCCTTTCGCAGCCAATACAGCATCAATTAATCTTGGTAATGACAGAGACAAGTCCTTCACAGAGGCCAGAGGGATTCTGAGTCATTCCTCTTCCAGATCAGTGGCCAGGGCACTATGGGATGCTGGTGGAGGAAAACGTTTTCTGACTTGCTCCTCCAAAATGCCCCAATGTGGCTCTAAATTATTTGGATCTAGTGACTGTGCAGGCCATGGGAGATGTTCAACTTCACTTTCATGTTCATCAAACATTCATCACCAGTCTTACTGTGTGTATTGGTGCATTATCATGCTGATACATGACACCCCCTTCAGGGTACAATGTTTGAACCATTAGGTGCACACGGTTCGGTAGTCCTTGGCAGTGACGTGCCCATCAAGCACAGTAGGGAATGCCATGATATTGCAGCCCAAACCATCAGCAGCCTCTTTGGGGATTCTCCACACCGAAACTCCCACGGATGTGGGAAAGACAGTGAAGGTGGACTCATCAGAGAACAATACATGTTTCACATTCTCCAAAGCTCAAGATTTACACTGTTGGCACCAATGAAACCGACATTTGACACTGGCATGAGTGACCAAAGATTTGGCTAAAGCAGCATGACCATGAATATTGACTCCGGATGAACGGTTTTGTTGGAAACAGGAGAGTTGAGGTGCACGTTTAATTCTGTTGTGAGTTGGGCAGCTGTGGTTTTATATTTTTTGGATACAATCCGTACCTTAGGTTAGTACCTGGACATTCTGTTCAGACAGCTTCCTCTTGCGTCAACAGTAACTCCTGTTGGATGTGGTTTGTCCTACGTGGTGGTATGCTGACATTACCCTGGATACCATAGCTCTCGATACACCACAAAGACTTGCTGTCCTGCTTACAGATGACTATGAGCCAGCGAGACACACACCAACAATTTGTCCACATTTGAACTCTGATATGTCTCCCATTATGTTGTGTAGATTGGGATATTTTATGTAGAGCTGTGCTATTGCTCTGCTAACTTAACCTTCACACACTACTCTTACTGGTGGAATGTGAAGTCAGTGAAGATTGGCCAGCAGGCTGTGCACAAACAAGCATGAAACCCCCAACACTATATTGGCCATTGTTTCAGTTTCTTTGTCCAACCCCTGTACATGAACACATGGCTCCTTGGTTAACACAAACCTGTCAGAGTTTTTTCTGGGAATATGAAAAACGCATTCCGTCCTGTGTGCATAACCAAATTTCCTGCTAATGCAGAGGAAGCAAGTATAATTAAAGACATGTATTAGATTCATAAACAACATGAGTTCATTAAAGCAGCACATCTCCTTGATGTCAATCTATGATTTATCTGAACTGAAGGTTAATGACTTTTAACTGTGTACATAACTAGTGTGTGAGGACCTTGATGCTGGCTGAATTACACATTATACATTTCCTTCCAAGGGAGGTAAAATGAAGTGTATGCTGAAGTGATCTTTTATAAAACCAGCTGCATAGACTGGGTGTTGTTATTAGTTGTTTAAGTCAAGTGTCACTATTGCTATTACTCATACAGAGGGCTAGAGATTTGAACAAACACACAAACCTTATGTATTAAACATCAGGGCATAACTTGTTCCACAATATTTGTGCTCAGATCATGAGGCTTGTTGAGGAGAGTTGTGCTTTAAGCAGGTACAAAATCCCATAGTCTCGTCGGCACCAATAGCCTTGTAGGCAGCGCTGATATATAGTGCAGTCTTGGACCTTTCCCAATCCAGTACCCCTCTCTCTCTCCAACTTTGCTTCCTGTCAACTAACTATTCTGTTGTAATAAAAAAAAGAGGCAAAAACACCAAAAATATATATATATATTTTTTTAAATCCCCAGAGACAATTCATAGAGACCAGAATATCTTAGAAATTTGGGGATTGGCTCTTTTGGGCCAGTAAGCAACCATCACTTTAGAATGCCTTAGCAACCACATAATAGTGACCAAGCAGCTGCTTAGCAACACCCTGACAACCAGTTTTGCCCTGACAACCAAAGAATTGCGGGTTGTTGTATATGCCTGTGCATAAATTTGCAAATGCGTTTGTGTATGAATCTGAACACACCACCCTTTCCTTCTTCCTGAATTAAGTTCAAATTCCAAGAAGTTCATGGCCATTTACATACAGTAAGTGCAATAAAAGTTGGCACAATGGCGAAGCAGATGTAAAAGGCTGTTATATTATTTCCCTCACTCACCTAGAATACTTAATGGGTCAGTTATGAACCATTATTCAGCATCTTATATCTGTTAAAAGCAGTCTGTTCTGATCAATACATCTAATAGTTATTTTCTGGATTTAGTCCAGAAGAGTGTTGCCAAAAGTTTAGCAAAATCTTAAAACAAGCACTTTCTTTCTTCCCTTTTAGCTTTTCCACTCTGTCATGGAGGGCTACGGAACTGTTAGCTCTACTTGTTTGAAGTTACTAGGGTCTAGTGGGCGTGGACTGTTGTCATGGCGACCGGACAGTGGCTCCTCCCCATTGTCCGCTTCCTGTTTCACTTTCCACATTAGCTTTACTCTACTCCGACTCGTTTTGCTGTGGCTTTTGGTGTCGGCATTGCTAAGGAACTATCGTCGGGCAAGGGCGGAACTGTACCGTCCAGCTGTTGACCTGCAGGACTATGAGATGGTGGAGTTGTTCCTGCGACGCCTCAAAATGTGGATGGGGCTCAGCCGTGCTAAAGAGGTGGGTGTACTTACATAATATCCAAGATTCCCTGAAATTTAGTTTGATGCAAGTTTTTACCAATGTAACATGTCTGGCATTAGGTCTTGTAAGTATCTTATGTGATTATGAACTCTACGTAGGTTTATAGGATCACAAATGGATGATTCTACCCGAGGCACTTGTTTATTTGCTGGTTTTTATCCAAACCTGAATAGTTCATTTAGCCCATAGTCCCTTGATTTGTATTACTTTTAAAGCAATTTGCAAAGCAGAGAGTTTCCCTTGATGCACAGTGTCTTGATAAATCAGAATTAAAGATCTCAGTGACTATAGGTGTGGCAAAGTGGTTAAGGCCCAGGGTGAATAAATGGTTGCTGGTCAAACCCTCCAGGGAATGAGCCATTAGCTGTTACCATTGTGCTCTTGAGGGCACCTTTCCTCAGCAGATTGTCCCTAAAAAGTGTACAGTAAGTTGCTTTGGATAATGACTATTACTGACTTTCTAGTATGTCACCAGTCTTCCAGATTGAACCTTCACCCCAGACCTTTACCTTTTAAATTACCTCCACCCACTTGTCTTGACCCTTTATCCTTTTCTTCCCTGATAGTTCCGGCACAAGGTGCGATTTGAAGGTATGGAGCTCCCGCCTTCACGTTCCTCTTCAACAAGTGACTGCAAGTCCTTGTGTCTTCCTCCTCTGGACACTCCAGAGGCTCCCCCAAGTCCCGACAGTGTTGATGGAGGATCTGAGGCCTCCTGGCGGCCCACTTCCAGCAGCCCTTGCAGTTTGGCTGAAGCCCCAGGTCTGGGACTAGGCCTCACCTTAGGCCTTGGGGTGATAGTTGGAGGCCAAAGCTGGAAAGAGAGAGCCGAGATGGAGGCAACACTTCGCAGAATCCTCCCAGCTTTCGATGCTTTGCTTCTTCAGCTGGACCGGGTCACCCATGCCACAGAGGAATTGTATCGAACAGAGTGCCGCCTAGAGAGGCTGTTGAGGAAGAGTAGAGGACGGAGCAGAGGGATACGCCGCCACAGAAGTCTGGAGTCTGCAGGACAGAAGAGACATAGATACAAGGGGGCAGACAGGTACACACAAGTGGCGGAGAGTAGCAAAAGTCCCTCAAGAACTGAAATAGACACACCTGTGTCGGAGAGAAATCTTCACAAGAGAGACAGAAGGTCAAGGAAAACTGACAAGTTCTCACAAATCACTGGTGGCCTTCCCGCAAGCCTCAATAAGGTAGACTCCAGTCCCTACAGGACCAATAGTCTCCAAAAGACTCAAGAAATTCTCAGTACCGTGTTGTTAGATGTCAGCAAGACTGAGAAAGACCCTCGCAAGGTGGATTCAGGTCCCCTCAAAGCAAGTCCACCCAGAGTCCAAAAAACTGACAAGGCTTCTCATAAAGTAAAAGGAACCTCCAAGGTTGACCCAAACTTCCAAAGGGACTCTGAGGTTGTTGGCTGTGCCAACAAACCTGCCCCTACCCCTGTTCCCACTCCAACATCTGCTCCCTCGACTGCTCCAGTTTCTGCCATAACTACCCCAGTACCGATACCTCGCTCCCATGAGTGGGTTCCTCCCAGCAACAGCGAGAACCTTCCCTCCAGTGTATTCCGGCACCCTGCACACACTACTACAAATCCTACCCGCAAACGCAAGCACAAACCTCCCCCTCTTAAAAACAAGGTGCACCCCAACACAGACAGACCAATCTCAGGACACCACAAACCTTGACATCCCAAGGTTCCAACAATCAGTATGCAAGTTAAGGCAGATTTTAGGAATGGAGTCATAAAGCTAAGGGGCTGAAGGAATGTTGAAGCTTACAGCCTTTCATGAGGAAATGAGGGCCTGGTGACAGCAGGTTTTGTAACCAGGCCCTCAAGAATAGCAAATGCAATACTAGTTTCTCAAACAAAACCAAATAATAGACCATAGCCTTAAGATCCAACCCACAAGTTTTTCGATTGGTAACACCTTACCAGAAGTCACAAGATGGAAACTAGGTGCAGGTCACCATGGTTTCTACAATCCTCAAGAAGTTTTTGATGCAAGTTGCCCTTTTCCTTCCCCTTTCGCAGTGACCTCAAGTCCAACCTCTTGACCCTGGTGGTCAACTGGGTTGAAACCGACAAGAGCACACCTTGTGCTGTCGCAGCAATAAAACAAACTCTTGAAAGAGACAATGAAGGACTACAACAGCATGCCTGTTGATGCAGGATGGCTTAAGCTTGATGGTAATTGTGTTTTTAGTTACGTTTGATGAATAGTGTTCTTTTTTTGTGTTGTTGTTGAAGGAAGCTATGTTAAGGTCATGGGTGTATGTATTGCCCATCGATGCAGAATAGGCACAACTTATTCAGAAAGGGCTCACACTGACTAACTCGCACACAAACAGACATAAGACACATCTAGATTTGCAGGTACATAATTGATGCCATTCCATAAATATAGAGCTTCGAGGTACTTATGCATAATTCATGCTTCTTAATATAAGAAAATAGACGCAAACACATATCAGAAAATATATGGACTTGTACGATTTCCCCACCTACACTTACACACTCGCACTAACATACTTCTGAAGAGGCCACCAGGGTGCTAAACAACTAGTAATCCTCAGGATTTCACATATATTTCTTCCGACGTAATTGCATGTCAGCTCCATTCAGAGGTTTTTCAGAATGAAATGGACCCGAGGGCGAGTGAGAGAAGAGTAGAGAAGGGAAAGGGTGTCAAAAAGGTTCAATTCAAAGTGAGACAACAATTTTGGGATGCATAATAGTAGGAGATGAAAAGTTAGATAAAGGGAAATGTTAAGAGAGCATTAAGACAAAGGTACGTCCTTCATTCAAGCACAACACACACAATTCTCTGTATTGGGATTTGTTGTTCCAGCAGGTAAAAATTATGTTCCATGAAGCATTATTATTGTAAGTAGTTTGTTAATTAATGAAAAATCAGCTTATGATATATGGAAGTGTTTGTTGCTACCTTCTATGAAGTTTTGAATCTAATTTAAAAAGCACTTTGTATTGATGTTATAAAATGAATGATATAAAATGAATGATTGTGACGGTATCGGTGTGATTTAGTTTGAATGTTATGGAAAATATTCTGCAGAAATAATAAAATAAGCTTGGTACGAACATAAGAGATAGTTACAACAGCATTACTCTCCGTATAATTTTGCCAAAGCTTGCTACTCAAGTAACAAAAGATTAACTTAAGTTTCTTTTGTACTTAGCACTTTATTTCAATGTCAAGCTTTAGTGCTTTGCCATACTTAACTAGTATGTAATGTTTCTTCACATACAGCTTTCCAGAAGTATTCTCTTTGAGTATTATACACAAGCTGCATCAGGATATTAATTACCATTCATTTTCATGTATTTGTTTTTATAATGTGTTGATTTTATGTCTCTTGTGAAGTACTAAAATAATGTTGTTTACCGTGATGACGCTCAGGGACCCTCTTTGTAAAAACTCAAACCAGGATTTTTTTGTTTGTTTGTTTGTATTGGCTTCAATCAATACATGTATTAAGGTCTCATATAATGAAATTAGAGTTGTTGAGAGTGATTGGATGATGAAGTGATGCTTAAGCGTTCAAACATATCCACTACAGGGAGTTTTGATTCTGTCAAAGGTCACATCCACTACAGCAACGTCCTTATTCAGGCCATTCCAGATGAAGTTTTGAAAGGTCATGTTTATCTGTACATATTGGTGTGCCCTGATGTAAATATTGTATTAGAGTTTGATTGCATTTTTTTAATCTCATTTGCCTTGACCGCACTGAGAGGAAATTCTGTTTTGTTTTCATTACACAAAATGGACGACGGTATGTACACTCATTTCACACAAATGCTTTGCTGCATATTTCATTTCTCCTTGGTGTTGACCAAAAGAAAAGAAAAGAAAAACACCCAAAAGTATGAAAGTATTGCTTTAAAAAAACAAAAAACAAAAAAGAACAGAACTACACACAGCACAAGCGGTCATTTTAAAATATAATGGCTTTTTAGTAGTTCTTTGCAGGACAGTACTGCCGCTTAAATATTACATACTTTTAGGTGTGTCAGAAAAAAAATGTCTGGCATTTCAAGCCAGCCACATGTGCCAAAACCAACTTGCATGCAATAATGTAAAAGTCCTATTTTTTTGTATTAAATGCTGAAGGTAAAGTGTTGATTGCAGGTTTGCCATTTTGTGTTGTATTGTGCTGTTGTACTTGTAACTTTGTAGCACTTCGCTTTACATGCTTTTGCACTTGACAAAGTCAAATAAAGAGTCTTGACAGCTGAGAGTCTCTGGTTCCTGTGGGGCTTCAATTCAAGATATTGATTTAACTTTTAAGGCTCACTGGTGCTACAACAGAAACATTACATTGCACTTTGAGATCTCTGGGAAATCACCATCTTTCAAATAACAACTCATCTCCGCTCAATGCTATCTTTAATGCTTTTGTTTAGAACTGGGGTGTCCAAACTCGCTCCTGGAGGGCCACTGTCCTGCAGCGTTTAGCACTAACGTGCCTCAACACACCAGTCTGGAAGTTTCTAGTATGCCTAGTAAGACCTTGATTTGCTGGTTCAGGGGTGTTTAATTGGGGTTGGAGCTAAACTTTGCAGGACAGTTGCCCTCAAGGAGAAGGATTGGATATCCCTGGTTTAGGGTAATGGTTAAAGGTACATTATGAAAGTTTTGATCCACTAGCAGTTGTATGAATTTGTGAAAGAACATTGTTTTGGTTGTGCTTCGGCTCTGCAGATAAATATGGTTATCCTAGTACTCATAAAACATTCATCCTAGGCATAAGAGAAATAACTAGATGGAAAGGATCTCAAGCTGATTAGCTGAAGACGTTACTGTAGCTTTACCCATAAATAGACACCATACTTCCTTGAAAATAAATTCCAGCACAAAAAAAAATTCCCCGGAAGCAGCGAGCAACTGTTCTCTATTTACGGATATGATGACGCGCATGGGCGAGTGACGCATATGTACAGAATTTCCCACAAAAACCATCCCGCCAGGCCTAAAATATTTACTTATAATCGGTCTTTGTCAGGTGACGTCACGCACAACAAACCCACGTGACTGAGACCGATATATTGACTAATTGGTCAATTCTAAACAAGACAAAAAAGAAGTTACAAATAAGCCCTATTCTGACGGTGATTGTTCCTTATGTTGATGTCCGTAAAAATAAATGTTCATGCCACCTCAGTGATACAACTCGTGCATTCGGATGGCAATTTATTCCAACCTGGGAACATGTTTGTCTGCTATAAATAAAATGCCATATGGTTGGAATAATATGAATTAATATTTTATTTAATAGAAAAATATCATCCTAATTAATTCTTCAAATCTCCCGTTAAAAAAAAAAAAAAACACGTCTATATCTTTCGATCTCAAAATGATGAATGTAATTTTAAAAATGTGGAAATGAGCGGAAATAAAAGTTAATACATTTACAATAAGTAGTAAAATTCAGAGATGTGGATTCGGACGGCAATTAAATTACCACACCACCTTGGGTGTTTGTCAAAAAAACAAACAAACAAAAAAAAACAGTAGGCAATTCGGCCGGGGATTTTTACGTGGGTGGTTGATTCGGACGGCAATAAAATCAGATAAAATATAAATAAAATATCTATACAGAATAAATAAAACAACACGAGTGAAAGTAGACTCTGAAGAGCAGAAGTATTTTTGCACATTTCAATGTTTTATTTGGTAGCGAAGCGCACACATGCACACACATCTGATGTGGTTCACCGTTTTAGTGTTTTTCTGCAAATCTGTTGTTCTATTAGAAACTCAGATTAGAAATATCCATCACACACACAAAGAAAATGACAGAAAACAAGCAAACAGCAATTCAAATATGTAAAGTCACAGTAATCTTTAAGCACACTGGATTCATACATGTCTTCGGTAACACTTTACAATAATGTTCTATACATTAGTTAACATGAATAATCCTTTTACAGCACTTAATGTATGCGTTCATTTCTAAATAGTAAAGCATTTGTAACATTCAAAGTTGTTTTATGAAATCACATGAACTAACAGTGAACAGTATATGTGCAATTTAACATTAAATGCTTTAAGAATTGTTCACAATATCTAATATTATAACTATAGAACGTCATTGTAAAGTGCGTCCATGTTTTCTATTAAGCTGTACTGTGGACTCACTGTGTAGTTTATGCGGGTTATGTTGGCACTGCTGTGTGGACGGTTATTATCATAGACATTTCATATATTCAGAGAAAAACCAGAGAGATTGAGTGTGTGAGCAGGAGTTTGCTCTAGAGAAACAAACGTGTGGATGAAGATGGGAAGAACTGCAGGAAAGCAAGTTAACCGTGTGCAATTTTGTGGTACTGCTAAAAATGGCATGCGATAATGCCAGTGCGTGTCTTTACATCCATCCTTCAGCAGACAGAGCAGCGCTTTGTAAAATTCATTCATACATACAGTCAGTCACAGCATTGAGTGAGACTGCGTACCAGCTGAACGGATCTGGTGGCACAATGGGTTGTTGTAAAGGTGATGAAATCTTATTAACACCAAACCTCCACCTTAAGGAAAAGATTCATTCGTCTGGACTGATGGGAATGCAGCATCTCTCGGTCTCAGTTAAAAACTCATCATGGGTCTCTCGCTAAACAAAGTCTGTAAAATCATCAACGGTCGACACCAGTCTCTTCCTCTGGCCGGCGTCCGGGTTCGAAGCAGAAGCGGAGGGCTGGTGGGCGGGTTTATTCTGCATGGGGCCGTGGCTCTGAGTCAGAGAGATTCCATGAGTGGGGCGGGACTGGATTTCCTCCTGAGCCTATTGATGGAGAAAAGCAAAGAGAAATCAATCCCACAATGCATTATTTATTCAATACATACTGTATATGCAATACAATGCAATTATGTATTATAGTGAGCACTCTTACCCGGGTCCTGATCCTCTTGATGTGTCTCAACCTTGCCAGCCATTTTGAAGCGTACGCGTCCGATGGGTTCGTCCTGCACTGGTGCACCAGCGACGCCATCTTTCCAAGACAAACGAGCAGATAAAAGACCCATTAAAAGAGTATAATATAATTGTATATTCTTAAAACAGTCATTTCAACTTGTGCGTATCTAAGAGTGATTAAAGTCGCCATAAAACACCTTCCAGATTGTGACACTTTTGAGTGAAACATGTTGAACAAGAAAAAATGTTTTGATTGGATTGCGACAAGTGAGCGGCGTATATTGGAATATACTTCGTACTTCTGTCTACTGAAGGCCAACTCACACCGCACAGACAAACGGCAAACAAACAAGTCGGTTGTTGGATTTAGAATTTTATGAAAAACTAGATTAAAAAAAGTTCGTCGAGACTTCGAAACTTTGAAGTTGGCTTGAGAGAGCCTGACCAGAAAGTTTAAAGAAGTAATAATAATAATAATAATAATAATAATAATAATAATTTGTTACATTTATATAGCGCTTTTCTGGGTACTCAAAGCGCTTTACATATAGAAGGGGGGGGAATCTCCTCAACCACCACCAATGTGCAGCATCCACCTGGATGATGCGACGGCAGCCATATTGCGCCCGAACGCCCACCACACACCAGCTGATTGGTGGAGAGGAGACAGGGTGATGAAGCCAATTGATATATGGGGATGATTAGGAGGCCATAAATGGACAGAGTCCAATGGGCAAATTTGGCCAGGATGCCTGGGTTACACCCCTACTTTTTCCAAAGGACATCCTGGGATTTATTATGACCACAGAGAGTCAGGACCTCGGTTTAACCTCTCATCTGAAGGATGGTGCTCTTTGACAGTATAGTGTCCCCATCACTATACTGGGGCATTAGGACCCACACAGACCACAGGGTGAGCTGGCCTCACTAACACCTCTTCCAGCAGAAACCTGGTTTTCCCAGGAGGTCTCCCATCCAGGTACTGACCAGACTCAGCCTTGCTTAGCTTCAGTGGGAAACCAGTCTTGGGCTACAGGGTGATATGGCTGCTAAAGTCTGCTGAGTCTTAAAAGTGTGAAGGTTTTCAGTTTGAAGTAGTTTTAAAGCTTAAAGTTTGAATGTTTTGAAGGCAATACAGTTTAACAGAAAATGGATAGACGGATAGATGCATGTTTTTACACATTGCTAGCATGTTTTAACACATTGCTAACATTAATGAACATGTTTGATACATTTCTACCAGTTAATCGTGTCTATCGCCCACCCCTATTGTATTAACATTGTTAGTATTAATTAACATGTTGCTAGCATGAATTACCATGTTTTTGTACATTGCTAGAATGATTTAGCACATTGTTAACATGATTTAATGTTGTTAACTAGATTTAACACATTGCTAGCATGTTTCAACATGATGGATGGATGGATGGATGGATGGATGGATGGATGGATGGATGGATGGATGGATGGATGGATGGATGGATGGATGGATGGATGGATGGATGGATGGATGGATGGATGGATGGATGGATGGATGGATGGATGGATGGATGGATGGATGGATGGATGGATGGATGGATGGCGATAAGAAGAATAATAATAACAAGTTTAAATAGCATTTCAGTAATAACGGTCATGTTCACACTGCCCCAACAGACAAACGCTGATTCAACACGTTCAGTTGTGTGAAAACAGACCCCGACCAACGGCAACAGACGCCGACAGGGGTAACACACTAATCCGACAAAGGCATTTGTCTGTGTGGTGTGAATTGGCCTTAAAGGCTTCTAAAGTTCCAAGGTAACCATGGCAACAAGAAGTTATTAATCCACCCCAAAATAATCCTTGTCCCGAGTGAAACACGAGTTTTGCATTTATCCTCCCCTGACCTGCTGGCCATTTTGTGGCATGTTGTGCTAATTGGAGGCAGAAGCAGTGGGCTGCGCTTTCCCGCAGTGATTTGTAGGGTCTCTGAGGAAAGTGCGGAAGTGTGAGTCACACCAAACAGCCTTATTACACTGTCTCCACTTATCACAGCAGGTGGGAAAAGTTGTGAGCTCAACTATCCAAAAAAAAAAAAAAAAAAACAGGCTACATAACAAGAATGAATGAAAGAGTTGTGTGCGACAAACCGTTTTC
The DNA here is from genome assembly GCA_039654625.1 of Rhinogobio ventralis. Lineage (NCBI taxonomy): Eukaryota > Metazoa > Chordata > Actinopteri > Cypriniformes > Gobionidae > Rhinogobio > Rhinogobio ventralis. Next base: position 42,020,389 of record CM077195.1, on the reverse strand, counting down.
CAGCTTACAGAAACGGTCTTTATTAGTGGTATTCATTGAAAACATCATCATTGCTGCACTCGCTCTGCATCACTGGCGCTACACACATAAATGATACCTTAAATTATGACAATTTGCACCTGACAAAAACGGCTAAAAAATACCATTTATGCATTAAATACCACTCTGATTTGGTTTTTGCATAGCAACCACCCAAAACACAGGGTGTAAAAATGTTCACTCACTATAAAGTAAAATGTTCACTCAGTATCCACACTTTCACTTCAATTAAAAGTCCAAGTATCTAGCCAAAAACATACTTGACTAAAAGAAACATGATAGAGTTTTTTGCTTAAGCATTTTTAACCATTTTCTCAATGCAATTTCTCAAGTGAATGAATTGCATAAAATGTTCTGACAGACAGAAAAAACAAAAACAATGGCTCGGAGGTCAAAAACATCCTTCTATGTTTTCTAGGGGTGGGAATCGCTTTGTTGCTGCAGCATACAGAAAAGGTTTCGTCTATCAACGTGAAATCCATAAATTTTTTTCCGGCACAGTCCGATGATGATACGATTCGATTTTGGAGGTTAGGAAAACATTTTAGTTTGAAAAAGTGGTTTTCAAAATGGTGGACAGGTAGTTTGGCTGACTATGGCAAAATTGGTGTCTATGGACTTGGGTCCCTTGGGGCATCCCGAGAACAATTAGCATTTTTGGAAATTTCATTATAACTTTTGACCACAAGGTGGTGCTGCCCCGAAACTTTTTGAGTACTGTCAGGACATGGTGTCGAAGACACATACCAGGTTTTGTATTGATACGCCAATATATAGCATTTTAGAACAATTCAAAATGGCCGATATGGGAAAATTGGGTATTGTTTGACTCGACATGCTGCACCGAATCTAAAAAGAGTTTTGTGATTTCTGGCCAAAGTGTTCAGAAGTTATAAGCAAAAATAGCCATTTTTCATATCTTCTGACCACTAGGTGGCACTCTGGCGAAACACTGCAGGTAGCCTCAGGTCGTGGTTGTCATAACACACACCAAGTTTGGTCAGAATACGCTAAAGCGGTGCAGAGACATGGCCTCACGTCCATTTTGGCCCGTTCTTCATTAAATTAGTTTGTGCGTTAATCGAGAACGGTTTGACAAATCAACTTGAATTCTATAACTTTTTGTTGGCATGGTCTGAAGACGATCTTGTGAAAATTGGAGCAATGGCCTAGGAGTTAAAAAAAAGTAGTTCAATGAAGTTCAAAATGGCAGAAAAATTGTCATGATGGAAAACGTCATGTGGTGCAATCGTATCGCCAAGGAAATCAGAGGAAAAATAATTTAGTTTCTAGCCCTTATGGTTCAAACGTTTTTAGCATAAACGTAAGTGCAACTTTGGACCGTTGGTGGCACAAGAGGGATTGAGATAGAGACTCCAAATTTACTATAGTGACAGTTCACTTCGATGTACGTACGTTGGAAGTTCAGTCCCGTTAGCGAGGCATGCAAACACGACAGTCACGCGGCTCTTAGACGGTAAGTTTTTCTTTGACAGCGTGTTTTAAAGACGGTCTTTTTGCACTCGTGATCTTCTAACATTACACTGACACACCGTATTTCTTGGCGCATATTTTTTGTCTTATATTCGGAACAATACAGTATATTAAAAATCAAGTTCTTTTGTACTTTTACTCAAGTAAAATTGGAAAGGATTACATAAACCTTTTCATGGAGTAATATTCTATTAGGGTATCTGTACTTTTACTCAAGTATTTGATCCATGTACCCCTGATTTTGACATAATTGTGTTTGCATTTGACCATTCAAGCACAATAAGCTGTGAAAGAGAAGTGAATTCGGGATTGAGATAGGAAATGTAAAAATGTTTTTCTCTATCAAGACTTGTGAAACAAGAAAAAAAAAGACAAAAGGATGAAAAACACGGAGACAAAGAAAGCCGAGGAGTCTCACATTGGCATGCAGCGCCATCTGTCTCACGAGCAGCGGAAGGTTGCGGTCAGAAACGATCTTTGCCACACTGGTGTCGACCAAACCCTCCAGATCTGAAAGAGAACGAGGAGTCACAGGGTTGCAAAGCACAATAACACATACATACAGTCACTTCTGCTTCTCTATAATACTAATATCTGAATGAAAGCGGGTTATTTCAACCTTTCCGACACTGCAGAGTGACCAGGTTGCTCTCATAGTCCAGTGGCTTTATAAGCACCTCCACAAAGTTGAACTGGCCCTGTCAACATCAACACACTTACTTTCTCAGTAAGAAAGAATGAGGCAAAACCAGTAATGAAGTGTAAAAGGACTCTCTCACACACCTTGATGGTGCCCAGTTTGTACTCCTCCCCGGAGTCATTGTAAACCACCACCACAAAGTCGTTGCCGATGTGGCGTTTCTTATTGCAGCAGCCCTTGTCGCTCTCTCGGTTCGGCATGAGAGTGGCTATATGGAAAATGGCTGCGGAGGGAAGAAAACTGCAGCATTAGTCAGACGCGGCGGCTTTCACCTTGTGCTCTGCGCACTCTTTATGAACACTTAAGTTTCCTCAGACGCCTCACATAATGAGCTCAATATACTCAGTAATGGATCACATGCACAAACACTCAAAGTCAACAGTGACTGAGGTTGTGAAAGGTTTGCCTGGAGTTTTCTAAGTGTTGGGGTTTTTCAAGGACCTTAATAATAATAATAATAATAATAATAATAATAATAATATGAAATAGTTATTAATAGTAAATAAATATAATTACAATAATAAAAATAATAATTACAGAAATAATAGAATGAGTAAAAAATAAGAATATTTATTAAAATAATATTTATTAGAATGAATAATACTAATTTGTATTATGTTACTTTTATTCTATTATAATTTTTGCTTAAATTCAACAGTGAGTGAAGAAATGCTAGATAGACTAGATTGTGAAAGGTTTGATAGTACTTTATTTCTTAAATGTTTCTAATAATAATTATTATTATTGTTATTATTATTATTATTATTATTATTATTATTATAATTATATAATTCATTATATAACTATATAACTATATATAACTAATATATATATATTTATATAATTATAGTATATAATTAATTATAATTACTACAACTAGTATTATTATTATTGTAATAAGAAATAATATTAAATAATTGATAATTAGAAATAATAATAATTATTATATAACTACATTTTATATATATATATATATATATATATATATATATATATATATATATATATATATATATATATATATATATATATATATATAAATAAAAGTTATATTTATTATAATTGCTACAACTACTATTAATATTATTACTATTATTATTATAGTAATAATAATAATAATACTATTAAATAATTGATACTTAGAAATAATAATAATTATTATTATTAATGACTATGATTATTATTAATAATACTATATCTTAATAATATTTTTTTTTATTTCTTACTACTACTACTACCACCACTAGCTAGAAATAATAATAAATAATTGATAATTAGAATAATACATATTCTTATTATAGTTATTTTTATTAAGAAATGTATTAATAGTAAACTATTATTATTATTATTATACAATGACTATTATTCGTATTAATAATAATCTAACTTAGCTAGTAATAGTAGTAGTAGTAACAAGAAATAATAAATAAGTATTAATTATAATGACGACTACTATTATCATTATTACTATTATATTTAGAAGTAATATTATATTTAGTAATAATATTAAATATGAAATAATTGTTAGATTAATAAAACATTTTTATAGTTTTTTTATTAAGAAAATTATTTTAATATACAATATATAGCAATACAATAGCTACAGTATTTACAAAAAATATTATTATTATTGTTATGAGTAATGATAATAATTCTTTATTACTATTTCTTACTACTACTACTACTACTACTACTACTAATAATAATAATAATAATAATAATAATAATAATATTAATATGATGATGTGACACTGTAATGCACTCTGACCTTGCATGATGTCATCGTGCCAGCAGTAGGTGAACTCGCCGTCGTCTCCGTACTGATCCAGTCCACCCAGGAAGATCTGGTCTGGGTCGCAGTCCTTCAGGTGGATCAGTTTCCCCAGGCCTGTGAGGAACTGTGCGTACCGGTTGGAGCCGTACTCGTTGGACAGTATCGACACCTCGTTATTTGCCTGATAATAACCAACCATAAATCATGAAGACTTCCTACAAACCAATCTCAAACAGCAAATTGGAAAGAGAAGGATGACTCTACCTGGCCGGCTCCCACAAACACCACACCGATCTTGTGAGTGTCATACGGAGGCATCTGATCCAAGACTTTAACGGCACGATCTATCAGCTGTGAACACCAGACAACACTAGATTAATATGAAGCTCTGCAGCAATGAAGCCAATAATAAAAAGAGGGCAATGAAAAGTGTTTGGGTGAATCTCACAAAGAAATGCCTCATATTTCACCCCATTAAAATTATATTTAGGAAAAGTATAGTAAAAACAGTAATGAAAATTGTCCTGTCTAGACATTTCTAAATAAATTTTGTTTCATTAAATAAATTATTTACAACAAATATTATATATAATACATACATACATACACTATATTGCCAAACGTTTGGGACGCCTGCCTTTACACGCACATGAACTTTAATGACATCCCATTCTTAATCCGTAGGGTTTAATACGGAGTTGGCCCACCCTTTGCAGCTACAACAGCTTCAACTCTCAAAGTTTTAGGAGTGTGTTTATGGGAATTTTTGACCGGCCTGGCTCGCAGTCTCTGCTCTAATTCATCCCAAAGGTGTTCTATCGGGTTGAGGTCAGGACTCTGTGCAGGCCAGTCAAGTTCCTCCACACCAAACTCACTCATCCATGTCTTTATGGACCGACGCTTTGTGCACTGGTGTGCAGTCATATTGGAACAGGAAGGGGCCAAGCCCAACCCCTGAAAAACCACCCCACACCATAATCCCCCCTCCACCAAACTTTACACGTGGCACAATGCAGTCAGGGAAGTACCGTTCTCCTGGCAAACGGCAAACCCAGACTCGTCCATTGGACTGCCAGACAGAGAAGCGTGATTGGTCACTCCAGAGAACACGTCTCCACTGCTCTAGAGTCCAGTGGCGGCGTGCTTTACACCACTGCATCCCACGCTTTGCATTGCACTTGGTGATGTAAGGTTTGGATGAGCTGCTCGGCCATGGAAACCCATTCCATGAAGCTCTTTACGCACTGTTCTTGAGCTCATCTGAAGGCCACACGAAGTTTGGAGGTCTGTAGTTATTGACTCTGCAGAAAGTTGGCGACTTCTGCGCACTGTGTGCCTCAACATGCGCTGACCCCACGCTGTGATTTTACGTGAACTACCACTACGTGGCTGAGCTGCTGTTGTTGCCAATTGCTTCCACTTTGTATAATAAATTGCACGAATGGACTTATCACGGTACCATGCTTGAGTTCACTGAGCTCCTGAGAGCGACCCATTCTTTCACAAATGTTTGCAGAAGCGTCTGCATGCCTAGGTGCTTGATTTTATACAACTGTGTGTATAAAACCGTAACAAATGTATTGCTCATGGTTAGTTCATGTTAGTTAATACATTAACTAATGTTAACAAATGAGACTTTATTGTAAAGTATTGTAAAGTGTAAACCAATATCTTATTTCTCTCTTTTGATTTGCGCTGAAATATGACCTTGATGTTTTCATGAGATTTGTCCAATTATAAAAGATGTAAGAGAGAGACACTGTCACCTGACCTGAGATTTGGGCAGCAGGAGGGGTTTGTTGGCTTCATTGCCAAAGAACGGCGAGTGATAGAGCTGCAGGAAGACGAAGCTGCAGACAGAAAGAAGAGGAGCAAAGGTCAGACTGCTGTAGAGCGCCCATCTATTGATCCTCCACTCCAACATAAGCGCACACTAAACTTAATACCTTTAAAGTCCTGCTCGAGCTCCGCACAGCTTTTTATCTGCCTACACATACCTTACTTCATCACACGGGAAAAAGATCAAAGTTAAAGGTGAAGAGGTTTTTCGATCACTCGATCACGGAGAATGAGGTCAGAGCAGGAGAAGTGTCCTGAAACGCTCTCCACACCTCATGAGACCCATTAAATACGGCCCAGCACAACTTTGCAAATTAGCATAAAACCCGGGACTTAAAATAAATCTTCCATTGACAATAAATCAAATGGAAAACATATGCTGCACTGCTAACAATATGGAAAGACATGGTCAGGATGTGCAACCAACTAACTGCAGAAGCACTGAACTAATGACAATTATATATGCATATACATATACACTATAAATACCTGTCTGTCTGTGGGAATTATTAAAATTATGCGCTATCCCGCGCGGAAATTTGAGCCCTGTAGAGTACCGTACACATTTGTTTTACATGTATTTGGCGCCACCTATTGTTGCAGGTGTATTGTTGACGTAAAATTCTAGACCCTGAATATAAGACGAACCCGTTTTTACAAATGTATTTCTAAGAGAAAAAAAAAACGGTATAAAAAACAATACGGTATAATCATCCATACAGGAAGTGTTTTTTGAGTGACAGGGACCTTCAGTCCTTATTAGAAAGTAATCGTGGCTTTATCCAAACAGATGTTTTAAACCCAACATCTTATAATCTGCTCACAAAAGTTTTAAATGAACTGTAAACTGTTTGAAGAAAGAGAAAGACAACATCTCTTAGTTTGACCGAATCCCATCAAACGAGACCGATACGGCCCCATGTTTGAGGAAAAAGTGTTTATGGGAAACTCACTAGATTTCCTGGATGTCTCTCTATAAATAAGAAAGCAAGCCTATCGATCGCCAGACTCTGGCAGCCCTGAACTTCACAAAGATGGATGGTAGTTATTTTCAAGTAATTCTAATTCTAAAAGGCAACAATTTGAAAGCGCTCAAACTCAAAAAGCACCTCACTTCACAAAATGAGCGGAGCGAAGAAGGCAGGATGATTTAATGTCAACAGGGGCAACGGATGATGACAGTAATGAAAAATAATGAAGCTTTCCAGCCATATCATTACTCTCCATATGATGCTCTGCTTTTCCTGGAAAATGCAGCTGGTGGTGAGGTGAGCTCAAACGGCTGCCGTTCAAAAGACATTACAGGTGCATTAACGTTTCCTTAACATAATCATGGCTTAGTACAGACGACGCTTACGGCACACAACTGAGCGATGGACTGAGCCGTTTGATGTTTTGAATTGCGGTGTAGTTTTTAAACAGAAACCAACACACCATTGTGCAGGAGGCTTTTCCCCACATGGGGCTTTGTCCCTGTATTTAGGTCAAGTATATGTAATGAACATTTTAATGTGAAACATCTGCTAAAAATGAGACGCAACCAAAAAAAACACATTTACAAAAGACCATGATGCAACTGCAACCACTAAACACTCCATCTTCTGTATTTTTATAATGCGTGAGTAATAAATAATGTGTTGAAGGTTGGCTAAGAACATATGGTTCTCATATTATGTATTATTGTGTTATTGATGAGGCTTATCTAGTGAGAAATAACATCACTGTCCTGTGGTTTAAAGGGGTTAATGCACTTTAGGCTGAAAACAGCCTATTTACTGCCTTCACTGTGTTACTGTCCCAGAGTGCATTTTAATAAATTGCTTTTGAAATTTGCATGTCAAAGTTTTAAACAAGAATTTTGAAAACTTAATTTTGTTAACTCTCATGAAATTATTTTCATGTTATGGCCGATAACTGATAAAAACTTAACACATTTATTACAATTAAATAAACATTCTAAAGATTAAACTATTTCTTTTCTTGTTTTGAAGTCTGACTGACCCTAAACTTTCGAATGACAGTGTATATGACATATAACTGATAAAAGATGCTTGTGCATTCTTTTTGAAGCTTGAAAACGGTGGCCTGCGTTCAGTGTAATTGCATGAAAACACTTTAAAATGTGTTAAACGGAAGGCAGAAAGTCATAGGATTTTGGAACAACGATTTCATTTTACCTGGGACTGAGTCCTGAGCTCTTCTCTGCGTTGGTTGGACCGCCTCGGTTGTGGTACGAGTCTCTGTCCATCTTCCTCTCTCTGCGCGACGAGGGTGCGGATACTGAAATGGTGTGTCCGCGGGGTCTGTGTCCGCTGGGAGACAGGGGCCCTGGCTGGGCCGTGGGAAACTCCAGCCTCATCCTGGAGGTGGACGATGATGAGACAGAGACACTAGTGCTGGAGCTGGATGGGCCAGCTGATCCAACGCTCTCTCCTGGGGCCTCTCTCTCCACGGGAGCCTGGACCGTCTGGATCTTGGAGCTGAGCACATCTCCTCCCGCGGCACTCTGGGCTTTAATAAAAGCTTCGGGCAGAGTCTGTAGCTCTGGGGACGAGCTGGACTTATTCAGGGTGGTAGGGGAGAAGGTGAGGTCAGCGTCATGTGGTCCAGGGCTGGAAAGGGTCATCGGTGGCTGGTCGATCGGGATACCGCCTTCACTCACCTCCTCCAGGGTCGACTTATCCTCCTGACTAGATGTCGAGGAGGACTTGAGAGAATAGACAAGAAATTACATAAATAAAAAATATTATTTTATTATTTTCATTATTATTTATTATAACATTTATAATATTATTTATATATTCTGCATTATATATAAAATTGTTAATTATATAATTATTTAATAATAATAATAATAATATTAATTATTATAACTATTAACTCCCTCTCTGACACACATACATATATATAACTATAAATTACATAAAACTAATATATATATATATATATATATATAAAATATTGTGATTATTAATAAATATAATTATATAATTATATGAATATTAATGATGTGAATATATATGAAAAAACAAATGTTAATTATATAACTATAATATATTTTATAATATAAATATATAATATGATATATTATAATATAAACTATAATATTAATATATGTTACATACAAATATAAAAATAAATATAATATAAATAATATACACGAATATAAATATATAATATTAAATAAATAACACATATAATATATCTCTAATAAATCTAATATTGTGATTATTAATATATAATATAATTATATGAATATTAATAATGTGAATAAAATAGCAAATATAAAAATATTGCGATTTTTTTATTATTGTACTCTAATAATTATTTAATGGATAAATATAATGGTATGATTATTATGATTATGATTATTATTATTATTATGTTTATAAATTAAGAACAATAAAAAAAACTATTATATTATACATGTCAAAATGATTGGATGATGATTGTGTGTGCTTATAGTGTTTCGTGTACATGTGATCTGTCGGTCTCTCACCCTGCTCAGCGTTCCAGCTAGTGTCGCACTGGCGCTCATGAAGATTGGTTCAGAAGGGATGGCCTCAAACTCCTCCACCTCCTTCGACTCCGCTGGTGATAGGGCCGCTCTGCTCCGCCCACCTTCTTCCAACACAACAGAATCTGTGGGACGGCAGGATGTGCACCATGAACAAGATGCCGTCACAACAAACTGTATTAGATCCACGAGCAGAGGAGCGCCTACGATGTCTGCGATTAGTCTAGAAACTCTCCTAAAGTCACTCTAATACATGCACAGCCACCTGAAGATCAAGACACTCTGATCACAAACACACACACAAGCTGATCACATAAAGCAGGTTCAGTATGTGATTTGAGACTGAAAGGTTTACAAAACATGCTGCTTTCAGACACCTAATCAAAGAGAAATGAGAGTTGAAGTATGTCATCTGTATGCTAATGTACCTCTAAAAGTTAACTTAAGCAGTTTTAAAAGTCTCTCTCTTCCTGGAAAATAATCCAAAATAAAGATGACTTGCACTCATTGGCATATATACTCGAAATGTTTGTCCAATAATATGCTTACCTTTACAATAAAAATATTACTTGCATCTGACTAGAAATAATATGGCTGGGAAATGTACTGCAGCTAAAAACATTTTCAGCCCTTTGAGAATATTTAATAGATTATTTTAAGTAATTTTAGAACAAATATATAAATAATAAAATTTATGTCTTTTTAGTAGCCATCAATTTTTTTTTAATACAGATGCATTGAGATTAATTCAATTAATTAATTGCAATATCTAATTCAATTAAAATTATTAATTGAATGACAGCCCTAACATGAAGGTAATTATTGTGGTTTATTACTATATATATTATTTTACTGATGCACATAAATACAATTATTTATTGTTATAATAATAGTAATAATAATAATAATAATAATACAAGAACATTCTTGTACTTTAAATGAATTTGTCACAACACAGGCAAACTAAAACCTAAAAGTTGATTAAAGCAAGTGACAAAATACACTTTTCTTACACATTCATGTTCATTTTTAACCTACAATATTGATGTAGTATAAAACGTTCACATTAAAGTGAAATGTCAGTTTTCTACAACTATATTCTTGATCTCATGTCAAAATCTTTTCATCTACATGGCCCGGCTCTAACAGGAATACTTTTATGCGAGTCGAATTCAAATCACACGCATAAAGGGAATACATTAGCAGATGACAGAAACTGGGCCGCTTTAGAAGAGAAAGATGCCTTTCAGGTCAAATTCATGGATGAAAGAAAAAGAGCAAAGGGAAGTGAAAAGAGCTCCAGGAAAAGAGGACAAAAAAAAAAAAAAAAATTCAAAGTGTCCTGAATCAGGAATCATCCCGTCACTTGTTCTCGGGCTGTATGGCGATTGGTTGAGTACACCTTGATTAGTTGGTTTGTTTTGGACTGTTGAGTGTTAATACAGAGAGGAAGCTACAGAAACACGATGTGTGCACGTGCTGGAGGCCACATACACACACCAGATATATATCTACCTGCCCAGGAAATACTCCTGTGAAACCTGCCGGGCGTATCAGGGGAGCAGAGAGAGCTGAGCGCGCCCACTGCAGCGACAAACCCCGCACACACACACACGCACATAGACAGAAACCAACAGAGGGCAACCCATCAACATCGACAACATAGACCCAGAGGACAGAACAAAACAACAGTCAAAGAGTTTCAGGCTCAGAGAGTGGCAGATATGTTGGGTGGCCCCTGTAAACAGCATGACAGAAGGTCTGGATGACAAACGGTTTCTCATCATGACTAGAAATTTGTGCGGATGCTCGTGAACGCACAAGATCGTTTGCATCATTAAGAGGAATAAAATCACTGAAACACTCGAGATTCAGTTAAAACAAGTTTAAACAGGAACATTCACATAAAACAGTAAGAGCTTGAGAAATGAATCAAAATAAATGAATGAAAGCAAATGAATAAATTAATAAACAAACAAATAAACCAACAAATAATTCACAAACAAATGTGTGATGTCATTTCCTCCCTTTGGAATGCTCACTGCATGCTGTGCACTAGATACTGTATACATCCTTCCGTTTTTTGACAAACAGTATGTGAAAGCCATTTAAAAAGTAGTAGGCAGTATGCAGTGTCCATACTAGGCAGTACACAATAGTGTTGTAGTACTCGAGACCGGTCTTAAGAATTTTGAAAGTCTTGGTCTTGCCTCGGTCTCAACCACATTTGTTCTCAGTCTTGTCTCGGTCTCAGACTTTTTGTTTCAAGACCGGTCAAGACCACAACTGCTGGGATATTACTAAATTGCCGGTGCATTGACTGATTTATTTATTAACATCATTAATGTGATTGGATGTAAAACTTACAGCTTTAGCTTTGATTTATTTATTGTGCTGGTTCAGATATTAATGAGGGATTGTGTCAACAAAAAAACAAACCCAAAATTAATACAAATGCTCACAAAATTCAAGATATTGTTGCAAAAAAGTACTGGATCTGGATTTTTATATTATAACATGTGATATAATTAAGCAACATCAAGAGCAAGAGAGCTGTTTTTTGAGCATGACTGCAAACATGATATTACTTTTATACAAACATTTAATATTGTTTTTTATTCTCAACATTATTTATGCATTTGTAATTTACCAATTCAGATGCATCTTCTGTACCACCTCTGCAGTGCAAAGATCAATTTTGTTGTTAATGATTTCATTTGACTGGTAAGAGCTCTATATACACACACTGCAAACTCACGAAATACTTTTAGTGGGATCTGGGGCATTGCCCCCCAGTAGAAAATGTTTGTGATTGTCACATGTAAACGAAGCATTCTAGTCTACTCTGACAAGAAAATAAAGGGAAAAGACAGCATTTGCTTCAAGTTAAATAAATAAATAAATGACGCTACAATAACATTACATTAACATTTACACTAGCGCTGGGCATTGACAAATTTCACAATTTGATTTGATATTGATTAACTTGGGGCCTATCAGGTACAGTACACAGCAAATTGTATGTACTATACAATGTATAGGGGGATTCTTGGTGGTGTAAATATATTTATTCTGAAGCAATATTCTCATCAGTGTTCTATCAGCTTTTACATACTTAAATCTGCATATTTGAGATATTTAACTATGGGCGTTGTTTACTTTTTATAAAGGCCTTTTTTTTTAAATGTATGCATCATCTTTCATGTCAAATTCTTACAATTGATCAACAAATTCAGTTATAATAATAAGACACTATAGGGCTGTTACCAATCAAATTAAATCATTTACACTGCAAAATTACAACTGCAATAAGTAATGTTATGAGATTGATGTTTTAAATGTTTCAACATACAAAAAATAAAAAATGCAATGATACTTTTAAACGTGAAACTAAACCGCCAATAGGTGACGGCAAGTGGCCGTCTTAATTTATTCAAACGATTCATTCAAAACAGTGTTGCTTTCCTTTGGAACTATTTTTGTCATTAAAATAGAACAAAAAAAATGTTATTAACAATATCATAAGTTCCAAATACATTTTTACCCCTGTAGCCTATATTTCTTTTGTGAGTTTCTTGTGTGTGCTGTTATGCTCATTTGTTTTGGATTCTCCACGAATGTACTCTCTCACATAGACACAGGCAGTGCGAGCCTCAACGTGACTTTGTTACCAGAAATACACTAGCCTATCCCTTAACAATCGCTGTTTACATTAAATGTAATAAATCAGAATCCTTCTCGCATTTCGATGCTTCCCTGGTTATTTTATTAACTTTTAAGATACTTAAAATCAAAAATTCATTAATGTCGTTCATTCATGATTTTGTGCTGTAAAGTGGCGGAACTGATCAGTTCACTTGAACTGACTGTTCGCTTGACCGGAGGCACCACATTAGAACGGCAAAAAAGATCGCGACAGCTCGAGAGAAGTCTATAGTCTCACTCCAGTCTATGGGAAATTAGCCCATTTCCATTTATTATTGTGAAGTTAACAGTGCTTGCAACTTAACACCCCCACCCCCCTCTCCAACCCCGAAAAAAAAGTCATTGGATCTACATGATTAACATAAATGACATATTTTGATTCAAAACGGCGAATTTCGCAGAAAAGCGACTAGTTTGCAGGTATGTATATAGCATGAGCAATAAGTTGCTGACACCGGTGTCACTAATAACAAGGCTTTCTGAATTCTAAATATATCCCCTTTAAACTGCACAATTATTGTGGTTACCTGAATAACTAAGATTTAGTTGCTCAATAATCGCAACAGGCCACAGTAGTATCGTAGTATGCTATTCTGACACAGCTTATCACACTTCCTTAAAATACCGGAGTATCTGATTTCACAGCTAGCAACATATCTACTCTTTGAACTCCATTTCACCTCTGTAAAAACAGACACTGGAGTTGTGCGGCTCACCGGTGTTGGAGCGCTGGATGGGACAGGGCTTCCCCTGCGGCTGGGGCCCGTCGCCGGGGGCAACAGGGGCCTCGCTCTGGGGTTCCTTCACCCCGTCCATGGCCATCAGCACGCTGGAGAGCTCCTGCAGCGGCAGGTTCCCCAGTTCAGAGGAGAAGGGGCTCGGCGGGTTCTCCAGACACATCAGCCAGCTGGTGTTACCTGAGCAGAGACAACAAATGATTAAAATGCCAGTCATATAAATGACAATTGGACAGTAACTTTAAGGGTGTGTTCACACTTGTAGTTCGTTTCGCTTGGTTCATTTAGATTCGGAACAAAACAAAAAAAACATTTAGTCCTGGTCGGCTTAGCGTTCACATTGCCATTTTAACACTGAATCTAAAGGCTTAGGGATATGGTCACAACCTGATTGGTCGGCTTTTATGATGTAATTTTTACGATGGAACTTATCGAACATCCAAAACAATGCTGTGTGCTGGGCTAAATGCGCTCGCTGTATGTGCGTAGCTACATATGATGGTATTTTGACCAGCTGAGAACTTGTGAAGAGCTTATAAAATGTGTGAAGGAGTCAAAACAGCGGCAGGAATCCCTCTGTCACACAAACGAAGATCTATTGCGAGGAGATGCGGTTCTGACGCCTGTACCGAACTGTGATGGACAACATCATGACTATGACGAGAAAAAACAGGAATGATTGAGCATTCGGTCCTTTTTAGGGTCACATCTTGTGACATCATGTCCTGCTTTCGGTTAGTTTACATGTCTTTTGTCCATGTTGTGTTCATATGTCAGGTCGAACCGCTCCAGAGTTCACTTGGAAGCGGACCGAAACTTTTCCACTTGTTTGGTGGCACCAGGGTTCGGATGGCAGCGGTCACACTTATTCAAATGAACCGCACTAAAAGAGCAAGTGTGAACCAAACATGCCAGGTGGGAAATGTCTGCACAATGCATGGTTTAAAATCACAACATAAGAATGACAGTCTGACTCAAACTAATCAAATTAAAGAAACACAAATGGTCTATTATAGAAAATCCCAGTGACTTTCAAACATCTTCCAACTACTTTTAGATCGATGGAATATATACTTTAAGAAACCATGACATTACAGTTGTTGAGAAAATAAAATAAAAATAAAAATTTGAACAAAAATATCTAGTTCAGTCATGAAACTCTAGATAGCACAGGCTGATCGGTCCTTTACATGCAACCTGCAAGCAATCACATTATTACCACATGGCACAAGCTGATTGGCCTCTGCTGATCGGCCTCTGCTGATCCTGCAGCCAATGAGATTGCTTGCTCAAGTTTTGAGTTAAGTGAGTGCAGTCTGTCTTTAAGCTGAGAGGAATTCATCAACCAACACACATAAAACAGTGGATGTCGTCGTGTTAAGACCTCCAGCTGTCTGTTCACACCTTCAGCTATGCCGATTTATCCATTTCACCAACATCTGCATCAGCATCTGCCCACCCATCCGGCAAACTCAATTACACAGAGACACTAATGAAATATTCTGATGGGTTTATTGCCTTGAGGCACCAGAGCCATTTGGATCGTAATTTATACAGAGAGACCGGATAAATAAATAAACAAATTGAATCAACACATTGAATAATGCTGCGCGTTTCAAGGCACTTCAGTGGGCCTTTAAGGTCCGATTCTCACTATGAACTAGTTTCTTATTAGCATGCATATTACTAGGATATTGGCTATTTATTGGTACTTATAAAGCACATATTAATGCCTTATTCTGCATGATCTTATTCTACATCCCTTAATCCTACCCAATACCTAAACTTAACAACTACCATACTAACTATTAATAAGCAGCAATTATGAGTTCGAGTTCTTCTTCTTCCGCTCTGAAAGTCCATGGCAGCCCATAGAACCGCTTGTGGGAAAGTTATTGGCACACAGATGGAGGACAGTCTGAACTGTCACCATAGCAAGTTTGGAGTCTCTAACTCAATCCCTCTTGTGCTACCAACTGTCCAAAGTTGCACTTACGTTTGCGCTAATAACTTTTAAACCGTAAGGGCTAGAAACTAAATATTTTTTCCTCTAATTCCATGGCTCAACACAATTCGATTAAGCCATATGAGCGGTTTTCCCTAAAAGTGGTCCTGTTGGATTCGGGGCGGCATGCTGAGACAAATTATATCCAATTTTTTCATATCGGACATTTTGGGAGCCGGCCATTTTGAATTTTATAGTAAAATGCTGCTTTTCAAGAATGCATTAGTGTATCGTTACGAAACTCGGTATGGGTCATCAGCACAATGCCCTCAAGGAGACTGAGAAGTTTCGAGCCAGTGCAACCTATTGGTAAAATCATATATTTACATGCTTATAACTGTGGATTTGGTTGACTTATTTTCTAATGAATTTCTCATTAGACTCCTGAAGTCCAACGATACCAAACATGCTATGTTTCGCCTTATGGTTTGCACAGCGTTGTGATTTAGCGTTTAAACAACTTTCGTGAATATCTTCGAAACCGTTAGTCGGATCGAGACGAAACCACTGTAGGAAAATCGGAACCATAGCAGGTTGACTTCATGCATATGGCCAGATGTCAAAATGTTTAAATTAAGTGGCAAAAAAATGCAATCAAAGTCAGGTGTGGGTTATTTTTTAAATGTCTATAACTCCTAAACAAAATCAGATCTTTTTACAAAATTTGACACGCTTATGTATGGGGGCACTCTGAGGACACACAAAAAAGTGGTGAGACTTAATTAAACAAAACAGAAATTGTCTCCATACAACTCAATGTATTTATTTACTTAAAATTGTCTCCAAATGTCTTTACTCATTTTTGCAGTTGGTCTGCTGCTAGCTTCATTGTTTGCTTCTGTTGTGCTTGGCCTCAATAATTGCTGCTTGCAGCTATATTTTTTATATAAATTTACATTTATAAAAAAATAAATAAAAAAAACATTTTTATTACACCATTAATTACATAAACTTCTAGTTTATTTGGACTATTCTATTTCTTTACTACTATACAATTTCTCATTATATAAACTAAACTAAACACTGACAGAGAGTAAAAGCAAGATCGGAAGGTTAAAAAAATAAGAAAACACTGAAGCTAAAACGCATAAAAGCTGTTGAGAGTGCAGCAAGAGCCCTATAAAACAAGACTTGTGAAAGAAAGAGACAAAAAGAGAAAGGAACAAAACCACAATAGCAACGCTTTGAAATCCTTAGGAGTCTTATTGAAGAAGCATCACGTCATGTGAAGCAAAGCATTCAAGGACACGTCGTAATTAGTGCAAAAACATAAAACTCAGCGAAATGCTCCTGAGCTATTCTTCATTTAGAGGCGGGCGGAGGAGAGCAGCATAAGGAAAATCAGGCCCGTGGGCATGGCAGGTGTGAGTCAAACTATTATGAAACTTTCAAAATGGCATGGCAGCCCCTGCGGGCCGCATGTGCGCTTATGCGTCGCTGAAATGCCCTTGGAATGGAGTTATTATGATTTAATTTTAGTGCTGTGCACAAATGTGTCATAACTGAGACCAAGTGGGCAATAATTACAGCGCGGGCCAAGGTTAACGCACACTCTTGATATTTTCGGCGTCTGTGATACCTGAGGGTCTGCGGATGAAGATTTCTGCCCAGCCCTGCGTCAACATGGGCACAAACTCCGCCAGGCTGGACTTGTCTTTGAACGGCGGCGAGGAGTGGGAGGGTGGCGGGTGGTCCTCGACTCCCCTCTGGGACCCCAGGACCTCCAGTGGGGGGCCGGGGGGAGGCAGGGGGCCGCTGTACTCCCCCTCTGGAGACGCCACCAGGGGACTCAGACTGTGAGCTGGACCGGCCCGCAAAGCGTGACCACCTAGAGAGAGAAATCAAAGAATGATCGCTTCAATAATAATGCCAATCTAGATTTGACTATCTATACAACTAGTGTACAAAAGAAGATATTTTGAAGAATGCTGGTAACCAAACATATGCCATTGACTTCAAGACTATGAAAGAAATACTTGGTTACTAAGATTCTTTAAAAAAATCTTTTTTTGTATTCAGCAGAAGAAAGAAACTCGTACAGGTTTGGAACAACTTGAGTAAATTTTCATTCATTTTTGGTTGAGCTATCCCTTTAAAGTTTTAGTAATTTTGTTGCGTTTTTGTCATTTTTATTAGCTTTTTTATATGCCTTTAGTTATTGAATTTTAGTCGTTTTAGTACTTTTATTCGCTCCCAAGTAAATGATACAGAATTTTTTTTGAGTGAACTATACCTTTAAGAAAGTAAATAGGGTCTATTTTGATCTCATGTTTGACGGCAATAAAGTGGTGCAGGTATGACATCACTTTGTAGGCCAAAATGCGGAAGCGAGTCAGCATTTTAGCACTTCCGGTTCCTTCGTCCTGAAGTCAATGTGTTTTTTGAATGGGGTTTTGGTTAAATGGCTGAAATAAGGTCTGTGGTGAACACGAGCTCAAGACACGTTTTATTCTACAACATAAAATACATTTTTTAAAGCTGTTATGTGTCTTGAAAAAGGCGGTTGCTAACAAGTGGCTAATGGGACTACAGAGTCTATCTAGGAGATTAAACATCACACCAAACAGGTAACCTCAGTCCGCTTTTACAGCCTCATTATGACTTATCATAATTGTGCTCTTATAAACTAGTCCAACTCTAAAAACTGAAAAAGTTGAATTTGTGGGGCCGTGGTGTAGTTCGTTATAGCCTACCTTTAGCTTTTTACTTCTGGCGAATGCATCTAGACTTCAAAATTAATAAAAGTTGTGTTCATCTGTGAAAATTATCTTAATGGACAAAACGTGTAAGTATCATAAACTTTTGTTGATCACATAGCTTTTTTTTTGGCGATAATCCAAAAGCTTATGGGAAAATCTTATTGGGTTTTTTTCAAGGGAACCAGTGTGATGCGAACTGCCGGTTGGCCTACAAAGTGATATACCTGCACCACTCTAAATACATTAAAGGGATAGTCCATCAAAAAAAATTCTAAAAAATAAAAGATAATTCTCTCATTATTGACTCACACTAATGTGGTTCCAAACCTGTATGGCTTTCTGTGGAACATAAAAGAAAATATTTTGAAGAGTGTTGGTAACTGAACCATTTCGGTTCCATTTTATGGACAAAAATACAATGGAAGTCAATGGGAACAGAAACTTGGCAACTTGGCTAAGGAACTATTAATGGTTTTATATGGAAGGTAAGACAGTAATGAAAGTAATTATTTATATATAGAAGTCTTAAAGGTCAATAGAAAACTGACTATTTAATTCTATGTGTCAGACTGTGGAAAATGATCATGAAAACTTTTCGGAGAAAAACACACTTTGACAGTGTGGGATATGGCCCAGTTAACTGGATCTGGGAGCAGAGGATGTGCTTGCGTGTATTGGCACCTGATATGGAGCGGACTCGTGTGCGAGTGTTGGTGTTGATCTGCTGGCCCGACTGTGACTCTAGTTTAGCAGGAGCCTCTTTCGCCTGCCGCGTGTGAAGTGACGGGTCCGATCTGCAGAAGATTCATATATGGATTTGTCTTTATGTTTTCCACTCACAGTCCCATCTTAAGACTCTCTTACGAGACTCAGACCAGTAAACACTGTCACATGAGGCTGTTCCTTTTCCGGTTTGTGTCAAAACATCTTGTGGCAAACATTCCCAAAGAGAAAAATCCCATTAAGGGGACTTGATTCATATCTAATAAATGTCATATTTCAGAGTTAGAGTAAGTCTAAAGCAGATATAATTAGATTTAAAGAATAAGAAGTGAATAAAAGGTCCTCTCAAAATGTACTGTGTAGTACCATGGTATAGTGATAGTAATAATGTTACTTTGAAAACTACCAATGCACTTTATACCAAGATACTTACAAAAATACCATGCTCATGTCCAAAACCTATAGTAAGATACTCACTGGTTGAGGACATACACAAGGTCTTTTGTGTTTAAATGTTTGTAACCTTGTCATTTCTCCTCCTCCTGGTCTCTCCACCATGTCCAGACCCAGAAGGGCTTGGGTTCGCGACCCACCGCTGGTTGTTATGGTGACTAACTTATTCCCAACCAGCCAAGTCATACTGGGTCCACCGGATAACAGGAACTCGGCAATGGGAGACCTGAGAGAAAGAGAGAGAGAGAGAGAGAGAGTTTAGGAAGTCGATCACTCATCTTTATTTAGCGTCACATGCGGCCACAAGACACTGGAGATGCTACTGTGTGGAAAACACATTTATCTATGACAAGAGTTTGCTGCTCGTACTGTTCTCACGCTAAAAGTAGATGCGACACTTTCCAAAACAACTGGCCGAATGAGGATATCGGTTGATTTGAATATGCACAGAGAGAGCAAAACAACTATTGTAAGTTAACTCTGGAACAAAAAGGTGGATCAATGCAGCATTCAGCCGGCCTGCATCAGCAGAGATGAAAGAAATCATTTTTAAAGGTTTGCAAATAGAAACCGAACAAAAGAATGAAGGTCAAGCAATTACAGCTCTACCCTAAAGTGTGTAAACCAACCAACAACAAAAGAAAAGGCAGAGACAGCAGCTCCACGTGCATCTTCAATTCATTTAGAAGACACTTTATTTAAAGTGAGTTACAACTGAATGAAATTACAATTCCTTTAGTTTAGAGTCAGATGGTAAAATAGCTTTTGGTGCATTGATGCAAGACCTTAAAGATTATCCCTTTTGGCTAGTGAGGCTTTTTGCCATTGAAACATGAATACTGACTTTTATTTTAAACATGATTAAAATTGACAACTACTAAACGTTTGAAGTAGGGCAATTATTATTAGTACTACTATTATTATACATTATATTTAAAAATAAAAAAAAGATTTTATTTCTTTAAAAAGGGTGCTAAAAAATTAAAAGTTAATCAATGTTTCAGTTTAAAGTAGGTCAATTATTATTCATTTTTATTTAAAAAACATCTTATAAAAAACATCTTATTTTTAAACATGATAAAAATTAACAATAAGATAATTGTTACTTCATTTAATGTGTTTATTTTGTGAATTTATAATTATTGTATTGCTTTTTATTAAAAAAAAATACACGCACATAACTATATATATTTAAAGTAGTTGTTTTAAATATTGGTTATATATTTTTAAACATGATAAAAAAACGTACACAATAACTGATTTAAGTTTAAGGTCGGGAAATTATACTTTTATATTATTTAATTTATTTTTTATTTTATTTTTTAAATGTATTAATCATTATATTTAAAAAAAAAAAAAAAAAACATTTAATCATTGCATTTTTGTCACCATTTCTGAACACATTAAACAATGTGTGTAAACAAAAAATATACAGATCAAAAGCATGTTTGGTGTTTGGATTTCATGTGATTTCATGGTGGTGATATTTACGATAACTCGGTTTCACCCGACAACGTTGATCCATTTGATCGAAAGTAATCCCATTTTGTAAGATCATTTAGTAAAATAATTTTGATCAAAAAATGATCTGCTCCTAGAGGCAGACGACATTCTGTGATCAAATACAATCAATGTGTTAATATCAAGCTCCACAGCGCCAACCAGTGCATTTGGTTACAACTGAGCTTAGTTTGCGAGCTTAGACATTCACTGCATTTACGGCCAGTGTTGGGGGTACCGCATTACAAGTAACTTGAGTTACGTAATCAGATTACTTTTTAGTAACTAGTGAAGAAACGCATTACTTTTAAAATGTAAAATTCAAATAAGTAACGCAAGTTACTTTGTTTTCCCATTTATTGACTGACAGCTCTCGAGTGTAAACATGATGGTTATTGTAGTTCTAGACTAAATTTGAGCATGCATTAAAGATTCAGTATTCCTCAAAATGAATAAAATCAGTCAAATGCAAAATCAGAATACTATGCAAACCTCCAATAATTAAATATGTTAAATAAAACAAATATTTGTATGCATTTAATCTCACTTTATATACCCATGTCATGGCTGCTGACCTTCAATGATTTAGTTAAACCATAAGCATAAATTACTTTAGGTTTGTTTTGTTTTTATAGGCGAAGTAAAAAAAAATGTCCTGCATCATATTCTTCCATTATCCAGAATGGTAGCACAGCTGCCTTCAGCTTATTATTATTTAAATTTTACCCCAAAATAGTAATTTTTTGTTAAAAAAAGAAAAAAAAAGAAGAAGAAAGCAAGCCCAGCCCAGGTGAGAAAAAGCAACGCAGCGTTCTTAAAAAGTAACTAAGTAACGCAATTAGTTACTTTTTAAGGGAGTAACGCATTATTGTAATGCATTACTTTTCAAAGTAACTTTCCCCAACACTGTTTACGGCCAGCAACGCAAACATATGTTTCAAAATTCGAATAGTATTTTACTTTTTCGAATGATTATTACAGATCGAATATTCGACTATTCGTGCACACCTCTAATATTAATACTTGATTTAAAAAAAAAAAAAAAAAAACTATTACCCGTGCCTCCTCATTCAACAGTTTCTGACATGATAAATGTAACATTTCTAATTATCTTCACTTAATGCCGTTTCTCATCAAAAACTGATATTCAACTGCAAATAATTAATCATTTAATTGATTAATTCACCTGATAAATCTGCAAATCCTGCAACTAATTTGATTAAATTAAGGCTGCAAATGTAAAATAATCTTAAAATCTAGGCCCCACGCACCTCTTGGGCAGGGCAGAGAAGTTGGAGAAGACGTATCGAGCCATCATGTCCAGACAGGTCTCGGTCAGCTCCAGATGGACCGTCTTCAGCGCGTCGTCTGCCTGCATCACTGCGTTCTCGTCGGCCGAGCCCAGGCTGCAGGTGGTGGTGGATGTCTGCATCCTGCACAGGACGGGGGTCAGGGGTCACACACATGCATCAGTGTTACAGCGGGTAGAGGAGAGCTCACAGGGGTCAGAGGTCAGAATCACAACCAGCTCAAACTGGTGCTAGTCATTGGTCATACCATCTCATCTAGTCTCTGACACAGTGTCCTAACCAGACATGATGCAAGCGGAATTTTCAACAACTAACTGATTCTAATTCTGATTCATTTGATTCTGACATTCCACTGTGGGCGGAGCTACACAGTCTTTTTTTGCTTGTCATGATTAGTGTAAACACGAGTCACGGCTGTTTAGGACACAGTGTGAAGCTTGAGACGAGAGTGTGTGTGCATTTTGTAAAAGCGTTAAGATGCGAGAGCGTCAGCGGGTAATGAATCAGACGCAGATGATGAAGCTGGAGTGGCCCACTGAAAACACACATACATGCAGTTAAAACACACACACACACACTCACACTCCAGCAATCACATTAGAGATGTTAGTTCTCTTTTGCTTAAAGGAATAGTTTACCCAAAAAATTACTCACTCTGCAGTTTTATTGTTGCTTAAATCTAAAACAGACAATAATAACAGTCAGTGTATATATAATTTGGATATAGTAAGTATAGTAAAAGTTTGGAAACATTACTATTTTTCATGTTTTTGAAAGCAGTCTCTTCTGCTTATCAAGGCTGCATTTATTTGATCAAATACAGAAAACACCGTAAAATTTTGAAATATTATAAATTAAAATATTTAAAATTAAAAATATATTAAACATTTTCAGCATCATTACTCCAGTCTTCAGTGTCACATGATCCTCCAGAAATCATTCTGATATGATGATTTGATACTCAATTATTATCAATATCTGGAAACATTTGCTTAATATTAATATTTTTTATAACCTATGATACTTTTTTCAGGATTTCTTGATTAATAAAACGTTTTTTTTAAAAAGCACTTATTTAAAATACAAATCTTTTGTAACAACATACACTACCGTTCAAAAAGTTTGGGGTCAGTCATTTTTTCTCTTTCTTTTTTTAAAAGAAATTAATACTTTTATTCAGCAGAGATGTGTTAAAATGATAAAAAGTGATTTATATTGTTAGAAAAGATTTCTATTCTGAATAAATGCTTGGCAACTAACTGAAATAAGTTAAAGAACTAAAATTATAAAAAGAAAAAAAATACATTTATATAGAAATAGTGCTGTCAAATCGATTAAATCACATCTAACATAAAAGTGTGTGTGTGTGTGTGTGTGTATATACACACAAAATTTTATTTTAGAAGCAATTAATCACGATTAATTGATTTGACATCACTAATAGAAATATAAAAAAATACTTAAGATGACAAAAGCACTAAATGCACTAAATAAATGAAAACTGAACATATTATAAATAAAAGCTAATTCAAAATATTAATACCAAACTAGTATATAAATAATACTAAAATAACACTTTCACTCATGTCATTCTAAAACCATATGACTATTTCTAGATTAGAACAAAAAATAAGCTCAAAAACTATCAAAAACTGTTTAATGTTTCCTGAAAGCAGTCCACATGACCGATCGTGTTGTGTGTGTGTTTTTTTGGGTGAACTGTTCCTTTATTCGTTTTGTTAAGTTGAAGCCCTCTCTGTTTCTCTCTAAGTGACACAAAACCGGGTCTGTAAAACTGAGCAGGAAAGAGAGCCAGACAAACCCACACCAGACAAAAGCGCAGAAAAGTTCAGCTGCCCCACACACCCACACACCCACACACCCACACACACACACACACACACACACACACACACACACACACACACACACACACACACACACACACACGTAGAGCTGTGTGATTATCTAGATGATGGCATTAAATCTAAGACCGCCATCAGCATCCTGCCCTTCTGTAACCATGGCAACCGCATCCCGGGGGAAATCAACCGAGTCCAAATCATATCCATACACTAAGACGACACACCTCCGTAAACACACACTGCGCTGCCGACGTCTTTGAGCTAAAGCGCTTTTGACTTTTACATCGACTCGCTGACCCTGAGAAACAGGCACAGGTGAACAACTCATACAGACATGAACAAGACATGTTACAGCCTTTAAGTGCGTGTGCGTGTGTGTGTGTGTGTGTGTGTGTGTGTGTGTGTGTGTGTGTGTGTGTGTGTGTAAACAGCAGCCATTTATTACCAACAGACCCCTAACCTCCAAACACCAGTGAAATCATGTGTCTGTTTGAGGGGGCTTGTGCCAGTACTTCCCTAAGTGATCAGACACACCCTCTGAATGATAAAACAAGTGAAGACATTTCCTTATACATTACATCCACTCTAATGTGTGACGAGACGCATAAGGAGGAATCATCTAGATTAACTGCACAGCATTACACAAAGAACCATCCAGAACAGCAACCACCTAGAACAACCCTGAATCACGATGACAACTACATATCTGGTGCGTGACAAAAGCCAAACTCTGAGCTACGCATAAATATGTAATCAACAAAAGGCCATTTTAATTTGATCTCAACGGGGAATGAGGCGAGAAAGGAAGGATATGAGTGCATGTGGGCTTCAGAGACGACAAACACGCTCAAAAAAGTTCCAGCGTGACCTGCGTCCTCTGATTTCATTGTTTCATAAACACACAGAACGTCTATCAAAATAAAAACTATACTCTATTTGGAGAATGATACAGAAACACCACAGAATAACACCATGAACTTCACCGTCAGGAACCCGGGGCTTAAATGTCAATATTTCACACTGTTAAGGTTGTGATGCAAGGGGTTTATACCCGGTGTGCAAAGAAATGTCACCTCTCCACTATCCTATTACATACACAAGCAATTAAAAAAAAAAACACATTAATATTTAAATTTACTTTGCATTTACCTTTAATTGTTTTTATTAGATTAAAGTAAATAATTATATTTTAATATAAAGTAAATTAAATGTACACATTTTTAGTAGATAATAAAGTAATAATTAAAATTTAATATAGTCAATTATATTTTAATTATTTTAAAAATAAAACATTTATATATGTATAAGTTATTATTATTTTTAATATATATAATTTTTTTTTTTTTAAACAAAGTATATTGTATATACAAATATTTTAATTATTTTAAATAGAAAATATTTTATTTACTTAAAACTTTTACTTAAAATTACAAAATTACTTAATTAAAATATGTGTATATATAATTTACTTTATATTAAAATACAATTATTATTTAAAATAATAACATATACATATATAATAATTAAAATATAAGTATACAAGTATATATAAAATGTATATATACACTTTACTTTATATTCAAAAATAATTTTCATTTTCATTATTATACATGTATATGTTATAATTTTTTTTTTAAGTAAATAATAATTATATTTTAATATAAAGTAAATTATATTAATAATTTTTTTTAATTTTAAGTAAAATTAAAGTAAATAAAACTTATATTTAAAATAAAAAAATACTTAAAATGTGTGTATATATACATTTTTTATTTATTTATTTTATATTAAAATATTGTTATTATTTACTTATAAAATAATAATAATAATAATAATAATAATAATAATAATAATAATAATAACAATAATAATAATAATAATAATAATAATAATAAATACATATATAATCATTAAAATAATTAAAATATATGTAAATAATTATATTTGAATATAAAGTAAATTATGTATACATATTTTAAAATTATATGTAAATAATTTATTAATTCTTTTATATCAAACTGACCTGCACACATTTTTAAAGGTCATGTCTTCCAATAGAAATAAATAGGGAAAAGTAAATCAATTTACGGTAACAAAAACTTTACATTCTCATCAGAAATTTTACCACAAGACTATTGTGCTAGAATCACTTACTTTCCTTCTCATGGCCAGCCACGTAAAACAATAATTTTTCGCATAATACTTCACAGCTCAAATAACACATACAATAATGACGTTCTTAAAAATTCAAGCATTTAAGCCCTAAAAGTGAAGGAACCCTGTCCTGTGCACTGTAAAAGTGTTAATGTAAACACAACCTGATGGAAGGGTTAATGTGATTTTATCTGTAGTAATTGACAAATGCTGTCGATAGAGATTAAGCTGAATCTAGAGCATTCCTTCGGCTGCTTTTGCTCAAGGGCACTTCTTTTTTTTTCCTCACCGGAATCGTTTCAACAACCTTCTGGTTTACCCATCCTGAGCCTTAACCAGCGCACCATAAATCACTGCAGCGTCCATAAACAGGCTCATGCGCGCGCGCGCACACACACACACACACACAGAGAGAGAGAGAAAAGTCCCAATTTGTGTCCATACATGTGGTCGTTCAGCTGAAGTGGACGCCTCATCTCAGAGTCGAGCTTCAAAAACATGAACTACAATGCTTTCATGTCCAACATTTATTTGCACAGTACATTTCCAGATCAAAAAAACTCAAATCAAATCCAGATAAGAATCTGTTAAATTTATCCCAACTGCATAAAATGTCCATCAAGTCTCTGAATCCTGGGCGTCCAGTACAGCTGATCATAATATCAAACCCTTCCTTTGATATTATAATATTCTCTAAGCCAGTTGATCTTTTCCAAAAGGCACAATTTCCATCATAAACATCTTTTGACTGCCGTGTCACACACTGAAAACGTTTCACCGCTCACCGGCTCATCAAGCCCCTTCATCATCTCTATTAGCTGCAGTCGGATGATTGTTGATGAGTGTGGAGTAGATGATGCGGTTTGTCGGCATCATTTTTTTACTCTATTGATGCAATAAGCGATAACAGCGCTGAATATAAATGCGTTTAGAGCATATTCATCTACGGAGCAATTCATATTTGATTCATTTAGAGGGGAAAACAGAAAAGTTTCAATTCCCAGAGACATAAAAGAAGCCGTACATTTTCTTCATGTTGGCTTTCAACTCAGGCTTGTGATTTAGATCCATTTCAGCATTATTAGCCTGTATTTGTCACCAATGTCACCAAAAATGTCATTAATCATAAAGAGCAACCTTGAAATGATCCAATCAAAACACCAATTAGCAAAGCAATGACAGGGTAATCTAGATAAGAAAACAAATATGCCGCATGAAATCCCTGTGCTTGCTAATAGCGGACTCTCTATTCACTACCATCCTGTAACTTGCAAGCACTGAACTGATTAATAGATGTCATGGTAATTAGGTGCACAGAGTTAATAAAGCACAGTTCGGGGAGGAATTACACCAACTCTCTCTCTCTCCAGGATGTTGCTGTAAATCTCTAGTGATGCTGCGCTGCCCTCTGCTGGTTAAGTGTTAATGAGTGCACATGGAGATCAGACTTCATATTTAAATGTATGCAAACGATAACGAGGCTGTGAGGATGTACAGTTTGTTGTGTGGAAAATGCACACATGATTCATATGGGTTTGAAATGACATGAGGTGAGTAAATGAGAACAGAATTTCCATAAGTGCTATAAAAATAAAAATAAATACTAATAAAGTTGTTTTTTACTGGGTAGAAAACATGGAGGAACAGCATTTGAAGAGGGCGTCAGTGTAGCATTTTCAGTGTGTTTGCAGCGTTTTTGCACTGTTCATGGTTCAAAATACACTTTGATGAAACATGGATGGATACTTAACCTGAATCATGTGTAAAGAGAGTGTGAATATGCTGTGAATAAGTGAAGGTTAAAACAGGCGGCAGGCTGAGCAAGTGGAGTGCGCCCCCTAATGTTTAGGAGCTGAATTACTGCTGTCCATCTCATTCAACAAACAGCAAAGACAGAGAAGCTAGTCGCTGGATTGTGTGACTGTCCACCTACTTTCACTTTCAATCACACATGCTTCCGGTGTACGGTACTGAGCCCTTGAAGGGACATGGAGAAGAGAAAAAAATAGTTGGGAAAAAGTACTATATTTAAATGATTGTGCACTCGCTCGCAAATCTTTTGCGTCGTCTGTTCCCCCAAAAAACTGTGTGTTCACTAGCAAAACAGTTTTTCCTCTCACCTCATGTTATTTCCATCACAAACGTTTTGTGAATAAATGCACAGTTTCTCAGGGGGATGCAAAAGTTTGAGAGAGAACTCAAAGTTTCTGTAAAGAAATGCAAAGTTTTGCGTGAGAATGTAAAAGTTTTGTGTCAGAACTTAGTTTGCGAGTAAACCAAAAGTTTCTCAGGGGAACGCAAAAGTTTGTGAGAGAACGTAAATGTTTTTGAGAGAACGTAAAAGTTTTTGTCAGGGGAACAAAAGTTTTGCAAGAAAACACAAAAGTTTTGCGCAAGAATGTAAAAGTTTTGCGTGACAATTTAAAAATTTTGCGAGTGAAAGCAAAGTTTCTCCGGGGGACGCAAAAGTTTGCGAGAGAACACAAAAACACTGAAATATAGTTTTTCCTCCCATCTCATTTTTTTTTCTCATCACCATATCCCTTTCGGGGCTCCATAGTACTGCCATTTGTTCATGAAATAAATAAATGTAAAAAAAAAAATTAAAAAATGAACACCATCACAAACAGCACAATAAAGCACGGTAAAGGCAAATACAAAACGGGGTTAGGTTCAAATCAAAACCGATGCACACAAGTCAGTGGCCAGGCTCAGCGCATGCAGTCAACATTACCACCAATGACACGAAAGAAAAAGACAAAACCCTCCTCCAGCATGCACCCTTCCCTGCCCAATCAGAATTAGCCCAAACCAGATGTCCACGCCCACCCCGCATCGCCATGACATCACCCCGCCCCGAATGCCCAAGCCCCACCCACCGTCCCTGCATACAGAAAAAGAAAAGTAGGGAATATAAATCGGTTGCTGAGGTTTGAGGTTACCAAAAATGCTCTACCTGCGCACCGCATGCTCGGACACACTGATGCTTCGTGAGCGGAAGGCGTCCATGGCCGACAGATCTTTCAGGTCTTTAACGGGAGAGTTTGCGCTGGGGCCTTGCTTCGCCACTTTGGTCGTCCGCAAACTGCCCCGAGGGCAAACGAGGTCAGGTGTGCGTCAGGGTAAGGTCGTGACCAAGGAGGGTTGAGGGGAATTTGGAGCATATTTTAACCACGTCGGCATGGGTGGATGGGGGAGTGCGATTGTGTCACGAAAGGGGCCAGCGACCAATCACAGGTGACGGATCCGAGGTGTCGGCACCCCCCCCAAACCACACCCACCACGCATGGCCCAATCAGAGGAGGGGGGAGGGGTCAAATAAGGAAGTGAAAGGAAAACAAAGTAACTTGGTCAGCAGTGCACACTGAGAACCAGAAAACAGGGACGACATTTAGAAAACGAAAAAATAAAGGAGGAAACAGAAAACTGGAAGGAGAAACAGCATAAAAAAGATCAACAGACACATAACAAGGCATAAAGTAAGCAATATACTGTCAACATTCTACAAAAGGAATGAAAGAGTAGGAGTAAACAAAAGATAAACTCATCAGAGAGCACAAACATACTGGTACAGGGAAGAAACAAAGCACTCAGACACTGCAATGATCATTATACTGGAAATTAATAGCAATAGGAAAACAGTGATATGATAATGTGTATGTGTGTGGTTTAATACAGCAAATAAACACACAAATGAATGATGGGATGAGGTGAGACTAAAAGCTGGAACAGAGAATGTGAGGCCTGGCAAACCAGACAGATCATGAAAAGCCAGGATAACTTTGAACCACATTTACATGCACAAAGAACCCTTATGCTCTTTTCGGGTCATTTTGACCCGAAATTCATTTTCTTTTCATTTTTAAAAATTGAGTGTTCATCGGAGTAGTCCAAGGAATTTTGCTCATTATGCTGCATTTAAGTAATTTTGTACAGTACTTTTATTGATTATTGAATGATGCTTATTCATAACAAAACATAGGTTATGATGTTTGAAAAATGTAAGTAAAAAAATGCTTAATCAATAGTGTCCATATGTAATATCACCCAGAATTACCTTTGTATGAACATGTGCATATATATATATATATATATATATATATATATATAGAGAGAGAGAGAGAGAGAGAGAGAGAGAGAGAGAGAGAGAGAGAGAGACTGTAATATTGTCTTAATATGGGGATGGCAATCAGGTTATTGCGTTTTCATGAATCCTATATAACCATAATATGACCAAGTTCTCATTCATATCTGAATATTCTTGTGCATGTAAATGTATTGGTTGTTTTTTCTCTCTCAGGCTTGTAATTCAAAGTTCCAGCTTCAGTGTCAGGACAAGACACAGGACTTACAAAAAGGAAAACAATAAAAACACTGAAAATGAACCTGGAATTTGTTGGGACAATGAGATTAGGTAGTTTTGTGGCTCTGGACACATCATGGACTTTATTAGTGATAAGCCTGGGAAAAACGGCAACTGTTACAATAATTGCAAAGCATTGATTGCTGCGCCAGGTATGCTGGTTAAAATGGATTAGTAAGTCGTTATCATTGAAATCTCCTGCTAATGTAAACTGGTCCATGGGATAGTGGCTGTTTTTCCACCCAATGCACAAAGTGAAATGAAGAAAAGGGGAGACAGAGAATGAATGAAGTAGAAAAGAGTCTGCATAATGTAAAAAATAACATGGAAGAGAAAAGAAAAGACTGTTAACCTCTAGTTTATCGGTCCCTTTGTTAGACATCATATGACTAGTTATTCTGACCAGAGTATTACAGGATGGGATCATGGCTCATTATTAAACATCAACACAAGATTTAGAGCTGTGTGTATTTGGGTGTTTCTTCAACTATGGCCATTTTTAGTCCCTTTAAAAATTAAACTCCTTTTAAATGTACTAATATAATTAGTCAACTAACAACGTCCAACATTAACAAGCTTCTTTCATGAACCGTCACAAATATTTCCACCACAGCGTCATTTCCATCACATCTCACGTCATCATCTTTCTGTGGTAGAAATTATTTTATTTTTATTTTTTGGGGAATAAAATGACCAAAACCATAGCAAGAATGTATGCATCCTTTCATCCAAAATGACAGTTTATATGGAAATGAAAAAAGAAAAATAACAAATAATAAATCACTAAATAAAATAATTTATAAAGTGATAATATTCATGAAAAACGTATTTGTTTAGATTATTTGTATAATAAGAAATTATATATATATATATATATATATATATATATATATATATATATATATATATATATATATATATATATATATATATATATATATATATATATATATATATATATATAAATATAATCTCAATATGATCTAAATCTTAAAATAAGAAAATCCATCATGAAAATAATCTACACAAAGAGATATATATATATCTTTGTGTAGATTATTTTTATGATGGATTTTCTTATTTTAAGAGTGAAAATCTTGCATAAAAAGTTGAAAAGTATCAAAACTAAAAAGTATTGCTAAAAACAAAATCTCCAAAACAGATTTAATGTGACCTTTATATAACAAATAGTCAGAAGTCAAATCTATTAGTCTGGATAAAAAAACAATCCCTTGGAAATATGTCCATAGTTGAAGAAACACACTTTCATAAATGAACGTGTTAATGGTTTTGATGTGAAAGTCACCGCTGAGACACATGATAAGAGAAAGAGAGAAACAGAGAGAAAGAAATGAAACCGATAAGAAAAGAGAAAGACAAGGAAAGAGACGTCCCACAGTCAAACTAGCATCCGTGAGTGGATGAGAGAACTGATGTTCTGACTTAATCAGACACATAAAGCCAGAAATCACGGCACTACCACCAAAAAAATGAACCAATGAGGCGCCTGAATGACTCTGAGTCCTTCCGACGGTGAAACCTGACATGATGCGGCCGTACGTGAGTGTGTTTGTGTGTGTGTGTGTGTGTGTGTGTGTACCTCTTGGGCCTCTCGTTCAGGCTGGTGCTGCGCGCTCTGAAGCTGCTCTGCTCGTGTGTGTCATCGAACGGCAGCAGAGCGTTTGAACGGAGACCCTAATGACATAAAAACAAAGAGTCAACACAAACAGATCGTTCAAACCCTGAACACATGAGCACAGAAGTCCCACCACCCACCTTGGTGATGTACTGAACAAAGTCTTTCCTGAAGGGCAGCCTGCAGCGTATGAACCACATGGCGATCACATGATGGGCTAGAGACACTATGTACTGATTAAACCTTCAGAGGATGGAAGAAAAACAGGAAAACTCACAGAGGCTGCATTTATTTGACTAAAAATACAGTAAAATCAGCAATATTATGAAATAGTTTTACAATTAAAAATTACGGTTTTCAATGTGAATATATTATAAAATATAATTTATTCCTGTGATCAAAGCTGTATTTTCAGCATCATTACTCCAGTCTTCAGTGTCACATGATCCTTCAGAAGTCATTCTAATATGAATGCTTTGATGCTCAAGAAACATAAACTGATTATTATCAGTGTTGAAAACGGTTTCATATATTTGTGGATACTTTAATTCAGGATTCTTTGATGAGAAAAAACTGCATTTATTGGACATAGAAATCTTTTGTAACATTATAAATGAACCTCTAGTCAAATCTGTGTCTGATGATACTCACTTCGAAGGGTTGGTGTATGGCAGCGATATGGCAAACACGCTAACATACTGCTCAGCTACGAAGTTAGCATACAGATGTGGGAGCCGCACCAATGCTGCAGACAAAAAAGAGATTGGTTCTAAATTATACGCATTAATACAACTTTGCTATATTCTGCTTGGTCAGAATGTGAGAATGGGCAGGGTAAGACAAAGAAAGGCTTGCGCTCACTGGACAGGAACTCCAGCATGGGTGACGCCATGGCAACGGTCGCCGAGATATGAGTCAGTTTGACGATCAGGGCGGGCAGGAGTTTGATCATGATGTCGGGCATCTCCACGGTGCACATGGTCAGAGCCACCACACACTGCTTAGCGCAGCGGTAAATCAGGCCTTTCTCCAAACACTGAACCAGCTCCCTCTAAAACATCAAGACACGACCAACAACCGCTCTGTAAACACTTTTACCAAATCAATTCCTAGATGTGCATTAAAAACAGTCATGTGACACATTCGCTCAGATGATTGCCTAACTGTCTGAGCATCTGCTACCAACTGAACAATACATTTATACTTCATTTAAATATCATATTTATAAAAATTCATATTTAATTTAAAAATAATAATAATACAAAAAAGTTATTACATTTCGATACATTTAGATTTCATTTAAAATTGCTAGATCTGACAAAACCTTCTGGAAATATCATCAATTTGAAAAATGATTCATAAATACAGCAAATAATGCTTTATTAGGGTTTGGGTTAGTTTGTAGCAGTGTTATTTTAGTATCATAAATATAGTATTAATTAATATTTTGAATAAATAAATAAATAAAAGAATAGAAAAGTTAACAAGAATTAAAATACAGAAAATAATTCAATTTAATAAAAATGAATTTGATTTGTTTTATCATCATTTCTTTCTCTCTCTCTCTCTATATATATATATAAAATAATAATATAAAAAGGTTATTTAAAAAGCTTTATAAATACAGTAAATAATGTTTTATTAGCATTTGGTTTAGTGTTATTTTAGTATCATAAATATAGTATTAATTAATATTTTGAATAAATCAATAAATGAAATAGAAAATACATTTAATAAAAATGAATTTGATTTGTTTTATCAAGTCGTTTATTTCTTTATCTATATTTTTTATTTATTTATTTATTTTTAATTTGTGCAGGTTTGGACCTCCATACCTTTTTTATTTTTATATTTTCCATTTTCGTTTTAATATTAGTTTAAGTTTTAATAAATTTGGTGTGTTTTAGTGATTTTTTTTATTTCTGTTTTTTTTTTTCTTCTATTTAGTTATTTGTATGTCAGTTTTAGTCATTTTAGTACTTTAAACAAAAATTAGAAATGTTGCCTTGGCAATTAACTGAAATATTTAAAAAATGTATTTCATATCCTTATTAACATTTATTTCATTTAACAAAATGTTTTTAATAGTTTTTGTTTTTGTTACCGATAATAACACTGGTTTGATAATTAGCTTTTTTATAAAAACAATAGACTGTGTGGTAGAGCTGCACGATTCTGGATAAACTGAGAATCACGATTTGTTTTGTTTCAAATAGAGATCACGATTCTGAACAGACAAACTAAACAACATAACGTCATTTACTAGAGGTTCTGACAAAATGTTAATTGCTGCAGTCTATTTAAAATGATTAATTAATCTGAATGAATTATTTTAAAAAAAAACAACAACAAAAAAAAACAGGTTGAATGAATGATTCAATGACTCAAAGACTTCACTTGTTTCATTACTGGATGAATCAGCGTTTTTGAACAAATCTCTTGAATGAATGATTCAATGACAAATACACTTTTTAACAGTCACTTGTCGCCACCTGCTGGTGTAATGATGTAATTGATACAATCATTATTTAAAGCTCCAAGTTACTTTCAAAAGGTTATTTGCTCTATTTCAATCACTTCTGTAGACATCAGTGTTTATATCCGTACTATAAACTTTTATCCCAGTACTTCTAGGATAATATGAATATTATTATAGGTCAGGGTGTATGCGTCACCTGTCGGGACTGTTCCAGGTAGCTGTGGTAGGAGGTGAGGGCAGTGAGGACAGGAACCACAGCCAGCTGAACATCCGTCAGGGAGAATCCATCGGGAGTCTTCTTCAAACGCTCCGATATTAGCCGGTCCGTCACCTGTAAACAAACACACTCTCTCAAATAAACTAGTTCCCATATAGTTCATTGCATTTAGTAACTGTACGCGTTTATGTTTTGTAAGCGTGTGTACAGTATATTACCATTGAGCAGAGAGTCGAGCACAGGTGATCGATGTTGCACGGTGACGTCAGTATCAAAACTTTATACTGGATGGTGCACGACATCTTATCTAGAACCAGCTTCAGAACCTTCCAGTCAGTCTCCTACCAATCAAACAAACACATGATCAGCACTAACAACATGCTGGTTTATGATGGTATATACATGCACATGTGAATATGCATTCATATACAGAAATGTTTTATATAGTGTGTTTACCACAATAATAAAATGTGATTTATTTTATAAATGTGACTTATCTGTGCAATTTTGACCAGGTGCTACTTTTTCCCCCGAAAAATACAGTATGTTGTAATTGTATTAAAACTGTATTTTGTGAAAGACAATCTCAGCTGTGTGTGTGTGTGTGTGTGTACCATCTTCAGGCACTGGAGCAGCACGTTGAACGCCATGTTGTAAGGCAGAAAGGCCGTACGAATGGACGAGGGCGGAGCTGCTGGGGTGGGACTTCCTGTCGGTGGTGAGACAGTTCCTGCTGGCTTCTTATCGGACGCTCTCTTCTCCGACTCACTGAAAACCAGACATTTGAGAAGAGATTTAGTCAACCTGAACATCTCCCTTAATAATTTATACTTAATTTAATTTTAATAATACATTTTAAATAAGTTTATACTTTATTTAAAATTAATAATAAATCATAATATACTCCTTAATAATGTAATAATGTAGTTAATTAAATTTTTAATACATTTAAATACATTTATTTACTTCATTTACATTTAATATTTTTTATTTAATTTAAATTTAATAATAAATTTAAAAACATTTAAACTATTTACAAATGAAGGATACCTTCTTAAATTTTTAATGTACAAATAATTGTAAATACATTTATACTTTATTTATATTTAATTGTCACATTTAGTCAACCTGAATCATTTATATTGAATTTAATTTTAATAATATATTTAAATAAGTGTAAACTTTATTTGCTAATACATTTTAATTTAATAATTTAAATAAATGTATACTTCATTTAAAATGTAATAATACATTTTCATTTAATTTAAAAGTAATGATAAATTTAGATACATTTATACTTTATTTAAAAATGAATAATAACGCCCCCTAATATTTTATACTTAATACTTATACTTAATTTCATAAATACAATTATAAAATTTAAATGTATATATTTTATTTCAATTTAATAACACATTTTAATTGAAATTAAAAATAAATTTAAATACATGTATACTTTATTTCAATTTAATAATACATCTGAATATTGTCCTTAATTATTTATACTTAATGCAATTTTAATAATATTACATTTAAAAACATTTATACTTTATATAAAAATGAATAATAACTTTAGTTAGGCAATTTTATACATAATTTAAAAAAAATAATTATGTTGTATTTTATTTAAATTTAATAATATATTTTAAGTTAATTTACAAATAATTGAAATACATTTATATTTTATTTAAATTTAATAATAAATCTGATTATTCTCCTTAATTATCTATACTTAAATGTAATTTTACGAATTAATTTAAATAAATGTATACTTCATTTAAATGTAATAATAAACAACAAAAACACACATGCTTGTGTTCTTACCCCACGTCACAGTGACAATATGGGCTGAATCTCAGGACTCCATCTTTATTGGGAACACCCAGGCGATGAAGAGAGTCCGCCCTCATCATCAATAAGAAATCAAAGACCTGACACAAAAAAACAATGAGAGAAAACTACACTTTTTAGTTTCTATGAGTTGTTAGTTGTTGTCATGGTGCTGCTTTACTAACTCCAGTCAAAAGTCTGACCTTTAGCCGTATGGAGCTTCCGATGGCACTGCAGTATTTGTTCTTATAGTGAAGCTGCAGATGAGCGATCAGCAGCTCGAACACTCGACTGGCGTGACTGGCGGGCAGACTGTAGAGTTTACTCTAGAGAACCACAGATACACAATCACTGGAGCGGCTATGGAGAATATTCATGATTACACAGATAAGACTAGGTGTTGCGGTACCTGCAGTATGTCTAGCAGACCCAGTATGGCGGTTCGGACATCCTCCGTGGGCGACTCCACACACAGGTCTCGTTCTCCCTCCATAGAGCATGTTAACGGACGACTAGCAACCTAAAGGAGCACAGGAGAGTTGGGCTTCATCAACATGCTGGTATAACTATAGAGCATAAAAATGCTGAATAAAAGAAGAAAATCAACAAAATGCAAATAAAATTTCCAAAACATGAAAACATTTTTTTTTTTAAATCTATATATAAGCTCACTGGAGTTTTTTTTTAAATTATTATTATTATTATTATTATTATTATTATGTGGTAAGAACACTGTGCATAAACTATGATGAAAACACAATAAATAATTTGCTCTGGTTACTAGCTGTCGATCACTAGCAAACATGCTACTGTTTTTAAACTACTAATTTAAACTAATAACAAATTTAAACTTAATATAAATGTAATACTACAGTTACATAAATCTATACTTAATTTAAATTGAATGGCCAATAATTTAAACCTAATATTATCCAAATATTATTATTAATAAGATTAAGATCAATAATCATAATAATAATAATACATTTAATAATACATTTAAATAAATAAAAGAGCCACAGTGGCTTTAAACCTCCATTTCCATTTCTATTTTGCACCACTTTCCCTGGAAGTGACTCTTGAACAAATGGGATGGAAAGGCTGCTGAATTCGCAAAAAAAAAATGTGTGTGTGTGTGTGTGTGTGTTGCAGAAATTAATAATTTATGCATAGTTAATGACACGCGTCTCTGTGGATACTGACAGTAATAATGAACAGGCAGCAAACGGCCTGAATGACCTCATTCTAAAATTAAAAACCTAATTAAAATAAAAAAAATCTAATTCAATTCTTGAGAATTGTCACATTTAATAACCTCTTATTCATTTAGACATGCTTATGCTTTGAACTATTTGGACTATTTAAATGGCCACACTTTCCCTTATGCATATAAAAATGTATTCTATTTTTTGAATTTTTTAATTTAAATTTCAAATAGGAGAAAAACGGAATGCATGAAGTTCCGTTAGTGTCATCATCAGCGAGCACCGTTACCTTCTCGATGATGTCCAGCAGGCTGCTGAAGTGATGCGTGTTGCAGCCCTCCGCTAGATCCACCAACAGCTGCG
The DNA here is from genome assembly GCA_039654625.1 of Rhinogobio ventralis. Classification (NCBI taxonomy): domain Eukaryota; kingdom Metazoa; phylum Chordata; class Actinopteri; order Cypriniformes; family Gobionidae; genus Rhinogobio; species Rhinogobio ventralis. The sequence continues at coordinate 41,981,782 of CM077195.1, read as the reverse complement.
TGGCTTGTTTCCTGACGGACAGGTCTCGATCTTCAGCTATCTGACCCAGCTGAGGAATCACCACCACCTCGATCAGCTCCTCCTAGTCAAAGAGAGCACAGATGTGCAAGAAAAATGTGATGACAGCCAGAATCTCATGAACACACAGAGATACGTGTGTGGTTAAGGACTGACTTCATAGAGCTGCCGGTTTGTGCTGAGCACGAAGGACAGGATGTGCAGAACCTTAATCCTGATCATAGAACGGCTCTCAATCCTGACACACGCAGAGAAAGAGATGTTATTCTTGGGGATTTGTTTAAAACATGAATGAAAGGTCTATTAGAGCTGCTTAGCAGCTTAAATTAAAATGGAATTGATGAATTTTACAACATTAACACTGTTATTTTGCTTTGAAACGATCTGTATTGTATAAAATGCTATATAAACAAAAACGTTTCCAGACCTGAAGAACTTCTCCATGAGTTTCAGGAGGTTCTGCAGCCACCCGTCTTTGGCCGGCTGGATGGATTGAGCTCTGTAGGAAATCAGCGTCAACACGGACGCGTCCTGCCAGAGAGATTCAACAACAGTCAATCAAGCCAGACCGTTTCAGAAGAGGACAGACGTTACAGAGAGCGAGCCGAACTCACGGGACGTTTATCGGCACACTTCTCCACCAGGTTGAAGAACCTCTGCGAGGATCCGTGGAAGTCGTTCTGCTCGTACAGCTCCTCAACAGTGCTCAGTAACTCATAAACGATCACCTTCAGATCAGGACTGCCCATCGTCTGCACACACGAAACATATAAGGGTGTTTTCACACCTGGCTCATTTGGAGCATTTTCTCCATTAGTTTGGTTTGTTTAGGCATATACGAACACGGCAATCACAGAAAAAAAAACGGTCTGAGATCACCTGAACGAGATAGACTCGGCCTGCTTGAAAACAAACTCTGGAGCAGTTTGCTTGTAGTGAGAGGGTGATCCGACCCAACAAACCAGGCTGTATCACAATATATGATGGGTAATTAAGTATGTTGCGCGAAAAGCAGCAGTTTTTGTTTTGCTAATGCCCATCAAAATGAAACGTGGGTTAACCTGGAGCAAAGATGAAGCGAGCCTTTTCATTTGAACCCTCTGATGCATGATGTCCAATACAAAAGGCATTTCGGACCATTCAGGGGGTCTGTGATGTGACATCCACAGCATCATAGGGAGTCTTTCTCATAATTCTACAGTGCCCCTAAAGGAACATGGCAATAAATATGAGATGGGAGGGTGGGGAGCATAATATTTCAATGCTTTTGCATTCTCTCGCAAAAGCATGGAAATAGAGACCTATTTTGTGTTTGCAAACAGCGATGATGTTTTTTTGTGGGCGGAGCCTACCTGGTGGCAGAAAATGACAGTTCTGCAATAGCAATCTGTAAAGCCATGGATTAAAAGATTAAAAAAATTTATTTCGAGTTTATATCCTCACAATTCTGACTTTTTTTCTCTCACAAATCTTAGAAGGATAAACAGAATTGTGAGATATACTCGTTATTCTGTCTTTTTTCCACAGAATTGCGAGTTCATATCCGGCAATTCTGACTTTTTTTCCCTCAGAATTGTGATATAAACTCACGATTGCGAGTTATAAAGTCAAATGCAAGACAAAGAGTGAAGAATTGTGAGATAAAAATGTTATAGGCTATGTTTAAAAGTTATGTAAAATGTTATACTTTAAATAATATTTCATGCTGTAACTGCAATGTACTATGTCCCCTATGAACCGCATATGTGAATATTATGTAGACTTACTGTTTACATCAAATTCATGCTTTAATAGTAGACTATTGCAGGTTTCATCAGTCCAGTCTGTGACTTGCAACATCCAACTCGCAAAACCAGGGGCGCCGGTAAGGGGGGGAAACGCACATTTGTGGCCCCCAAAGATCGATTTTATTAGTAGTAACAGTACCAGTAGTAATGTAATAGAAAATGTAAATGTAAAATCTACCAAAAAGTAACAAATAAAACAAAATTACAGCTTATTTCTGCATTTCCGGCAAAATTACATTATTAAATTCATTAAATTGCAGACAAAGATTTTGGATTGCAAAATTGCTAGCGGCGCCCCCGACATAAACGTCTGCGTTTAGCTGCAAAGGGCGTCTTCAGTGATGGAATTCTATATAAATGAGGACGGTATGTTTTGCATTCCAATTCTGACATACAAGGGCACAACAAAATATTTCTCTCTTATTCTGTGGCTTTTGCCCATTTTCCTCCACTTGTTACCGCTATTTTTTTGACACCACTACGCAGCTGCAAGTGACGTAACTGTGACGTCTGCTCCAAATTGGTCTATAACTTTTCCTCCCATCTCATATTTATTTCCATCACCATGTAACTTGAATTCTATATGTCTGTCATGTTTATATTTTATTGTGAATTTTATATATGACAAGATTCCCAGCAATATTTGGTTCCTAGAACATTAGTATTAGGTTATAAAAATTACCTCAAAAGAATGTTCCATCAATGTTTTGATTTGGTCCCCAAAGAATTAACCAAAAGGAAACCAAAACTTAAAGTACACTTTTTTGTGAATGATTATATATTATTAGTCATGTTTACATCCAAAGTTGCACATTTACCTTGTGCACAACATTTGCGAATAAAGCAGCGTTTCCATTAAGTGAGTCAAAGAGAACAAAATCGTCACTTTCTGATAAACTGCCGATAAATATCACTAAGAAAAATGGAAGTTGATGCAGTAGGAGAAGCCACTGTATTTAATAATTTAATATAATATATAACTCCTCAGAGCGTGCAGATGAAATGCAATAAACCCAATCATTTTATCCTGCTTTCTGAGGCAGTTTGGGAACGCAGTCGTGCAAGACAGTTCTAGAAGGTAATTATACTGAAACACTTTGACAACAGACTTTGCTCAGGCATTTCAGAATGACAGATGCTGTGCCATGAGATCGGTCCGCTGGGTAGTCCAGTTATGCCTTCCCATCGCAAAGTCACGTCTTTTTTGGCATCAAGGAACATGATCATTTATGCAGATGTTGTCTTATCGGATAAAACATTTATCCGACTAGCATAAGTTCTTTATGCACATTTTAAGAATTTATGCGCATCTTGGTGTTTCCATCCAGTGTTTTTCATGCAATATCCCAAAATGCATGTAAAAATAAGTGGATGAAAACATAGCTATTGTTTCGAAGTAAAACGATTAATTGTAGGGTTAAAATACCACCTAATTGCTCCTCTTAAATATGTACATGGTACAAATGTTGTCCCAATGAAGCCTTGATTCCTGCTCAACAGTTACAAAGAAAGCCACAATAAGCCTGCGGAGCTGCTGTCTATCCATCCTGACGGATGAGCAGCATCCCGAAACATAAACAGAGAGGACTGTTTACTCGCAACGTGACTTGTATTAGTACATTTTGGTCCGTTTAGAAATATTGCTTTGTGAAAGCGAACCGAAATCAAGAAGAAATTGCAACATTGTTTTAACCCCTGTTAATTTGAACCCATTTCCAAACGATCTACAGGTGTAAAAACGCTGTGTGTGCGTGCGAGTACCTGTATCTGCTGCAGGAGTCTCTCTATGATGGACAGCAGGATGTCCCACGTCACCACCTGCAGCTCTCGGCCGTACTTCTTGATGAGTCGAGTGATGGACAGCACAATCTCATAGGACACCACTTCATTAGAGCAGCTCATGGCCTGGGCACAAAGGTCAGAGGTTAAACAGTAGTAGGTTTAATGATGTATATGAAAACACAAACTGAAGGCAAATTCGTAGACACCTTGTAGAAGGAAGGCAGGACCAGAGTGGGGGTGTTTTTGAGGGCAGGGAGTCTGTGAGCCCCCCACAGCGCCATACCAACAAAAAACACAGCACCCCTGAGAAGAGCGGCGTCCTCCGAGTACACCCTACACCACAGAGACACACACTACTGACATCACTAGTGCTGCCAACATTACAATTCAGTGGTTAACAAATTCATTCATTTCTATTAAATAAGGTAATTAATACATAATTACCATTGCACACCTGTTGGTAATAGACAGGTGCATGGAAAAGAGGACAACCAAATCCAAAAATAAAAGGAAATCCCGCACACTATCAATGCTTGCAGAAAATATCAAAAACTTTTTATTAGGAACGTTTCGGTCTCATGACCTTCATCAGGCATATACCATTATTAAATAAGGTATAAATTATCATTATTAAAAATGTTAATAATAATATAAAAATATAATATGTATTTAGTATTATGAACAGTGTTGGGGTAATGCATAACAAGTAATCAGATTACTTTTTTAAAGTAACTAGTGAAGTAAAGGATTACTTTAACATATCACATTAACTTTTTCGAAGTGGTAACTAAAGTTACTTTGTTGTCCTATTTATTGACTGACAGCTCTCCTGTTCCCATGTTGAGAGAAATCAGGAACTTTCTTCTCCTGTGTCCTTTTATTTTGCAATCCAGAATGGCAGCACAGCTGAAAGGTTTGTTTTTGTCATTAAAAAAACAAGTCAGCCCAAGTGAGAAGTAGTAACGCAAAAGTTAAGTAACATTCATTTCCATAAAAAGTAACAAAGTAACAGTTACTTTTAGGGCATAACTGAATATTAAAATGCATTACTTAAAAGTAACTTTCCCCAACACTGATTATAAATATTTATAAACAGGGCTTTACTAACTTTTTTGCTCACTAGTCACTGTGGCTAGTGGTTTTCCAAAGTTACTAGCCACTAGTACATATTTTATAGATATTTCTAATATTCTCTCATAATTTGGCAGCAGGTTTATTAGGCTGCTGTCACTTTAAGACCTGATGCACGGATCCATTACACTGTTACACATGCATTTTCTTTCTCAACTGTTTACATTCACTTAAAACCACTGACTGTGCTTACGTGAATACTCGCCAAGATCGGCATTTTGACATTATTTTGTGTGTATTTGACTGTTTAAGCACAATAAGCAGCGGAAAAGAACTCAATTTAGTCCTGAGAGCCGGCTTTATGTGCGCTCACTTTGGGTATGAGCACAAAATCTGCAGGAATGAGTCAAATTATGTGCAATACGTGCAAGCACGAAATTCAAGCCCAGTAACAGCAACAATATTCATCCAGAGCAAATTAAAGTGTGAGTGAGGGGAGGTGGGTTTGTGTGTGACTCGCTGTCGGAGAGATGAGAGAGAGAGAGAGAGACGCTGGTATCGTGTGTCTATACTGCGGGAAATGAGTATTGGAAGTGTTTCAAATATTTCAGTATCGATATGCATAAAAAAAATCTATATTTTTGACAACACTACATTACACTGAGTGTATTATTTCAGATGTCTTTTTAAAAGACTACTGTAAAATTTAAATACACAATTGAAAAATGTATATATTATATATATATAATAGGTGCAGACCAAATCCAACTTGTGTGGACTTGGTTCTGAAGTACAAGTACTCTTGACATCGCTATAAGCCGCTCCGTACCTCTCCTCCATGATACGGCACATGGTGTATATGGCACTGTGACCCAGGTGAGTCCCCAAAACTTTACGCATCAACTAGAGACACAACGAGACAAAAGGATCAAGTGAGAGGAAGTCAAAGCATGCTTATGAGATACACATTATATAATTACGCATCAATGTATTCTTAAAACCAGCTGAACATATCAAATTGACTGGTTTTCTTCAGGTACCTTCCAGCAGGATTCACAGAACTCCTTCACGTTAACAGTTCGGCACAGCGTGATGATGAACACCGTCAGAGAGTCGGAGGGCAGACAGTTATAACACACCACAGCGTCTAACACCTGCAGCGCAACCTACACACACACACACACACACACACACAGATAAACGGATCAGCGGTCACTGGTTTGATCCTGAAAGACTGAATCAAAGTGTCACTCTGACGTACCTCAATATCTGTGGAGGAAGTCGTCCGGTTACACAGAAGGCAGATTTTCCTGTGAGACACAAATCATTATTCAACGATGTTAGTGTGAGTGAAAACACTCTTACATTTGAGCTTCTTTATCATTTAGATTCCAGCTCTGCATCTTCATTAACCAATCTCATGAGGTGCATCCTGGGACGCTTTAAAAAACTACAGGAGGAGGAACATGTGCTGGATCCTTGATGGTGCTTTTCCTTTACTATCTGAACCAAATCATTATTTCAATAAAAATATTACACTGACAAATGTACACAAGCATTTAAAAGTTTTGGGAAATTATTGTTTTTGAAAGTCTCTTCTGCTCACAGAGGCTGCATTTATTTGATCAAAAATACAGTTAAAACTGTAATATTGTGAAATATTAGTACAATTAAAAATAGCTGTTTTATATGTGAATATATTTTAAAATGTAATTTATTCCTGTGATCAAAGCTGAATTTTCAGCATCATTCCTCCAGTCTTCAGTGTCACATGAATTCAGAAATCATGCTAATATGATGATTTGATGATCAAGAAATATTTCTGATTATTATCAATGTTGAAAACAGTTGTGCTGCTTCATATTTTTGTGGAAACTGAATGATAAATAAAAAGTTCAAAAGATCAGCATTTGAAAATAAAATATTTTACTTAATCTTTTTATAAATGTCTTTTGATCAATTTAAAGCATCTTTGCTCAATAAAAGTATTAGGCCGGGTTTCACAGACAGGGTTTAGATTAAGCCAGGATGAGGCATTAGTTCAATTAGGACATTTAAATAGCTTTGAACATACATTAGAAAAAAAACATTACAGGTGCATCTTGAGAAAAAACAATAGCACGGATTTATTTTAAGATGTGTTTTCAGTTAAAACAGATCAAACATGCATTTTAATCGGAGACGAGCTTAAGCCTCGTCTGTGAAACCAGGGGTATGTGTATATCTGTCTACAAAACAGTTCAAGCTTTTAAGCAGAAGCTTTTAGATCGAAAGTTTTTTCAGATCATGAGAAACATGAAGTTGATCTTCGTTTTCTTACTGGACCATAAGGGAGACGTTCTCATCCAGGTAGCACGAGTTGAATTTGACCAGGTTCACAAGGACATGCAGGAAATCCGAGGACAGACCGATCTCCATCCACAGCAGGACAAACCGAGCTGAAAGAGGAGAAAGTAAGTCATACAGGTTTGGGACAACATGAGGGTGAATAAATTAGTTTTAGGCTTTTGTTTTTTGTTTACAGCTGGTATTAAGATGCGTTTTGGTCGATCGGATCACAAGTAGATGAGGGAGACATTCCCGTTCACACCTGGTGTTTTAATCCATCTCTTTTGTCCACTTTCAAACACTTCTGTCCTGATTTCTTCGAGGGGAGGGTCTGTGGGCGGGTAAATGTATGGGCTTTTTTTAGATCCTTCGATCTAATGGACGAAATAGGCTCAGGCAATTTATATATGAACACGATCAGAGACGCCAGAAAATCATACAGAGAGCAGCAGCTTTTGTTTCTGCTCTGACAGACACAAGACCAGCCGAACGCTGTGAGTGTGTGTTAGAAATCAGGAATGGTGAGAGAACATTGTGCTTGGGACATTTTTTGTCTTCAAACCAAACTTGGGTCTTCAGCCAACAAAGTTTAAATCCTGTCTGGCTAGTGCGCTTCCCATAATGTTTACGCATTCGGTCAGTAGGCGGAGAGTAGACGGTCTTTTGTGGCTGTTCAAACACGTTTGACCACATGAGCGTCTACACTACAAAAGCAATCCGGTCGAATGCGTTTTCAGCTACCTCTGGAAGTGATCGAAAGTGGCTCAAAATGTTTTAGACCAGTATTTACACCTTGTGATCGGATTGACAAAAACACATCTTAATACCAGGTGTAAGCAGAGCCTTATACTATATATACACACACCTAAAGGATTATTAGGAACACCATACTAATACTGTGTTTGACCCCCTTTCGCCTTCAGAACTGCCTTAATTCTACGTGGCATTGATTCAACAAGGTGCTGAAAGCATTCTTTAGAAATGTTGGCCCATATTGATAGGATAGCATCCTGCAGTTGATGGAGATTTGTGGGATGCACATCCAGGGCACGAAGCTCCCGTTCCACCACATCCCAAAGATGCTCTATTGGGTTGAGATCTGGTGACTGTGGGGGCCATTTTAGTACAGTGAACTCATTGTCATGTTCAAGAAACCAATTTGAAATGATTCGAGCTTTGTGACATGGTGCATTATCCTGCTGGAAGTAGCCATCAGAGGATGGGTACATGGTGGTCATAAAGGGATGGACATGGTCAGAAACAATGCTCAGGTAGGCCGTGGCATTTAAACGATGCCCAATTGGCACTAAGGGGCCTAAAGTGTGCCAAGAAAACATCCCCCACACCATTACACCACCACCACCAGCCTGCACAGTGGTAACAAGGCATGATGGATCCATGTTCTCATTCTGTTTACGCCAAATTCTGACTCTACCATCTGAATGTCTCAACAGAAATCGAGACTCATTAGACCAGGCAACATTTTTCCAGTCTTCAACTGTCCAATTTTGGTGAGCTCGTGCAAATTGTAGCCTCTTTTTTCTATTTGTAGTGGAGATGAGTGGTACCCGGTGGGGTCTTCTGCTGTTGTAGCCCATCCGCCTCAAGGTTGTGCGTGTTGTGGCTTCACAAATGCTTTGCTGCATACCTCGGTTGTAACGAGTGGTTATTTCAGTCAAAGTTGCTCTTCTATCAGCTTGAATCAGTCGGCCCATTCTCCTCTGACCTCTAGCATTAACAAGGCATTTTCGCCCACAGGACTGCCGCATACTGGATGTTTTTCCCTTTTCACACCATTCTTTGTAAACTCTAGAAATGGTTGTGCATGAAAATCCCAGTAACTGAGCAGATTGTGAAATACTCAGACCGGCCCGTCTGGCACCAACAACCATGCCACGCTCAAAATTGCTTAAATCACCTTTCTTTCCCATTCTGACATTCAGTTTGGAGTTCAGGAGATTGTCTTGACCAGGACCACACCCCTAAATGCATTGAAGCAACTGCCATGTGATTGGTTGATTAGATAATTGCATTAATGAGAAATTGAACAGGTGTTCCTAATAATCCTTTAGGTGAGTGTATATATATATATATATACACTATGTGTGTATATATAGTCTAAGCAACATACCGATCTCCTCCTCTAGGTAAGTAATGTCTTTCCCGTTCTCCGTGAGAGCCTTGAACACCTCCAGTCTCTCGGCCAGATCTTCATTAGAGGGCTGATAGTCCAGAATGATCTTAAAGAAGTACGCTCTTAATGGACCCAACCGCTCCCCCTAAACAAGAAGATCATAAAGAAAACATGAGCTGTGTTTGCAGCCAAGGGCACTGCATTGTTGTTCCTAAGGTGTTGTTCCTAAAATGCACACCTGTCCTTGTATAATGGCTCTCAGCAGCACCAGCACTGCATGACGGGCTTCAGGCGGTTGTTCAGGCTGCATCATATCCTCCACGGCCTTCCATAAAGCCTCCACCGCATGCTGAAACACACACAACACACTTTAGATCCACTTATCTGCACATATCCGCTCAGGAACACACAGCTGCTCCTCTACGCTCTCACCTCCTCAAACTTCTTGGATTTGGCGAGCTCGCACACGTGGTTGATGACTTTGATCCGGTTGTGGAGGCCATACTCTGGAGCGAGTTCCTGAACAATATGATAAGAGAGATTATGTGAAGAACACAAGGTCATGGAGAAGTATAGAAGATGTGAGTGTTCAGTCGGAGCATCGCTGACCATCAGGATGTCCAGTGTGATGATAAACTCTGAGTGTTTGCTCTCGGTCTGCTTGCTGTGGGGCCGGGTCGGACCGAGGCCAAAGATCCCCTTCACCCTGTCCCGCAGAGACTCTTTACTGGGCTGTTTATTCATCTTCACGCCTGTGACAGACCCAGAATGAGAGATACTTTAGACCTCCTGGAGCTGGAGGTGCACAAAAGAAGAGGGTCTGTGGACTGATATATAAACTAAAACACACACACACACACACACACACACACACAGTGTGGTCCCGGAGAAAACTTCAACACTTCAAACAACCTTACATATGTGATTTGTGACATGTCATTTCCAGTACATTGGACCTCAGGAGATCTGCGCGTGCACGTGAAGGTTTTCAGCCCCTCGAGACCTAATTTGCGACATGAATGACAGTCTATTCCAGTGAAATATTGCCCTCTTTTGTCATGAAAACAGGGCAGAAAAACAATGCACAGAAGTCAAACGCCTGACACCTCGTGACAGTTCAGCCCATGCACACAAAAAGCGTGCATTTAAAATTGAATATTTCTCTGAGTGTCACAGAGAACATTACCTGACAATAAACAAGCCAAATAAACCGTTTAAATACGCGCAAATCCCCGTCGTGGACAAATAAACAAGGCGAAATAAATAAATAAAACAGTAGCAATACATAAACAAGCCAATGCAACAAACAAACAAACAAACACACTGTTATTTACCGTCTGCGGATGATAGAGATGGGCTGATATCGAGAAGATATAACTAAAAGATACAGCTGAATCGCTCCCGATTTATGCATTTGTTTGTGACAGTGTTTCATCCAGCAGAAACTGCCCCAGCTCTCACCAGCCCCCTTTACTGCCCCCCGGAAGTCATGTTTTTACACGGGCATGCACTTCCTACAAAAAAAACGTCACGTGACCGCTGACGGCAGGGAGTTGTAGTTCCGAGAGCAGCGAGTGTGCGTTCACTTACCTACACAGGCTGCGTTAAAAAACTACAAATGATTAACGCTTGTGAAACTGAACAGTTCGTTTTCAATGAACCCGATCAAACAATCGATTCAGCGATTCCTTTGTGTCATTTTGTAAATATCCGCTCGATTTCTAAAAGATTCGCTCAGAGCGGTTGTGAACGAATTCATTGTAAATATCCGATTCAAAAGAATGATTCTTTCAGGAGTGGAACGTCGGTTTCGACAACATGGATATTGATGTTGTGTTTACGTAAAATTGAGGTTTTATTTGTGACGTAAAGTCAGGTAATGTCGACGAATGTTAGCGCCAGTCCGGAGTTTATATGCTTATATGTTCCGCCGTTTGACTGTAAGAATGAACTCTCTATATTTCACCGAGTCAACAGCTGTATTAGACACTTCTGCAACTGAGTGTATGGGGAAAAGTGCTGTAAATAAGGGAGGAATCCGTAGATTAAGATCCAGAATGGCTCAAGGGCTCAAATCAGAAGATGATCCTCCAAAAGTGAAAGCAGAAGTTCACGAGCAGAGTATTTCACTGCAGACACATGCACAGACTCCTGCAGGTCAGATGAACTGCACAAGTAGAGATTAAACTATTACTAAAACAATTTTTCTAAGCATTTTATATCGTTATTTATGCGTTTTTTTTTTTTTTTTTACAGAGACTGTGTCAAGTTGCAAAAACACAACCACAAAAGTGAAGGAAGAAGCAGTGGATGATAAAGCCCCTCTGACATCATCTAGGAAACCAAGGTGGGGCCGTTTGAAGGTGGAGTATGAGGAGGAAGGGGTGGAGCTAAAGAGGGAGCGCTGGGAGCCGTGTGATTGGACAACGCAGCTGTCGTTTATCAGGGAGATGAGGAGCAGACGGGACGCTCCTGTGGACCAAATGGGAGCAGAAAAATGCTTCGATAAAGACGCCCTGCCTGAGGTGAGTGAGAACCAATGGCAGACCACCTGAGGTAATTGACAACCAGTCAGCTTTCTCTCTTCCTTCCTCAGGTGCGTCGTTACCAGGTGCTGATCTCCTTAATGTTGTCCAGTCAAACGAAAGATCATGTGACGGCTGGCGCTATGCAGAGATTACGTGAGCATGACCTCAGCGTGGACGCCGTACTCAACATGGACGAGGAGACTCTGGGCAAACTTATCTACCCAGTGGGCTTCTGGAGGGTAAATGACACGTGTTCAAATACATACATGTATATATTTATATTTAAATATCATATATAATCAGAGCAACACATTTCAACAATCAAAAACTCTCAACCATCCTCTTAGACAAAGGTGAAATACATCAAACAGGCCACGGCTCTGATCCATCAGGAGTTTGGCGGAGACATTCCTGACACAGTGGAGGGTCTGATACGTCTGCCGGGCGTCGGCCCTAAGATGGCCCACCTGGCCATGGACATCGCCTGGAACCAGGTTTCAGGCATCGGTAGGGAGGAAGTTAACTCATTATCTTGGCTTGACAAAGTTTCTGTCTGTTCTGAATCAAGTTGCTTTAACTTTTCTACCCAATCAGACATACGGTTTTTCTATAATAAATGATGAAACAGTCAGAACACCCTAGAAACCACCTAGAAACAGTCAGAACGCCCTAGCAACCACCTATAAAACAGTCAGAACGCCCTAGAAACCATCTATAAAACAGTCAGAACACCCTAGCAAATACCTATAAAACAGTCTGAACACCCTAGAAACCATCTATAAAACAGTCAGAACACCCTAGAAACCCTCTATAAAACAGTCAGGACACCCTAGCAAATACCTATAAAACAGTCTGAACACCCTAGAAACCCTCTATAAAACAGTCAGAACACCCTAGAAACCCTCTATAAAACAGTCAGAACACCCTAGAAACCATCTATAAAACAGCCAGAACACCCTAGAAACCATCTATAAAACAGCCAGAACATTCTAGAAACCACATATAAAACAGTCGGAACACCCTAGAAACCACATATAAAACAGTCTGAACACCCTAGAAACCACATATAAAACAGTCGGAACACCCTAGAAACCACATATAAAACAGTCAGAACACCCTAGAAACCACATATAAAACAGTCAGAACTATAAAACAGTCAGAACACCCTAGCAACTACCTATAAAACAGCAAATGCCTATAAAACAGCCAGAACACCCTAGCAACTACCTACAAATCAGTCAGAACACCCTAGCAACTACATATAAAACAGCAAATACCTATAAAACAGTTAGAACAACCTAGCAACTACCTACAAAATAGCCAAAACACCACAGCAACCACCTAGTACTCCCTAGTAATTGCCTAGCAACCATTCAGAATACCATGGAAACCACCTAGCAGTCCCCTATAAACTAGCCAGAACACTCTTGCAACTGCCTAGCAACCAATCAGAACTCTTTAGCAACACCCTATATTCTTAAAAACTTCAAATCTTTCTTTAAACCGCTCAAAGATTTTCAATCTGTGTAGACTTTGACAAGTCTTTTTTTTTTTTTTTGTAGATAGTGTATTTATATTAGTATGTGTGTGTGTGTGTGTGTGTGTAGGCGTAGACACCCACGTCCACCGAATCTCAAACAGGCTCGGATGGACCAGAAAAGAGACCAAGACACCAGAGGAGACACGGAGAGCCCTCGAGGAGTGGTTACCAAGGTAACCTCTATTTTCGGTCCTGTTGTTGCTAACGTTCATCTCTACAAGACGACGTCAAAACAATTTCATTGAAGTTTCGCAATTTTCTTTCCTGCCTTTTCCCTTGCTGCAGAGATCTGTGGAGTGAGATCAACTGGCTGCTGGTTGGTTTCGGGCAGCAGGTGTGTTTACCTGTCGGACCGCTGTGCTCCGTGTGTCTGAATCAGTACACCTGTCCCGCCGCACACCGATCCTCTCCCAGCAAGAAGCTCAAATCCAGTCCAGCATCTCCAACACCACAGGTTAAAGAAGAGCTAGCGGGCGCGTCCCGGTCCAGGTGCCTCTCTCAGAGCAGGAAGCACACAGCCCAACAGGAAGTGTCAGGAAACGAGGGACAGGAAAAGCCGACATCAAGAGAAGACGCTCCATCTGTTACACGACAGAGAAACCGAAGGAAAGGGAAAGCAGGATCGCCACCATCAGGAGAATTTGTCATTAAATAAATTGTAACTAAATGGAAAATTTAGATTAAAAGACATTGTTAGAACAGCATACTGCTCTTATTTCACATTTTCATTAATGCATGGAACACCTGTATAAAAATGGCCAACATTTGCATCCCACAATGCATTGCACTCTACCTATTAATGGGTCAGTTTTCCATATACACTATATATGTATGCACAACACACTAGTATTCAATACAGAATAGCATATTAGTGTACTTTTGCAGTGTGTTTATTAGGTACAATATGCAAATTGCCAGTATGTTCACTAGGCTACGTGTCAAAAGTTCGTAATAATTACGATTTGTTAATGTTTTTGAAAGAGTCACCAAGGCTGCATTTATTTGATCAAAGATACAGTAAAAACTGTAATATTGTGAAATATTATAACAGTTTAAAAATGAAAGATTTCGGATTATTATCAATGTTGAAAACAGTTTTACTTTTGTGAAAACTGTGATAGGTTTTTTTAGGGTTCTTTGATGAATAAAGTTCAAAACATTTATTTAAAATAGGAATATTTTGTTGCACATTATCCATTGTTACTGTACGTTTTTGTTCAATGTAATGCACCCTTGCTGAATAAAAGTATTGTTTTTATCTCACCCCAAACTTTTTAATGACAGCGATGCACTTTCATTACATTAACAAATTTAATTTCTGAGATAATAACTAGCTAACGTAATGAGGTCACGTGAATAGCATACTTGCAACACACAGTATTCAGTAACTTTGATTTAATTTGAGCCTGAATGTTTTTTGTCAACACTAGAGGGCAGACCGGGCCAAAAATAATTACTTGACACACTATTATTTTGCACCTACACACACATTTACAGATGTAAATATGAGAAAAGCACCAAGTCTCTGATGAGATACATTACAAATTAATTGTACTCTTTGTATGTTGTGTTTGGGACCGTGCAGTTGAAGGTGTGGGCGAGCTGGCCTGTTTTAAATGCAGTGAGTGATTGATCATCACTGCTCCAGGTCAGTTATGTGTGTGTTATTGAGTCAGTGTGGCTTACATGAGCTGATCCCATATCAGTCCAAAAACACAAGTGAAGAGGAAGAGTTCCGCATGGATATCTGTGACTTATCCAACATCTGATCTCACAAATCCTTCTCTCTCTCACACACACACACACTTTACAGTTTTCGCTCATCCTCTTCCACCTGTTCCGTTCTCAAACTCGCACACTGACGGACATTCGGACTATTATTGATTGATTAGCTCGTGTCTGAAGAAAAATACGCATCGTTTTATCTGTGGGAACGCTGGGATGCGCGTGACTGACGGAAGCTGGGCTGGAGGAACGTCTACTGACAAACTTATTGTACTGTTAGTGTGATGAAGAGTCATTTTGTGGACGACACACTCGAGTAAAGATCTGTTTTTCAACACAAAATGAAGTTATCTTGATTTATTCAAACAAACGGAGGTTTTACGCGCGTTTTTTATTTGTGTTTTGTTTAGTTTTTATTATATTTAGTTATTTTATTTGTTTTTATATTAATATATAGTAGCCTATTTTTAAATTGAATTAGTAAGATTTTTTTATATATATATTAAATGGCTAAGAAACAACGGCTGCAGACTCGGCATGCGTAATAATGCATCCTTTAAAACGTAACATATTATAGAGCAGCCTATATTCGGACTGAACACGGATATGGCGAATACTCTGGAGAGAGAGATCCTGGAGCGGGAGCTCCGTCCACGGCTGTGTTATTTGACTAAAGGAGATCGTGGGTACGGATTTCATCTGCACGGCGAGCGCAACCGAGGAGCGCAATACATCCGCAAGATCGAACCGGGCTCCCCCGCTGAGCTGTCCGGTCTCAGATCCGGCGACCGGGTGGTGGAGGTGAACGGAGAGAACGTGGAGGGAGAAACGCATCACCAGGTAATGAGAGAGGAGAACCCGTTGGACCACTTCACCTGGGCACGCAGACAGGGATGCGTCTCAAAACCTAGTGAGCTGCCTACCTAGACAGCATCATCCTGTAATTCCAAAACACGCGTGATACCCATAGATAGGGATCTGACTATGTTTTGAGACACGGCCAAGGTGACAGAGTTAATGTATATTTGCGTAAGATTGTATCATTGTGTGTAGATGTTAAGAAAACACTTCAGTATCGCCTTGGCAAAACCTACGAAACTTTTCCCTCCACCCTAACAAACATACCATTACCCACTGGAAAACCTAAAAAAATTGGGAACCCCCTTGAAATAGTGATTTTTTTCTTTCTTTACTTTTTACTGTAGTGTCTTGTCACCTTTATATAAAAGTATGGGTGATCCATAGTACAATAAATATATCAAATGCTAATACCATGCTGAATAACAACACATTCATCCATTTATATGGTAGCCTACATAGCGAGAGCCCTTAAAGGCACATGGTTAATAGGAGTACAAATTACATTTTAATGCTCCTGCTTTCTCTCATAAGACTTTTGCGTCCCCAAGAAACTACTCGGATACTAACGTAACCTCAGTTCCCTGAGAGACGGGAAAGAGTATTGCGTAGCTAGCTACGCTATCTGGGAAAACTCCTTTTCTCGAGAATATGAAGTTTTCCCAGATAGCTAGCTACGCAATACGAGAGTACTCTCGAAAAGAGAAACTTTTGCAAAACATTTGCGTTCCTACAATAAACTATACGTTCCCTAGAGAAACTTTTGTGTTCCCGGAGAAACTTTGCGTTCTCTCGCATAATGATTGCGTTTCCGCGAAAAACTTTGTGTTCCCTAGCAAAATGTTAACATTCCCCCGAAAACGTTGTGTTCACGTTTTGCATTCCCGCAAGAAACGGTGCGTTCGCTAGCAAAACGTTTGCGTTCCCTGAGAAACTTTGCGTTCACTAGCAAAACATTTGCGTTCCCTGAGAAACTTTGCGTTCACTAGCAAAATGTTAACATTCCCCCGAAAACGTTGTGTTCACGTTTTGCATTCCCGCAAGAAACTTTGCGTTCACTAGCAAAACATTTGCGTTCCCTGAGAAACTTTGCGTTCACTAGCAAAACGTTTGCGTTCCCTAAGAAACTTTATGTTCACTAGCAAAACATTTGCGTTCACTAGCAAAACATTTGCGCTCACTAGCAAAACATTTACATTCCCCGAAAAAACGTTTTCTTTCTCTAGCAGAACGTTTGCGTTCCCTGAGAAACTTTGCGTTCACTTGTAAAACGATTGCGGTCCCTGAGAAACTTTGCGTTCACTAACAAAACGTTTGCATTCCCTGAGAAACTTTGTGTTCACTAGCAAAACGTTTGCGCTCCCTGAGAAACTTTGCGTTCACTAACAAAACGTTTGCATTCCCTGAGAAACTTTGCGTTCACTAGCAAAACGTTTGCGTTCACTAGCAAAACGTTTGCGCTCCCTGAGAAACTTTGCGTTCACTAACAAAACGTTTGCATTCCCTGAGAAACTTTGCGTTCACTAGCAAAACGTTTGCGTTCACTAGCAAAACGTTTGCGCTCCCTGAGAAACTTTGCGTTCACTAGCAAAACGTTTGTGTTCCCTGAGAAACTTTGCGTTCACTAGCAAAACTTTTGTGTTACCTGAGAAACTTTGCGTTCACTAGCAAAACGTTTGTGTTCCCTGAGAAACTTTGCATTCACTAACAAAACGTTTGTGTTCCCTGAGAAACTTTGCATTCACTAGCAAAACGTTTGTGTTCCCTGAGAAACTTTGCGTTCACTAGCAAAACGTTTGCATTCCCTGAGAAACTTTGCGTTCACTAGCAAAACGTTTGCATTCACTAGCAAAACGTTTGCATTCCCTGAGAAACTTTGCGTTCACTAGCAAAACGTTTGCATTCCCTGAGAAACTTTGCGTTCACTAGCAAAACGTTTGTGTTCCCTGAGAAACTTTACGTTCACTAGCAAAACGTTTGCGTTCACTAGCAAAACATTTGCGTTCACTAGCAAAACATTTGCATTCACTAGCAAAACATTTACATTCCCTGAAAAAACGTTGCGTTCTCTAGCAGAATGTTTGCGTTCCCTGAGAAACTTTGCATTCACTAGCAAAACATTTGCGTTCCCTGAGAAACTTTGTGTTCACTAGCAAAACATTTGCGTTCAAAATTTGTGTTCTCCGAGAAACTTTTGCAAAACATTTGCGTTCCTACAATAAACTATACGTTCCCTAGAGAAACTTTTGTGTTCCCGGAGAAACTTTGCGTTCACTCGCATAATGATTGCGTTTCCGCGAAAAACTTTGTGTTCCCTAGCAAAATGTTAACATTCCCCCGAAAACATTGTGTTCACTTGCAAAACGTTTGCATTCCCGCAAGAAACGGTGCGTTCGCTAGCAAAATGTTTGCGTTCCCTGAGAAACTTTGCGTTCACTTGCAAAACGATTGCGTTCCCTGAGAAACTTTGCATTCACTAGCAAAACATTTGGGTTCACTAGCAAAACGTTCGTGTTCCCTGAGAAACTTTGCATTCCCTGAGAAACTTTGCGTTCACTAGCAAAACATTTGCGTTCCCTGAGAAACTTTGTGTTTAAGACACGGCGATACACTAGCAAAACATTTGCGTTCCCTGAGAAACTTTGTGTTTAAGACACGGCGATACACTAGCAAAACATTTGCGTTCCCTGAGAAACTTTGTGTTTACTAGCAAAACGTTTGCATTCCCTGAGAAACTTTGCGTTCACTAGCAAAACGTTTGCGTTCCCTGAGAAACTTTGTGTTCACTAGCAAAACGTTTGCATTCCCTGAGAAACTTTGCGTTTACTAGCAAAACGTTTGCGATCACTAGCAAAATGTTTGCGTTCCCTGAGAAACGTTGCATTCTCTAGCAGAACATTTGCGTTCCCTGAGAAACTTTGCGTTCACTTGTAAAACTATTTTGTCCCTGAGAAACATTTGCGTTCACTAGCAAAACATTTGCGTTCCCTGAGAAACTTTGCGTTCACTAGCAAAACATTTGCGTTCCCTGAGAAACTTTGCGTTCACTAGCAAAACGTTTGCATTCCCTGAGAAACTTTGCGTTCACTAGCAAAACGTTTGTGTTCCCTGAGAAACTTTGCGTTCACTAGCAAAACGTTTGTGTTCCCTGAGAAACTTTGCATTCTCTGAGAAACTTTGCGTTCACTAGCAAAACGTTCGTGTTCCCTGAGAAACTTTGCATTCCCTGAGAAACTTTGCGTTCACTAGCAAAACATTTGCATTCTCTGAGAAACTTTGTGTTTAAGACACGGCGATACACTAGCAAAACATTTGCGTTCCCTGAGAAACTTTGTGTTTACTAGCAAAACGTTTGCATTCCCTGAGAAACTTTGCGTTCACTAGCAAAACGTTTGCGTTCCCTGAGAAACTTTGCGTTCACTAGCAAAATGTTTGCATTCCCTGAGAAACTTTGCGTTTACTAGCAAAACGTTTGCATTCCCTGAGAAACTTTGCGTTCACTAGAAAAACATTTGCATTCACTAGCAAAACATTTGCGTTCACTAGCAAAACATTTACATTCCCTGAAAAAACGTTGCGTTCTCTAGCAAAAAGTTTGTGTTCCCTGAGAAACTTTGCATTCACTAGCAAAACGCTTGCGTTCCCTGAGAAACTTTGCGTTCACTAGCAAAACATTTGCGTTCACTAGCAAAACATTTGCGTTTACTAGCAAAACATTTGCATTCACTAGCAAAACATTTGCGTTCCCTGAGAAACTTTGTGTTCACTAGCAAAACATTTGCGTTCAAAATTTGTGTTCTCCGAGAAACTTTTGCAAAACATTTGCGTTCCTACAATAAACTATACGTTCCCTAGAGAAACTTTTGTGTTCCCGGAGAAACTTTGCGTTCACTCGCATAATGATTGCGTTTCCGCGAAAAACTTTGTGTTCCCTAGCAAAATGTTAACATTCCCCCGAAAACATTGTGTTCACTTGCAAAACGTTTGCATTCCCGCAAGAAACGGTGCGTTCGCTAGCAAAATGTTTGCGTTCCCTGAGAAACTTTGCGTTCACTTGCAAAACGATTGCGTTCCCTGAGAAACTTTGCATTCACTAGCAAAACATTTGGGTTCACTAGCAAAACGTTCGTGTTCCCTGAGAAACTTTGCATTCCCTGAGAAACTTTGCGTTCACTAGCAAAACATTTGCGTTCCCTGAGAAACTTTGTGTTTAAGACACGGCGATACACTAGCAAAACATTTGCGTTCCCTGAGAAACTTTGTGTTTACTAGCAAAACGTTTGCATTCCCTGAGAAACTTTGCGTTCACTAGCAAAACGTTTGCGTTCCCTGAGAAACTTTGTGTTCACTAGCAAAACGTTTGCATTCCCTGAGAAACTTTGCGTTTACTAGCAAAACGTTTGCGATCACTAGCAAAATGTTTGCGTTCCCTGAGAAACGTTGCATTCTCTAGCAGAACATTTGCGTTCCCTGAGAAACTTTGCGTTCACTTGTAAAACTATTTTGTCCCTGAGAAACATTTGCGTTCACTAGCAAAACATTTGCGTTCCCTGAGAAACTTTGCGTTCACTAGCAAAACATTTGCGTTCCCTGAGAAACTTTGCGTTCACTAGCAAAACGTTTGCATTCCCTGAGAAACTTTGCGTTCACTAGCAAAACGTTTGTGTTCCCTGAGAAACTTTGCGTTCACTAGCAAAACGTTTGCATTCCCTGAGAAACTTTGCGTTCACTAGCAAAACGTTCGTGTTCCCTGAGAAACTTTGCATTCCCTGAGAAACTTTGCGTTCACTAGCAAAACGTTCGTGTTCCCTGAGAAACTTTGCATTCCCTGAGAAACTTTGCGTTCACTAGCAAAACATTTGCGTTCTCTGAGAAACTTTGTGTTTAAGACACGGCGATACACTAGCAAAACATTTGCGTTCCCTGAGAAACTTTGTGTTTACTAGCAAAACGTTTGCATTCCCTGAGAAACTTTGCGTTCACTAGCAAAACGTTTGCGTTCCCTGAGAAACTTTGCGTTCACTAGCAAAATGTTTGCATTCCCTGAGAAACTTTGCGTTTACTAGCAAAACGTTTGCATTCCCTGAGAAACTTTGCGTTCACTAGAAAAACATTTGCATTCACTAGCAAAACATTTGCGTTCACTAGCAAAACATTTACATTCCCTGAAAAAACGTTGCGTTTTCTAGCAAAAAGTTTGTGTTCCCTGAGAAACTTTGCATTCACTAGCAAAACGCTTGCGTTCCCTGAGAAACTTTGCGTTCACTAGCAAAACATTTGCGTTCACTAGCAAAACATTTGCGTTTACTAGCAAAACATTTGCGTTCACTAGCAAAACATTTACATTCCCTGAAAAAACGTTTGCGTTCTCTAGCAGAATGTTTGCGTTCCCTGAGAAACTTTGCATTCACTAGCAAAACGTTTGTGTTCTCTGAGAAACTTTGCGTTCACTAGCAAAACATTTGCGTTCCCTGAGAAACTTTGTGTTCACTAGCAAAACATTTGCGTTCACTAGCAAAACGTTTGCGTTCCCTGAGAAACTTTGCATTCCCTGAGAAACTTTGCGTTCACTAGCAAAACATTTGCGTTCACTAGCAAAACATTTGCGTTCACTAGCAAAACATTTACATTCCCTGAAAAAACGTTGCGTTCACTAGCAGAACGTTTGCCTTCCCTGAGAAACTTTGCGTTCACTTGTAAAACGATTGCGTTTCCTGAGAAACTTTGCGTTCACTAGCAAAACATTTGCGTTCCCTGAGAAACTTTGCGTTTACTAGCAAAACATTTGCGTTCACTAGCAAAACATTTGCGTTCCCTGAGAAACTTTGCATTCACTAGCAAAACGTTTGCGTTCCCTGAGAAATTTTTGCGTTCCCTGAGAAACTTTGCGTTCCCTGAGAAACTTTGCGTTCACTTGTAAAACGATTGCGTTCCCTAAAAAACTTTGCGTTCACTAACAAAACGTTTGCGTTCCCTGAGAAACTTTGCGTTCCCTGAGAAACTTTGCATTCACTAGCAGAACGTTTGCATTCCCTGAGAAACTTTGCATTCACTAGCAAAACGTTTGCGTTCCCTGAGAAATTTTTGCGTTCCCTGAGAAACTTTGCGTTCCCTGAGAAACTTTGCATTCACTAGCAAAACATTTGCGTTCCCTGAGAAACTTTGTGTTTACTAGCAAAACATTTGCATTCACTAGCAAAACGTTTGCGTTCCCTGAGAAACTTTGCGTTCACTAGTAAAACATTTGCGTTCCCTGAGAAACTTTGCGTTCACTAGCAAAACGTTTGCGTTCCCTGAGAAACTTTGCGTTCACTAGCAAAACGTTTGCGTTCCCTGAGAAACTTTGCGTTCACTAGCAAAACGTTTGCATTCCCTGAGAAACTTTGCGTTCACTAGCAAAACGTTTGCGTTCCCTGAGAAACTTTGCGATCACTAGCAAAACGTTTGCGTTCCCTGAGAAACTTTGCATTCACTAGCAAAACATTTGCGTTCACTAGCAAAACATTTGCGTTCACTAGCAAAACATTTGCATTCCCTGAAAAAACGCTGCGTTCTCTAGCAGAATGTTTGCATTCCCTGAGAAACTTTGCGTTTACTTGTAAAACTTTTGCATTCCCTGAGAAACTTCGCATTCACTAGCAAATCGTTTGCATTGACTAGCAAATCGTTTGCGTTCCCCCAAAAAACGTTGTATTCGCTTGCAAAACTTCTGCGTTCCCTCAAATAGCGTTGTGTTTTTGCAAGCAAACACAAAATGATTGAAATATAATTTTTCCTCCCATGTCCCCTTAGGGGCTCTGTAGTATGTTACCCAAAGGTACCTCAAAGAATAAAATACTATGATTAAATTGTCATAGTACCATGTCTAAAAGAGAGTGGTAATGCCATGGTAATTTGTGGTACGTTTTAGTGAGTGGTTCATCTTCTCTGTCTCTCAGGTTGTTCAGAGGATCGTGGAGGTAGAGCACCGCACCAGGCTGCTGGTGGTGGACCGGGTCACAGATGAGTTCCTAAAGTTTCACGGTCTGCCGTGTACGGAGGAGAGGGCGGTTGAGATGGGCTCTCTGTCTGCTCGCTCCTCTGCGGCGTCCTCTCCCCGCGCCTCCCCACGAGACCCCGCCACACCTCCCTACAGCAGACAGAGCTCAGAGGCCATTTATATAAATAAGGTGAGTGCATGTGTCAATGTAATTGAGCGTCGGTTTCAAAATAGGTGGACTTGGAAACATGGCACAGCATGGCATGTCGTGGCCATTTACCTTCTCTTTCGCTATATATATATGCACCTTCCTCTTGTGGGAGACTCCTTGAGAGGAAGTCTAGGAGGAAATCCAGCCCAGAGAGGAGCGGTGTGCTATATTTAGATCATACTGTATGAAGAAGAGAGTTAGGGAATAGAAAATTCAGAATGGTTTATTAAATTCCATGTGCCACATTTTGTTAAAGAAAAGTTTATTATGGACCTTAATAAGCTACAGAAGAGTTTGTATTGTGCATGTGCTCTTCAGGGGAACACCTGTGTTTGTCCAATCGAACCCTCAATGTAAAATAAGGGGAATTCATGTGTCACTTTATAAAGGGCTAGTCAAATTAGGTGTGTGAACATGTCAGGTTATGTGGCATATTTGGAAACCAAAACTATGCAAAGCAGGGTTATTATTATTGTTAACTAAAAATAAAAATAAAACCGTTAATGCAACATGCCAATGCAACATTTCTCATTTTTGTTTAGTTTAAGTACTAAAATAACTAAAACTATATAAACTAAATACTATTTAGACATACTCTTAAAAATAAAGCTTCTTTATTGGCATCTATGGTTCCATGAAGAACCTTTAACAGAAGGCACAGAAGGTTCTTTATAGTGGAAAAAGGGTTCTTTAAAGGTTCTATAAAAACGGTTAAAAATGGTTCTTTTAAGAACCGTTGGGGAACCAAAAATGGTTCTTTAAAGGGGTCATGACATGAGAAATCACATTTGCCTTGATATTTTGACATATAATAGGTATTTGTGCCATTAAAACATCCTGTAAAATTCATAGCATAAAACATCCTCCTCATTATAAAAAGCCACACATTTATTTAAAGCCACAATATGTAATATTTCGCCACTAGAGGTCACTTATTCAAAACAAAGGCGTAGCTTGATGACGCCTTGATTTCACGGAGCTTTTATTATGCCGCAGACGAGTCCGCTTCTTCCGCTCATGTGTATGTGGGGTAACGCAGTGCTGTTTTATCATATTACACACATTTGAGTGGGTTGAAAGCTGCAAGCTAGATCGATATTCGGCATGGAAAAACATGGTACTCGCGGTAAATCAAGAAAACCAGATTTAAACAATAAGACTAACTGTGTTGAGCTGTATAACAATGATTCGTTTTCTGTTGATGAATGAATCCAAACAGTTTCTCACCTGTCTAATAAAACACATAATATTAAAGCTTCTTTGGTGTTTCCATGGTTTCTACAAAATAATTTAAACATTCTTGGAAACATTTGGGATAATGCAAGTACACAAGTCAACAAAATATATAACATTATTCTAGTGGTTTTTGGATATTTTAATCCAAAAATCTTACATATAGTACCTCCAAAATCAAACTCCAAAAATGGCTTGTTTGGATATTGGTGCATACGGATATTGCATATGACTGCCTCCAGAGCAAGACATCGACAAATTGTTTTACATTATCACACCATAGGCCCCGCCCACTGGCGCTTAGTCGCTTAGCAGCTGACATTTGTCTACACCAGATGCATGTGTCATGTCAAAAGCAAATAGAGCCCATTATAATGACTGACTGTCTACACTGGATACGGTATATAGATGCATGTTCAGTTTCTGACATACTCCACTTGCTTGAGTCTGTCGACAATTGGACAAATAGAAGAGTAAACATTTGCTTTGACGCATCCAGTGTAAACAGCTTGTTTCTGTACAGACTTCAGAAGGATCCCAGCGTCAGGAACAAGTGGGTGGTTTATTTTTAATGGCGTCCCGGATCGCATCAGAGGATTATGTTTGTTCAGAGCATTTGACTGCAGATTATTTTGTAATCGTGGCACAGTGTTCGCAAAGAAACTTTTGACAGATGAAGTAGCCGAATTCACAGCAGCTGCATCAAAAACCGTAAGTAAATTATTTCATAATGCTTTGTCTGTAAATTACAGTTTTATATGGATAATGTTTTGAATGTTTTGACAATTATTCATGTGCAATAGCGAGTGGCCGTTGATACGGTTTCCTATGCGTTAACCAATCATAACAGTGGCAGTTTTAAAGGAGCCGCCCTTTAAAAATGGAGATTCAGACTGGAGGGTTGAAAATAATAGTTTTTACACACATACACACACACACACACACACATGTTGGGTTTTCATGTTTTATGGGGACTTTCCATAGACATAATGGTTTTTATACTGTATAAACTGTATATACACTACCCCTAAACCTGCCCATCATAGGAAACATTCTGCATTTTTACATTTTCCAAAAACATCCCTTAGTATGAATTATAAGCTGTTTTCCTCATGGGGAACAAAAAATGTCCCCACAAGGACAAGGATCGCCAAGGATATTACCATCTTTGTGCGGACATTTTGTCCCCATAACGTAGGGTTTACCAGGCCACACACACACACACACATATATATATATAGTGCAAAAAACTTTACTAACATTATAAGTGAACCTCAAGGAACATATTAAAATAAAAAAAATCCATGTCATGACCCCTTTAATGGCATCCCTGGGAAAACCCCCCTTTTGGAACGTTTATTTTTAGAGTGTGTTAAAAAAAAAAGCTTAAGCAGCTTATGATTATTATAGTACTTTGCAATATTTGATTTTGAGGACAATCAGACCTTATGATTTGCGCAGCTGTGAAATCAACCAAGCCCAGGATTAGGTGTTGTAAAAAATGAGGGATAAATTTAGTCCACCCAAAGACAGTCTCTCTCTCACACACATACACACAGACATACACACACACACAGCTCTTTATAGATGACCTGCGCCTTCATGTTTCTAGGTCAGGTGAGGTGTGTTGACACCTGTCCAGGTAGCAGACGGCTACAGGATCAGCACACAGCAAGAGTCCTGTAAGCCATGAAATCCAGTGAGAGTCAACATGCAATCATGTTATTGTTTTTGTTTTATTTTTAGCTGCAGACGGTCTAATACCATATGATTCAAAGTAAATAAACCCACTAAAAAGTGTTGCTTTTCCAGTAACAAGATTCAAGTTTCTGTATTCTTTCTCATTTCTTTTATTTAAATTAGAGTGTTTTTTTGTTTTATTAAGGCTACTGTTACGGTACAGAAGGGACGGAGATAAGAAGTACGGGTTAGTGATGTTTATTGAGCAATCCAGTAGAGAATAAGGAAGTGCAGGTGAGTGGTGCTGAGGTTCGTGGGAGTTTGGTGATGAGATCCTGAATGATGCAGTCTGGATATTTGCAGGTGGAGATCGCTGGAGACAGGCTTGGAACGGAGAGGACGATGAAGACACACACACACACGACGCTGGAACACAATGGAGACTTGGAGGGAACAAGGGAAGAAGGTAAGTATCATATAGGAAGTCCTTGAAGTCCTCCTGAGGGCCGCGGACCCTGACGTCGTGGTGGTCGGCCTCTGCCTCTAGGTGCAGGTCTGTTGGGATGAGAGGCATGGAAGGTTTCAAGCAGGTTCGGGTCAAGAATGTCGTTTCTATGTACCCATGAGCGTTCCTCTGGGCCGTAGCCCTCCCAGTCCACTAGATATTCTAGGAGACCACCACGGCGCCGGGAGTCCAAGATGTCGTTCACTTGGTATGCGGTACCGTCTTCCACGATGAGTGGGAGGGGGGCTTCTTCGGCTACGCCAGGCTCTGTGGGAATAGAAACAGAGGGAAAGTGAGGCTTCAACAGGGAGACATGGAACGTGGGATGAATTCTGTATTGTGGAGGGAGTTGGAGTTGATACGTGACTGGGTTGATCTGCTTCACAATGGGAAAGGGGCCAATGAACCTGGGACTGAGCTTCCTGCATTGCAGACGCAACCTGATGTCCCTGGTGGACAGCCAGACCTTCTGACCAGGTTGAAATGTGGGAGCGCTGGAGCGACGAAGGTCGGCTGTCATCTTGCGCCTGCGCAGGGCCCGTTGAAGCTGGTGATGTGCGGAGTCCCAGACCCTCTCGCTCTCCCGGAACCAGTAGTCGATAGCTGGAACATCCGACGGTTCCCCGGACCAGGGGAACAATGGGGGTTGGTAACCGAGCACGCACTGGAATGGAGTAAGACCGGTGGTTGGCTGGCGTAGGGAGTTCTGTGCATACTCGGCCCAACCCAGGAACTGGTTCCAGGAGTCCTGGTGGCCGTGACAGAAGGTACGGAGGAAGCGACCAATCTCCTGAATCTTCCTCTCCGTCTGCCCGTTGGTCTGTGGATGGTACCCAGAGGAGAGGCTGACGGTCACACCTAAGAGCGAGAAGAAAGCTTTCCATACCCGGGAGATAAATTGAGGTCCCCTGTCTGAAACAATATCCTCTGGGATTCCGTAGTATCTGAAAATCATATTAAACATGAGTTCGGCAGTTTCCATGGCAGTGGGCAGTCCCTTCAACGGAATCAGACGACAAGACTTGGAAAATCTATCAATGACCACTAAAACACAGGTACAGCCCCTTGACACGGGTAGATCTGTGATAAAATCTACTCCTAGGTGTGACCATGGACGGTTGGGAACGGGCAGAGGATGGAGTTTGCCGGAGGGAAGATGTCTAGGGCTCTTGGAGATGGCGCATTCCTGACATCCCCTCACGTACCTTCTGACGTCAGATGCCATGTTGGGCCACCAGAAGCGCTCCTTCAGCAGCGAGAGAGTTTCATTGACCCCCGGGTGGCCAGTGCCCAAAGACGTGTGGGACGTGTGGATGAGGGGAGTGCGCCGTGTCCGTGAGATGTATTGCAACCCTGGTGGGCAACCCGGCGGAGTATTGTTGGAGACATTGGAGGAGGGCAATGTTTCCTCAGACCAGGTGATGGGACTCACGAACAGCTTCTCTGGAAGAATGGGCTCGGACTTCTTGGAATTCTCTTCGGGGTTATAGAGATGGGAAAGGGCGTCTGCCTTCACATTCTTGGGTCCTGGACGATAGGAAATGGTGAAGTTGAATCTCGTGAGGAACAGTGCCAACCGGGCCTGGCGGGGGTTGAGTCGCTTGGCATCCCTTAGGTATTCTAGGTTCTTATGATCGGTGAGCACCCGGAAAGGAAGTTGGGAACCCTCCAACCAATGCCTCCACTCTTCCAGGGCCATCTTGATGGCGAGAAGCTCCCGGTTGCCGATGTCATAATTAACCTCTGCCGGGTTGAGTTTGCGGGAGAAGAAGGCACATGGATGGAGTCTACTTGGGGTCCCCTGCTGCTGTGAGAGCACTGCTCCCACTCCTGTGGTAGACGCGTCTACCTCGACAACGAAGGCCTTCGTGGGGTCTGGATGCACTAGGAGGGGAGCCGAAGTGAAGGCTTCCTTGAGGTCTTCAAAGGCTTTCGTGGCCGCGGGGTTCCAGGACAGAGACTTGGGCTTACTGCGGAGGAGATGAGTAAGAGGGCATGAAATAAGACTGTAGTTGTGAATGAAACGGCGGTAGAAGTTAGCAAATCCTAGGAATCTCTGAAGTTCCTTTATGGTTGTGGGAGTGGGCCAGTTCCTGATGGCTTCCACCTTCCCCTCATCCATCCGGATGCCACTGCTATCGATGTTGTATCCAAGGAACTGCACTGAGGGTTGGTGGAAGGAGCATTTTTTGGCCTTGAGATACAGCTGGAACTCCCTCAGGCGTTGCAGGACCTCCGCAACGTGATGGCGATGTTCGGCCAGGCTCCGGGAGTATACCAGGATGTCGGCGATGTATACCAGTACGGATCTGTGGAGAAACTCCCGGAGCACCTCATGAATGAAGTCCTGGAATACAGAGGGGGCGTTGGACAGTCCATAGGGCATGACGAGATATTCATAGTGGCCAGTAGGGGTCATGAAGGCCGTCTTCCACTCGTCCCCCTCACGTATTCGGATGAGGTTGTACGCGCTGCGGAGGTCCAACTTGGTGAAGACAGTGGCACCACGGAGATGTTCCAGCGCTGTTGGGACGAGAGGAAGGGGATAACGGAATTTTACAGTGATGTTGTTAAGAGCCCGGTAATCGATGCAGGGCCGCAAGCCTCCGTCCTTCTTGGCCACGAAAAAGAAACTGGAAGCAGCAGGGGAAGTAGACGGGCGGATGTATCCTTGGTCGAGCGCCTCCTTGATGTATTCCTCCATGGCCTTCTCCTCCGGAAGTGACAGAGGGTAAATTTGACCACGGGGCACTGACTCACCCTGAAGCAGATCAATGGCACAGTCCCAGGGCCAATGGGGAGGCAGCTTGGAGGCTCGCTGAGTACAGAAGACATAACTGAAGGGGGCGTAACATGGTGGTATTTCCACCGAGCGTTGCTCGACCGGGCTCTCTATGGAGGTGGCACACACTGACATCTTCTTGGAGCATGGAGTAGAGGGAACAGGGAGAGCCAAAAAACAATCCGGGAAGCAGCTATCGCCCCACTTCAGGATCTCACCGGTCTTCCATGAGATGATGGGGTTATGCTGCTCTAACCATGGGCGCCCTAAAATCACGTCAGCGGTGGACTCCTCCAGAACCAGTAAATGTTGTTGTTCCGTGTGCAGGATACCCACTTGGAGCTGGATGATGGCACTCACCACAGGACGAGGAGGACAAATGGGACATTGGGAAATGTAGTGCACAGAGGAACCGCAGTAAATGCAAAGACCCTGGGTCAGCCGCCTCCGCCGTTCTTTCTGGGTGAGGCGCGACTGCTGTAACTGCATGGGTTCTGGTTCTGGAGGGCTGACGGACTCTGGTCGGCAGAGGGAAGGAGTGAATAGTTCCTGGCCCTGGTGCTCTTCGAGGAACGACTGCATACGAGTGGCGAAGCGGATGGATAGCTGGATGAAGCGTTCGAGCCCGATGGTATCATCGTATGCAGCGAGATGCAACCGCACACAGGGATCTAGTCCCTGACGATAGGTGGCCAGCAGAGATTGCTCGTTCCATCCACTGGCGGCAGCTAGAGTCCTGAACTGGAGGGCATACTCATTGATCGGCATATTATTCTGCTTCAAATTATACAATTGCTCACCAATGGAGGCATCCCAGGCTGGTTTCCCGAAGACCTCTTTAAAATGGACGATGAAGCTGGTCAGAGTTTGTATTATAGGATTATTCTGCGTTCAAAAGGTTTCAGCCCAGCGAAGCGCCTTGCCATTAAGTTGAGACAGAATGAAGGCTACCTTAGAATGATCGTCGGGATACAAGTGCGGTTGCATCTCCAGGACCAGCGAACACTGCAGAATGAATCCGTTGCAGTCCTCCGCCGAACCAGAGAAGGGCACCGGTTTGGCCATGGGACTGGCATAGACGGGTGACGAGGGAGAAGCAGTGTTGTTGGCGGAAGTGTTCGCTGGTGGGTTGGATGGAAGTGGAATCCTCTTGGAAGGGATCCGGAGTGCTCATACTGGTGCTCATCTGTTGTGGTCCGGTCTTCTGTTACGGTACAGAAGGGACGGAGACAAGAAGTACGGGTTAGTGATGTTTATTGAGCAATCCAGTAGAGAATACGGAAGTGCAGGTGAGTGGTGCTGAGGTTCGTGGGAGTTTGGTGATGAGATCCTGAATGATGCAGTCTGGATATTTGCAGGTGGAGATCGCTGGAGACAGGCTTGGAACGGAGAGGACGATGAAGACACACACACACACGACGCTGGAACACAATGGAGACTTGGAGGGAACAAGGGAAGAAGTAAGTATCATATAGGAAGTCCTTGAAGTAAGCATAAAGCTAAGTACCCAATACAAACGAGACCGGACAGTGACTGAGAGTGTGTGAGTGTCTTTTGTACTGTGGGTGATTGCCGTGATGATGAACTGCAGGTGCGCGTGATTAGTACTCAGGGGAAGGAGTGCACTGTGATTGTGTGACGTGGGAGCTTGGCGTGTCTGTGACAGCTACCCTTTTGCACATATTTTTGCCTCAGTTTATCACAGTGGCTGTCCCAATTCGAAGGCTTCTCGAATGCAGCCTACAAATGCGTTTTCCATTCCCTGCGCCGCAAAGGACACAACGAGTGGATCCTTTTCGTAGCCTAGCCCATCCCCTCTACAACGGCAGCGGTCACAGTTGGTAGGCGATAAGAACAATCCTCCATAGGCTAGACCGTCCCATTTCACCGACTTCAAAGGCATGGCCTTTTAAGTCCGTGTCCCTCGAAGGATGCAGCCTCTGAATTGGGACACAGCTACAGACTCTGACTTTTTAGCTTTAGACTATGATTCCATCCAGTTGGAGATCAAACATGTTTGACATTTTGAGCTGATTTTAGAGCACTTTTTTATTTGTCATGCATCTCCTAGCAACAAGGCACGTTTCTGCATTCTGAGCTTGTGTTCGGAACAACTTTAAAGTCTGGCAGTGTGTGATCCTTAGTCATTTAGGCCCTGTTTACAGCTAGTATTAAGATGCGTCTTGGTCGATCAGATCACAAGTGGATGACGCTAAATACAGGTGTAAACGGGGTCTAAAACGCTTTGAGCTTGTCCATTTTGTCCACCAACGAATGTGTTTAAACAGCCACAAAAGACTGTCTACTCTTCTTCTACTGACCTAATGCATAAACATTATGGGAAGCGCACTAGCCAGACGGGATTTAGACTTTGTCGGCTGGAGACCCAAGTTTGGTTTGAAGAGGAAAAACGTCCCAAGCACAATGTTCTCTCACCATTCCTGATATCTAACACACACTCACAGCGTTCGGCTGGTCTTGTGTCTGTCAGAGCAGAAACTAAAGTTGATGCTCTCTGTGTGTTTTTCCGTCGGGCGCGTTCATATGTAAATTGCATGAGCTTATTTTGTCCATTAGTTTGAAAGATCTGAAAAAAAACATACATTTACCTGTCCATAGACCCTGCCCTCGAAGAAATCAGGACAGAAGTGTTTGAAAATGGACAAAAAAGACGTATTAAAACACCAGGTGTTAACGGGAATGTGTCTTCCTTATCTACTTGTGATCTGATCGACCAAAACGCATCTTAATACCAGCTGTAAACAAGGCCTTAGTGTATGATGCTGTTTTTCTCTGTTACCATTTTCGCCAAGTGTATGATGCCTAATGTTAAAAGAGTTTTTAACTTAAGATTTGTAGTGTATTTCAGCCTTTAGTTATTAGTGTAATTTATGTGTTCAAGTTTGATGCTGTGAGCCTCAACTTTTCCTGACTTTGTTTCATGTAAATATTGATCTGATTTGAAGCCTTTTCTTTTTTTAATAATTCCGACTCTTAATTCTGATTGGATGAGCCATATTAATGAGCCAAGTTGCTTGGCAACCATGAACAGCCTGTAATTTGGCTAATTAACTGAATTACTTGGTGGAAGAATTGCTGAGTCTTAATAGTATTTGTGAATTAATTGAACTATTTATGTAACTTGCTTCATATTGCTTTTGTTGTCATTATAGAAACAAAAAATAAGCCACCCGAGGTCTCATTAAGGGAGCTTCAAAAACACCCTTTACTTGTGGCTTATCTTATAGTTTTATAAGCTTGTACTGAACTTGTACTGAAGCCAAACATATCTTCAAAAGGCTAGTTTGACTCATTTAAATTATGAGTAGGTTGTGTCTTGGCAAACAGCAGTTTCAAAGCAGCTTCCCCAAACACTGGCATCTGACAACACAAACAATGCTGGTATTCACACACCTGACCACTGAAACAGACGTTTGTGTACATGAGTACAGAACTGACCACAGACGTTATTGTCTTCCCGTATTCCTCTCAGAGTCCCAGCAGCCCTGGAGGGATGATGAACGGCTCTCCGCTCTACAGAGCTCGTGCCCGTCTGGCGTCGCCCGTGTTCCTGTCTCTGCCTTCCCCCTGTGAACCCAAGACTGAGTCAGAGACTGAAGCCTTCACCGAACTCACTGTCGAATCCAGCGTCATGCCCGAGACTGAACCCGACGCTGAACCCGTCTGTGACCTCAGCACTCAGACCAGCACGCAGGTATTGGTTAGGGGTTCAGATTTTTTAAAGTCGACATTTATGTGATGAAAGTCGATTAGTCGCTGATGACGTCATTAATGAACAAATAAGCCTGAACTTCGAGCTGGGACTGAACGCGGGTTTTCTTGTTCACAGTTATGGCGTATGACACAGCGCTGAACACGAGGCTGTTGCTCCTACATAACAGATTATTTTATCAGTTATTTTGTCTTTGGGCCGTTATATCTCTCACAGATTTCATCTTGTTCTGAAACAAATACAGATAAAGTAGCACAGTAAAGATTACATTTATATGAGAGCGATTGCGTGTGAATTCATTCTACCTGGCAGCGTCTCTCTACTAATAGTGAAGCTGTGGGTTTTAGTTACTAAGAAATATATGCTAGAACTTTTCAGTTTCTAAGCTATTTTACTGATAAATCACAGAACAGTGTTGACAATACATTTCTGCGCTACTGAGTGTTTCTGTGTGCGCGCGATCTGCACGTGATGTGTGAGCTACTGTCTGTGTGAGCTACTGTCTGTGTGTGTGTGCGTATTGCAGCATGAGTTCAGAACGGCGATTAACTTACATTTACATTAAGCTGTTTAAACTGTTGTGCATTCACACAATCAATTTTGAGCATCCAGATGGTATAATCAAACACATCTTATGGAGCGCTCTCGGAGTATGCATTTATTTGCCATTTTAACTGATGGAAACGGAGCGTAAAAGAAAAAATATTTCTTATCCTGTTGCGCCCTCTATAGGAAAGAAAAGCATTTATTTGATTAGATTAATGCATCCTTGCTGAATAAAAGTATTATTTTCGTTATAATTTTTTTGTTGTAAAATAATTACATTTTTTTTTTTTTTTTATCTTATTGACCCCAAACTTTTGAACAGTAATCTATATGGTTGGACTCGGTAAACTGTATTTATGGAAGCCTTAAAGGTACAGTAGCAAAATCAGACTGTTTATCAAACTTAATAATGACTGTTATTCATGCAAGAAACCTTGACTTACACTGTAAAATACACCGATCAGGCATAACATTATGAGGTGAAGTGAATAACTGATTATCTTTTCATCACGGCACCTGTTAGTGGGTGGGATATATTAGGCAGCAAGTGAACATTTTGTCCTTAAAGTTGATGTGTTCGAAGTAGGAAAAATGGGCAAGCGTAAGGATTTGAGCGAGTTTGACAAGGGCCAAATTGTGATGGCTAGACGACTGGGTCAGAGCATCTCTAAAACTGCAGCTCTTGTGGGGTGTTCCCGGTCTGCAGTGTTCAGTCTCTATCAAAAGTGGTCCAAGGAAGGAACAGTGGTGAACCGGCGACAGGGTCATGGGCGGCCAAGGCTCATTGATGCACGTGGGGAGCGAAGGCTGGCCCGTGTGGTCCGATCAAACAGACGAGCTACTGTAGCTCAAATTGCTCAAGAAGTTAAAGGATTAGTTCACTTGAAAATGAAAATTTCCTGATAATTTACTCTCATCCAAGACATGAGGAAAGACATTTCAGTCGAAAAGTTTTTGTAAGGAAAACATACCAGGATTTTTCTTCACATAATGGTTTTCAGTTGCAACCAACAGGTTGAAGGTCCAAATCAATGCAGTTAAAAAATAGCTTTAGAGGCTCTGCACAATCCCAGCAGAGGAATAGGGTCTTATCTAGCGAAACCATCGGTCATTTTCAAAAAAAATAAACATATACTTTTTCACCTCAAATGCTTGTCTTCTGTGTTCTGCTTCTTCACTGTGTATGACGTCATCACATCGGAAAGGTCACGCTTGTGACATACGTGGAAGTACCGACCCAGTGTTAAAACGAACGTGCAAAGACTAAATCAAACGCCCTTTACAAAAATAAAGGTAAAACAACGATGTTGGACAATTTTAAAGTTGGAGGAGTTGGAGTTTTTCGGCACTGGGTCGGTACTTCCAACTACGTCACGCGTGACCTTTCCGACGTCATGATGTCATACGCAGTGAAGAAGAACAATACCAAAGTAGTGCATTTGAGGTTAAAAAGTATATAAATATTTTTTTTTTTTAGAAAATGACAGATGGTTTCGCTAGATAAGACCCTATTCCTTTTTAAACTGCATTGATTTGGACCTTCAACCCGTTGGTTGCAATTGAAATGCATTATGTGAAGAAAAATCCTGGAATGTTTTCCTCCAAAAACTTAATTTCTTTTCGACTGAAGAAAGAAAGACATGAACATCTTGGATGAGATGGGGGTGAGTAAATTATCAGGAAATTTTCATTTTGAAGTGAAGTGAACTAATCCTTTAATGCTGGTTCTGATAGAAAGGTGTCAGAATACACAGTGCATCGCAGTTTGTTGCGTATGGGGCTGCATAGCCGCAGACCAGTCAGGGTGCCCATGCTGACCCCTGTCCACCGCAGAAAGCACCAACAGTGGGCATGTGAGCATCAGAACTGGATCACAGAGCAATGGTTAGATGCACGGCAGGATGCACTATGGGAAGAAGGCAAGCCGGCGGAGGCAGCGTGATGGTTTGGGCAATGTTCTGCTGGGAAACCTTGAGTCCCGCCATCCATGTGGATGTTACTTTGACACGTACCACCTACCTAAGCATTGTTGCAGACCATGTACACCCTTTCATGGAAACGGTATTCCCTGGTGGCTGTGGCTCTTTCAGCAGGATAATGCTCCTGCCACAAAGCAAAAATGGTTCAGGAATGGTTTGAGGAGCACAACAACGAGTTTGAGGTGTGAGTTTAAGACTCTGCCTCCAAATTCCCCAGATCTCAATCCAATCGAGCATCTATGGGATGTGCTGAACAAACAAGTCTGATCCATGGAGGCCCCACCTTGCAACTTACAGGACTTAAAAGATCTGCTGCTAACATCTTGGTGCCAGATACCACAGAACACCTTCAGGGGTCTAGTGGAGTCCATGCCTCGACGGGTCAGGGCTGTTTTGGCAGCTAAAGGGCGACCAACACAATATTAGGACATAGGTCATAATGTTATGCCATGTGTATGTGCTTCATAATATGAAGTTAAGGTAGAAATATCTCTTTAAGGCAACACATTTTGCCGTGCAGGTGGACCTTGGGGGAAA
Organism: Rhinogobio ventralis; assembly: GCA_039654625.1. Lineage (NCBI taxonomy): Eukaryota > Metazoa > Chordata > Actinopteri > Cypriniformes > Gobionidae > Rhinogobio > Rhinogobio ventralis. Next base: position 41,945,826 of record CM077195.1, on the reverse strand, counting down.
AAATAAAATGCTATAAAACAGATCTGACCCCTTTAAGTGAAACTATATTTCCATCTCTCTCTGTCTCTCTACTTTCATTTGTTGTCCTCATCGCCTCTCTCTCTCTCTCTCTCTCTCTCTCTCTCTGTGTGACCTTAATTCTCATTTACCTGCTTTGTGTTCACACTCTAGTCCAGGGTGTCTGATTTCTGGGTATTTTCCCAGAATTCAGTGAGAGTGTTTTGTGTGTGTGTGTGTGTGTGTGTAAGATTAGATTAAGCACCGTCTCACCCTCGGGAGGTAAAGCACATGTGTGTGTAAGGCGAGGTTCTTCAGTCACTCTACCCCATGGGACACAAACAGACACCACCCTTGTATTGTCTTAGAACAGGAAGTGACATGGTGTCTCACAGAATGTCCCTTATTCCTGCTGGGCGTCTTTCACTTCTTGAAGGAAATGAGCCAATGGTCACGCACACATGCACGCATGTCCTTGTGAATGGTTCAGGGTCCTGCATATATCATATGATACACAGCATATGATATCAGACAGCACAAACAGTCAAATATACGAAAATACGCAAATGTGAAAGGAAAGTACTGCAAGTACTCAAGGGAGCTATAGTTTTCATCTGTCATTAAACCAGATGTGTTATTATTAGGCAAGTTGTTGACCTGAATGAGAAAATTGGCTGTAGACAACAAAAACTTTTTACATTCAAGCGGCCCTTGTGGTGAAAGCATAATCACAATATTGCTGAATATAAAATGTTAATTATATTGACAAAATGCAATTTGGCATATTAAGGTTTTTACGTTGACTATTAGGAGTTAATGCATTTTAATTAAAGAGATTATTTTAGTGAGATAAATAAGCCTGAATGATTGCACAAAAATGTGATTGAAGACAGTTTTACCATTTAAATATTTTTAAATAAATCAAAAAGCAATTTTTGCGAGTGACTCGCTGTATAGCACTGAAGGCAAATTAAGACAGAAGAAAGTTACATTCACACATCAACAGAATACGGTTGTCATTCCTGTAGCCCTTGTTCACACTGTCAGTTTTTGGGATTTACAACCGCATTTAGCACAGGAGTGTTAAAATGTCCCATTCAAACAGCAACTTACAGTAGCGTATTGAATACTGTCTGTTAGGCCACGTTCACACAGCAACAGAATACGGTTGTCCGTCCTGTATTTGAGTCCTTAATACGGTTATGTTCACACACAGTATGGTGACGACCGCATTGTATAACCAAACTCACACCTGTAAATTTCAGGACTCACAACCGCATTCTCGTTAAACCCGCACCATGTGAATGCAACTGGACTTGTCTGTCACGTCATACAGTGTGAGAGAGCTGTTCTACACTGCACAAATGCTAGTGAGTAAAGCCAGGCTCCGACTACAGGAGTTTCAGGCCGATTTATGCACGGTCATCGGCATCGGTCGGTTCTGATATTTGGCCCAGATTATCTGGTAATGTGAGGCATTTACAGATCAAATCTTACACCTCCTGATCTGCTTGTGAACACATCGGGGCCCCCCCGAAAATATCAGACATGTTTGATATTTAGGATTTTAAATTGAGAAGATTACGACTATGATTACTAAGTACTTCCACAATAGCCAATGAGAGAGTCCAAGTCTACGGAAGTGACAGAACTTTTGAAATGGCGACCGTGAAACAACAAGCAGCTGGACAACGGAGATGGAGGAACGGCTGGTCGAAATGTGGCAACAACAAGACTGCCTTTATAATGCCTCCTCATATAATGTCTATAGCAAGTTGCCGTGACACAGTATCCGTTTTGTTTACATCCGCTTCCCCAAAAATCACGTGAGATGCTAAATCTGGCATGAAAATCTTAAGAATATCTTGTAGTGTGTGATGCGCCACGATATTCACATCTTGTAGTGTGCGCAGGTTTGAGATTTGAGGTTTGAGGCTTGTCGCAAACTACTTTTTGTCCAAAAAATCCTCAATTGTGATACGATTATTTTACTGCTCCCAATCGTATCAGAGCCACCACAATTCCAAATCTTGATTGGTTGGCTGCCTCTGACATGATACCCGCGATAGCCAATAAGAGCGAGCAAGCGTCACCTAACAGATGTTGCGTGCTTCAATAGCTGAAAGTTGGCAGCCGCAAACATGCCACGAAAGTGGAGTATTGAGAAAGAAGATCAGCCATATTCTTCTTTTTCTGCTTGTTTTTCACTGTAAAATTGAGAATTGAACCCACAAACTTTGGGTTACCAGTCTGACTCTCTAACCACTAGGCCACGACTGCCTCTAATCATGTCTACCGTGTGTTGTGGGTTTTCGTGTGTGATTTCAGTTTTCGGTGAGAGCGCAATCCCATAAAAGCGCAGATGGGAGTGGAAAGTTCTGCGCGTGATCTACTGATGACACACAAATGAAAGAACACAGACGCACCCAGATCATTTCCATAATGACCAACACAATCTACCAAGAGCAGCACAAATTACCGTAGTAAATCACCTTGCATGATTAATTTAAATACTCTCCTCCCATAAATGTTGACACACACAGCTCATATCTCTGGAGCTGTCAGTTACTGAAAGCGTAGTCTCGCGTAGCCAGAACTTCAGACTGATGACAGAAGGTCTGGACTCAATCACAGCGTTCATTGGCTAAGGACCACCCACAGGCCGTCTTACTGACATGTAACGCAACCAATCACAGTTCGTTTTGTTCCGCGTCATGTTTAGGGGCTTGAAAATGTAACGTTGATCTCCGTACAATAACAGACCGGTCTGTAAAACTCTTGGACGTATTTTAAAGAGTCTATGGTTGCAAACTTTACATACTTCACATACTTTTGAAAATCCAGTGTTTAGTTGATCCTGGTAAGCGCTCATTGTCACAGTTGAAAACACGGCGGCGTTCTTTTTCCATGAGGGGGTTTGGCATCACAGCATCTTTGTTTCCAGGTGGACCATTAAAGAACACGCATCTCCCGGGCATCCTGTAGAATTCAACCAATCAAATGACAGACAAAACCTGTAGCAAATACTTTCACTGTATTCCTCTGATTTATTTATTAATCTTATTGGGCGAAAACAGTCAATTTTCCAGTTTTGTTGGCCTAACGGAGTATTATAGGCTACTTTAATATCTGTTCTGTTGTTTTCTCTCTCCAGGAAGAAATGTCATCGGAAGTGGACGTGGCAATGAAGGACCTGCGTCCGCGCCTGTGTCACATGACCCTAGGCGAGCAGGGCTTTGGCTTCAACCTGCACTGCAAAAAGTCCCACGCGGGTCAGTACATCCGCTCGGTGGACCCCGACTCTCCAGCGGAGCACGCGGGACTGAGGCCAAAAGACCGGCTCATCGAGGTGATCGGACAGGATTACACAAGCCTTGATTAGCCCAGATTAGCAGCACTGGATTAGATTAGATTAAACCGCTTCTGGAGGGATTACGCAACAGAAGAGAAACGCCTGGATGTTTGTTCACTTTGTGAAGGGAGGATCCCGTTTTAGAGCAGGGAGTTAGTTTGCTTTCATTAGACTGTGTGTGTGTGTGTGAGACGCTGTGATCGTCAGGGAAAGCAAATCCATCCTAATGGATTTAATTTGCAGCCGTTTTCTGTAATTATCACAGACAGATCAGTAATTATGACTGACGAATCTGGTCAACTGTGTTTGTTTCTGAATGCATTTTAGTATAATTAGCAGAACATTTATTTATAGGTAGTAATTCACTTAAAATCATCATGAATTAATGTAATTTAATAGCTCCATCTCAAATGGCAACTTTCAAACTAGATTGTAGCATTTAAAAAAAAAAGAAAATCACATCACAAATGGTGTGGGACGTCCAAAGGTTAATACATAAAATTACATTCAACATGAATTAATCTCAAATAAACTTAAAAAATGCTGTTCAGAGCAACAATACGAGAAAAAAGCATCTCACAGGATGCAACATGGATTTCAGGCATGGCCCTCTCTGAATAAGATCAGAACGGCCTGCATGTTTTTTTTCCCTTTATTAGAAAGTCATTGACAAACCACGTATTATCTCACGTAAAAACCCTTCCTCCCGTATGAACGTCAGGAAACCCTACAGACTTTCACATGCATTACATCAGTATTATGTGTTTCACCAGCCACAGGAACCTACACACCCCAAACTCTATTATCAGACAGAGACAGCTGGAGAAACAGAACAAATGTCAGATGAGAGTTTGTGAGTTATGTAAGGCTTCTTCAAAGAGAGGAAGAGGAAGTTGCACAGAAAGTGGAAGTGACATGGCCTCACTCTCCACCTGCTGGACAAATGCTGACCTACAATTGTGTGTTACACCTGAAAGTATTGAGATGAATGATATATTATACATAAAATATATTTAATATTATATTGAATTAAATTATGTAATATAAAAAAATATAATTATATTTAATATAGTGCTGGGGAAAAATTAATTGTGATAAATCGCATCCAAAATAAAAGTTTGTGTTTACATAATACATGTGTGTGTACTGTGTATAATTATTATGTATATATAAATACACACACATGCATGTATATATTTAAGAAATATTTGCATGTATATACTGTATATATATATATTTTAAATATAACATATTTTTCTTAAATATATATGCATGTGTGTGTGTGTTTATATATACATAATAATAATACACAGTACACACATATATTATGTAAACACAAACTTTTATTTTTTTTTTATTAATCATGATTCATTTTTCCCCAGCACTAATTTAATATTAATATATATTTAGTATATTAGAATATAAACAATATTTGTGTACAGTACTATTATAACACATACTGTGTATATATATATATACACTCACCTAAAGGATTATTAGGAACACCTGTTCAATTTCTCATTAATGCAATTATCTAATCAACCAATCACATGGCAGTTGCTTCAATGCATTTAGGGGTGTGGTCCTGGTCAAGACAATCTCCTGAACTCCAAACTGAATGTCAGAATGGGAAAGAAAGGTGATTTAAGCAATTTTGAGCGTGGCACGGTGGTTGGTGCCAGACGGGCCGGTCTGAGTATTTCACAATCTGCTCAGTTACTGGGATTTTCACGCACAACCATTTCTAGAGTTTACAAAGAATGGTGTGAAAAGGGAAAAACATCCAGTATGCGGCAGTCCTGTGGGCGAAAATGCCTTGTTGATGCTAGAGGTCAGAGGAGAATGGGCCGACTGATTCAAGCTGATAGAAGAGCAACTTTGACTGAAATAACCACTCGTTACAACCGAGGTATGCAGCAAAGCATTTGTGAAGCCACAACACGCACAACCTTGAGGCGGATGGGCTACAACAGCAGAAGACCCCACCGGGTACCACTCATCTCCACTACAAATAGGAAAAAGAGGCTACAATTTGCACGAGCTCACCAAAATTGGACAGTTGAAGACTGGAAAGATGTTGCCTGGTCTGATGAGTCTCGATTTCTGTTGAGACATTCAGATGGTAGAGTCAGAATTTGGCGTAAACAGAATGAGAACATGGATCCATCATGCCTTGTTACCACTGTGCAGGCTGGTGGTGGTGGTGTAATGGTGTGGGGGATGTTTTCTTGGCACACTTTAGGCCCCTTAGTGCCAATTGGGCATCGTTTAAATGCCACGGCCTACCTGAGCATTGTTTCTGACCATGTCCATCCCTTTATGACCACCATGTACCCATCCTCTGATGGCTACTTCCAGCAGGATAATGCACCATGTCACAAAGCTCCAATCATTTTAAATTGGTTTCTTGAACATGACAATGAGTTCACTGTACTAAAATGGCCCCCACAGTCACCAGATCTCAACCCAATAGAGCATCTTTGGGATGTGGTGGAACGGGAGCTTCGTGCCCTGGATGTGCATCCCACAAATCTCCATCAACTGCAAGATGCTATCCTATCAATATGGGCCAACATTTCTAAAGAATGCTTTCAGCACCTTGTTGAATAAATGCCACGTAGAATTAAGGCAGTTCTGAAGGCGAAAGGGGGTCAAACACAGTATTAGTATGGTGTTCCTAATAATCCTTTAGGTGAGTGTATATATATATATATATATATATATATATATATATATATATATATATATATATATATATATATATATATATATAAACTAATAATATTATAAATAAATAATATAGTTCAGTTTAATAAGTGTAATGATGTGTATATGATACTGTTCAATCTAGATTTGCACAGGTTCGTTCTCTCTTCCGTCTTGTTTTAAAGTATTGAGTTAAATGATATATACATAAATTCATTTAATATTATATTAAATAGTTGTTATAAAATAATATATTTAGTGTATTATTATAAAATATATTATAAATAATATAATAAATAATATAGTCAAGTATAATAATATTATAATTTGTTATATTACTATGTAAAATACAAATATTATATTTTGTGATAAAATACACACACATAGTACATATGTATATACATATATAAGTATAATAATATTATAATAAATTATATTAATATGTAAAGTAAAAATTATATATTTATTTTGTGACATATTTTATTATACTTTATGATTTTTAGATAAAATTGATTATATTATATAATAAATAAAATTATAAATAAATAATATAGTTCAGTAGGCCTGAATTGTAATCTTGCATACTATATAGTACTATACAGCCAAAGTCATCTCATCTGTGTGTCTCATATCTCCAGGTGAACGACACGAGTATTGCGTGTCTGCGTCACGCTGAGGTGGTGGCGTTGATCAAGGCGGGCGGCAGAGAGACCCGTCTGCTGGTGGTCGATCCCGAGACGGATGAGCTCTTTAATCGACTGGGCATTGTGCCCACATCTACTCATCTGAAAGGTACAGAATGTGCTTCTGCGTGTATTGCACATCAACATGCTCATATATCTGTCTGGGAAGTTCTGGAGAAGTCCACAGAAGCAAACTACACTGGAAAGATGATATTTAAACGCTTTGTATTTACAAAACCTCACCTGACTGGTACTGTTCATTATAAGGAAAGCTTATGCAAAACACGGCTATGCTCTATGCAAACATTACTGATGTTCGGGGCAAACACTGACGCTGCAAAGAAACTAGCTGTCAGATGTGTGGCGTGTCATATGTATACAATAAATGATGACTGTACTTATTTTTCTGAATGATTTCTTTCAAACAGAGGACTGTGTGGACGGGCCGATCATAGAAGGTCCCGAGACGACGTATCTGACCACAGACAGCCCTGTCTCTGCTTCACCGGTCCCAGAAGCCCCCAGGATCTCTCCACCAATCATCAACATCACACTGACAGATCCACCAATCACAAACGGCTCTCCGAGACACCAGAGTCACAGAAGCTCCTCCTCTCGGTCCACTTTATCAGAGACGAGTGCTGAACTCAGCAGCTTTGACTCCAGCAACAGGGTGTGTGCCAGGAAAACCTTCAGTGGCAAAAACAAACTTCAAATCTTTTATTATTATTATAGTTGTTGTTAATATTAATAATAGTTTATTGATATATTAAGTAATTTAATAATAATTATTTATTGTTGTTTTATTTGGTAACAATAATAATTATAATAATAATTTGAAATAATATGATGATTATTGTTGTTGTTATTATTAGTTTTATTATTATTAATAATAATAATCATATTAATAATAATGTATTAATATTGAATATTATCAATTAATTTAATAGTAAAAAATAATATTGTTTTTGGTAACACTAATAATAATTGAACAATTATAGTTATATTTGTGGTTGTTGATATTAATAATAATAATTTAACAATAATATATATATACAATAATATAATAATTATTATTTATGTATTATTAATAATTACTGATGTTGGTAACAATAATAATAAAAAATGTATAATGATATTATTGTTATTAATTTCAATAATAAAATTGTATTCATAATAATTTATTAATATGGCATATGATTAATTTAATAGTAAAAAAGAGTATTGTTGATGTTGATAATAAACAGTATGAAATATTATTAATATATATAATTTATATATTGTATATAGTTGTTGTTGCTGTTGTTGATATATAATAATAATTGATTAATATATTATTATTATTATTAATGTTACTTTTAATGTCTCTTTACTTTTAATTAATATTTATATAATATTAATAATAATAAATAATAATTTAATAATACAATGTTTTATTTATTAATTAATTAATTAATTAAAATAAGAATTTTTATTATTATGTGCTTTACAGTAACTCACAGTACCATATGGCGAAAAAATCTAATATAAAATACAAAAAAATCTATACCTTGAATGCAAGCATCAAAATGTAACAATGTGCAAAGTATGTACAAGAAGGAAATATTTACAATTTAATGTTGCTTATGTTAGCTCATTTAAAAAGTGCAATGATAGCAAAGTTGTTAAGTAAAATGCATAATATATATTATACTTTAAACAAAAATGCATGTGAATTAAAACTTGATTTATCTTTTTTTTCATAGCTCACTGATTCTGACCATCACTCCAGCGATGATGCCCGCAAACCAAGCCGAGATGTGAAATCTGATCCGTTCTGGGAGAGCGGTCTGCAACTGAGTCTGACCGCAGCCGAGGCCAAACAGAAAGCCCGGGCCAAACGGGCCAACAAGAGAGCGCCCCCTATGGACTGGAGCAAGAAACAGGAAATCTTCAGCAACTTCTGAGGAGCGCACACATCTGAAAGTTACCTCAGTTCTACACACAGACCAGACCAAAGACATGCATCTTAGACCTCCTGACTCCTGAAAGGAGTGAAATTACTCATCTTTTATGAAAGGAGAAGAGAAAAGCAGATCTGAAAGTATGATTTGGACAGTAGTGCAACATGTTGACATCATGCTCTTTGTTTAACCGAGCGTAATTTGGCATTTTGTTGCTAGTAAGTGTTTAACATTCAGCCAGTTTGCTATTTCAGATAATAATCATGTTCCATTCTGACTGACCTCAGACCGCCATCGACAGCAGGTTCCACAAAATGACTTACAAGGCAGAAACAGTAAGAAGGAAAGTCAGACTGAAGGCAGTGTGCAAAGAAAGTGTCGTTGTGATAGTGAAAGTGAACAAAAGATGGTAAGCCGAACTCTAACTGTAGACTGAACATCGAGCCAAAGGTTGCAAACCCCTGAAGAAAGAAGTTGTGATCTAGCGGCATCAGAGAATGTGTACAGTAAGTTGTGCTGGAAGGGTGATAAGAAGAAACAACAGTAAACGAGAGAAGGTTCAGTCAGAGATCTTCACACACTTGTGACTATGGAGATCTGAATTGAGCTCATCGATTTGCTAGCGTACTCCTAAAACCAAAAATAAATAAATATTACCAGACATGGCTACACTTAAAATCTGTTTTCTTCCAGGAAACAGATCAAAAATATCGATGACATCATCTTGTACTACACAGATTTTCACCCAATCAGATGCTCTCTAGAATAAGCTTATTGGCTATTTTTAGAGCTCCTCCCACACAAATGGGATTAACATGAATATTTATTCTTTTTCTCTTTAATGCTGGTTTATCATTTCTACATGATATTAATGGTTTATTATATCACTCAGAGTATTTACAGACATTATCAACTCATTATAGATCAATATGAACAGTTTGAGCGGTAAACTTCAACTGTTTTTGACCTCAATATTTACACGGATTACATGAAAATCAAAAGTGGAGCACTGCATTAACACAGAGTACATAAATCTAGCAATATGTATTAATAATAACGTATAATTATATATTCTGAAAACTTAAAAGTAATACAACAATGTAAATGATTACTGAAAAATCCTTATATTTTCAGCTGAGGCGTTATGTCATTTTGTTTCTTGTTAATGTATATAAATTATTCTCATCTCATGTATGTACATTTTGTCATTTACTGAGCTCGCCGTTACACACTTATAAACTCAAATAAACGGAGTATTTTAGGCAGAAAGTGTCGTCTGACTGAGATGGTGCAACTTCACGGTCTCTCTGTCGGCCGCAAGAGACACAAAGGCTGCTTTCATCATGACGGGTAAGAAATGAAACCAGCACCAATCCATCTGATCCCTTTCTACAACTCTTCTAAGCATTTAGGATGTATTTTTTATATATGTTAGATACACAGACAGATGCATGTTTCTCACTAGTAATGATTTCGGTGTGTTTTAGATAAACAAAAACGGTTTCCTCTGCTAATCTCAGTGAGTGTGTATCTCGTTTGATGTACACTTCTTTCCCGTCGTCTTATCTCACCTCCTCATCTTTCTGTTCTCTTCCACTTTCATTTTTAAAGGAGTTTTACTGGATTACACCGACTGTGAATTCAGCTTCCTCACGGATGACCAAGTGCGTCCGAGCGGGAAACTTCTCCTCACACCTGTTGTAAGCCAGAAATATATTAGGTCTAATATAAAAAGTACGTCTAACCTAATCAGAATTGAATTAATAATCATTTATTTAAGTTTCCAACAATACAATAAATCCAACAGATGCATAAATCCCGTTATTTACGTCAGAGTAGCGAGCGAACTAAGCTGTAACGTTAACTCGCGCGACCGTTAGAGACTTTGTGTAGGAACTGTGAAGTTATATCAGTATTGTGAATTTGAATTATTCATATTATTTATATGTACGTAATTAATACTAATAATTTTGGATATAATACGTCGAAATATTAACACTTTTGAGTGACAACTCTGATTCCGGTTCGTTGAACCGATTCTTTGAATCAAACCGATTCGTTTAAAATAAAAGGATCCCCTTATTCATTCCTTAAAGCTTTCTGCGCTATCCATTACATAAGTTCCTCAAACTAAAAGTTATAAGATGTCTTTGTTTTGTTTTTAACCCTCTGGTGCTCATGTGGTGGTAAAAATGTCCGAAATAGCTTTTATTTCCATTAAATAAATAGGCCTACTATATTTTACTTTAATAATGTTTAATTTGAGGTTGATAAATCGAAATGTGACGTTGATATTATATTCATATTTTGTTTGGCTCAGTACCAAACGTTTCCACTACATTAAATTTGCATCCGACTCATTTCCAAAACGGTGATTTTTGAGTGTGACTATTTTTTTCAGGACCATTTATCCTTTTCAAATCATGTGCATGATTGTGTGTGTGTGTGTGTGTGTGTGTTCACACAGCAAGTGCCAAAACCTTTACCAAGTTTAGTTCCATTCCGATGAAGTAAAAAAAGTCTAAAATTTCTCTGTCAAAAATGACAGAGTGTTAAAAGTTTACCCATATTATTTGTTCATTTTCAGAGCACAAGGGCCACAGAAATGGTGATCATAAAAGGGGACGAAAATCTGTGTAATGTTCATCTTGGCTCATTTGGTGTCCTAGATGCTCAGACATTAATTTATCAATTAAAGATATAAAGTCAATTTTCATTTTTAGGTTAACTTTTTTTTTTTAAATAGTTTAACCAAGTGTTTTGCATATTATATTAATAGTACACACAGTCACACACCACTGTTTCTCATGGCTCTGCTGTTTCTCTTGCATGTGATCAGAGTTTCTTCCTCTTTTTAGTTGGTTTAGTTCCAAGCCCTCCAGGGTTTCACTTTAATAACACCTACAGTCACACCACACACACTTTAACATCTCACTTACTCTTACTGCACGCACACATGCACGGTTTCAGCTCAGGTCTCATCGCTAAATACACTTTACAGCAAAACAAACTCTGAAAGATCAGACCTTCTGAAAAGGCCACCAGGATATCTATTTCTCGCTTGAGTTTGTTCTACATTTTATCCTCAATTTGATGTAAATGCAAGTTTGAACCCATGGATGAAACATGATTTCCTGATAGTATTTGATTATCTTCTGTTAGTCATCTCACCATCTGAGTGTATGTCTAATGCATTATGTTTGCAAAGTACAAACGATCAGATGCGTAAAACCTTGACTTCCTGTCACTGCTCATCTGTTTCCTGGATGTGGGTTAGTAGTGATGGTGTGCAGTGAGACGGTTGCTGCTGTTACACACACACACACACACACACACACACATAGATAAGGCTGGGTCATCATCTCAGAGACTGTTAAAACACATAGACAGTGTGTGATCAACGCATCTGACGGCTCATGAACAGACTTCAGATGCGGATTTTATTTTGAAAGGTGAGTATCTACTGTAAACTATCTCCATTATTACATTGTAAAACAGCTTGTTTGCCTGACTGACTAGTTGAAGCCCCTCTGAAGATCATGTCATATTTCTTGCAGACAGAGATATTGAACTACATCTTCAAATCTACAGAAACCTTCTATCCTGAAAACGTCATTCAAACAATCACGACAACAAATGAAATTTGATTCTAATCAACCTGGACAGATTTAGAGTCTTCTCAATCACTGGAGTTTGTTGAATTTACATATTTTTTAAAATCCTGAACCTAAATCCACAATTTTTTTTTTGGCACAGACCTTCAGCCTGTTCTGATGTGGGTTGCTTTAGCTTATGGTTGTCCTGAAACTGATCAACACCCCAAAGATTTCCGTTGAAAGTTCCTCAGTTCCTCAGTTATGCCTCCTAAATCTTTCAAGCTACGGCCACTCTTTCTACGGCCACTATCTATCCAACTAAACCAGGTATTATGAACACCATGTATGTCTAATTAACTATAAAAAAAACATTTAATTAGTCAATTATTATTGTTCCAGAACATTTTTCAGAAACTCAAACACCCATGAGTACAAGATGATGTCAGCATGTAGTTTCTCACTGGAAGATAAATGCAACATTTCAAAATTGTAGGTGTATAGACGAGCTCAAAACTTACAAATATGGAATAAAAGCCACAACATGCAAATTTTGACACCCATTTATAAAGATAGTATGAGTTTCTTCTGCTGAACTCAGAAGATATTTTGAAGATTGTTTGTAACCAGACAGATGACGCCACCCATTGACTTCCATTTAATTTTTTCCATACTATTTTAGTCAATGGCTACCATCAACTAATGGGAACGTTTGGAACTGCGCCCAATGAAAATCTTTACTGAGCTAATTTTTTTGAGGTATCAACCATTAATTTAGAACACAACTTGTTTTGATTTATGGCTTGGATTCTCTTAAAGCTTTAGAGTAAAACATGTTTTGGAAAATATATATGTTCAAAGGCTTGAACCTTTTTTTTTTTTTTTCAATTCAGCAATAATCTGAGACCAAATTTAAGTCTGCTCCAAAGCATTCAAGATTTACGTTTCAAGAGTTTCTTCTGCTGAACACAAAAGAAAATATTTTGAAGAATGTTGGTAACCAGAGAGTTGACTGGCCAAGTCCTTTCACTTGGCGGCCATCTTTGAAACGTCTCTCGGGCATGCAAGTGCAGCTCCATCTCTTTGAATGGGGAAACATCAAATTCTCCAAAGTGGTTCGCCAAACTTACGATTAAATTTCATATTTGAAATCACCAATGAAATCGGACAACCGTCTCATAAATTTGGTTTTTAAACGCTCGAATCGTGCATTTTTCAGCCAGGACAAAGCTAATGCGCAATCCTAAACGTGCGTCTCAGAATATTGCAACATTGTTTTAATAGCATTTGGAAGGCGGGGCTTATTCACCATATTGGGCGTTGCACTTTCTCCAATTCAAGTAATCGGGAGTGCACTGTCTTCCTTTATATAAAGTCTTTGATTAAGTTCCGTAGTGGAAAAAAAGAAATACTACGGAAGTCAATGGGGTCCATCAACTGGTTACCAACATTCTTCAAAATATCTTTTGTGTAGCGCAGAAGAAACAAACAACTTGAGGATGAGTAAATTACCACTTTTGGGTGAATTAACCCATTAAGTTTGCCTTAACTTTCCTTTTCTAATTAAAACAAGATAGAAAGAAATTAAGAACACAGAAAAGACAGAAAACACTTCTTCAGCTTGGTAAAAAATCGTTTTATTTTTCCTGGCAAGGTAAAGAGAGAAAGGTGTGATTGTTTTTGTCTTTCAGAGTCTCAGTGCAGATTTCCACACGCAGCAATCGTTCTCCGCCTCGCCATCCTTCCAACTGTTGCTTCCTGTCTTTGCTTTTAGATCGCTCTTATTTCAAATCTTCCAAACAACAAATATCGTCACAAGAAAAAACAAGACGCATGATGAATCCAACAGTTTTATCAGTAAATTTACCAGCAAAGTCCTTACAAAAAAATACTAAAAATAGCACAAAAAAAAACAAAGTGCATGACAAGCGATAATCCAATTTAAATTATGCATTTTTGCACCAATAGAATTTAAATGTTGTGAATTCAGTTCTATTTATCAATCAGCAATAGCAGCAAAACTAAAAAAAAAACTTAACCTTATTGTTGTAAAACTATATTTGATATAGTTGTAGTTTGTTGGATAAGCTGATTAAATCACTAAATACCAAATATCAATATGGCATCAAAATTTATCGGTACAAATACATTCATACACACACTCACAGGCACGCACACATCGTTGGTCACAGTTTACAGGTCAATAGGGGTCCAGGAGTCAAGTGTAAGGTACCTTAAAACAATTAACAACCTATTAACGCAGAATACACATACGAAATGCGAAGTACGAAAAAAAATACATGGCAATGACACTAACAAAAAACACTTAAAAGCTCCCAACACAACTACTGTTACACAAACCACACACACATAACGCAAGTCATGATCGTTATACTGTGGAGTTTCCATTCCAGCTCCTTCACGACGAGACCGAATCTCTTGATATCACGACAAGATTAAACTACGGTGTGATTGAAATCTGTAAACTACCATGAGTTTCAACAGCGAACACTGACCAAGCCCAGGAAAAAACTACAAGCCAACTACGCAAAAAAGTGAGAAGAAACATCGGAAAAGAAACTATACGCATAAGAGACGCAAGCAGAGAATCATGACGACAATCGGACAGGACGACGACAAAGCCAATGAGGATGATGATGAAAACTGTGAATTCATAAATGCTCCCTTACTAACGATCAAAAACACAAATTCGCCATAGCGCGCTAACCATCTTTTTTTTCCGTTTCCTCAATAGTAATAATTAAAAAAAGAAAAACGACGCTAGTCTTTCCTAGATAGTCTCAGTGTTAAAGTCTGATTATGCTATTGCTACGGCAGCGCTGGCGCCGCAGGCCGCTCGTAGTTATTGCAGCTTCATGTGCAAGAGTTTCTATGGTCAGTCTGCGTGTGAATGCGTTTGATTCTTATGCCTGGGATTAACTTGAGATTAAAAAAAGTTGTATAACAGTTGCTGTCTAGCTTCCCTCCCTAATCTTAATCTTTTTAGCGATTATTCCCAGATAACTGTCTATACCTCCCTCCCGTTTAACCTACGACCTCCCTCCCGCTCTCACTCTCCCTCGGTTACACTATCTCTCGTCTTCCCTACGTTTTTAGGTTTATTCCCCGTGATTGGGTGCATTCTGCAGTTAACTAGAGGAGTCCCCTCCCCCCTCCCACCCACCCACCCACCCTCATGGACACACAAAGGGCGTGGGATCTGTCCGTCAGGCGGAGCGGCCAATCGCGTCCCTCTCCCCCATGATCAGGGCAGTGCAATACACAGATGGATGAGTTCCCCCCTCCTAAAGGTTCAACTGAAAGAAACAAGAAAAAGAGACAAATAAGAACAAAGCATTTTATTTTTATGACCGAATATCGGTTTGACAGATAATTACTTTTATACCTAATCTTTAATGAGTTCTTAAAGTCTGTGTGAACCCAGAAGTTGTGACTGGCTTCAGTATTTTGACGTATTTTCAGAGTACGATACACTCATGTCACGATACGATACTCGCAATACGATATCTATTCCGATATTTGAAGTCAAAATAAAGAGACGTTTTTTATTATTACTAGTGCTAGGGGCCGTTTCAGAAAGGAGGTTAAGTGAAAACCCTGAAATGAGGGAAACTCAGGGTTTTCTGTTTCAGAATGGGAGGTATGTCAAACCTGAGAAAGCAGGGTAAGTCAAGCCTGTTTCTGAAAGAGGTAACTTATACTCAGAGTCAGTTACCATGGTAACTTACTCGGTGAACCTAACCTGGTCGGGAGCAGGTTTTCTTTGGTAAACCCAGAGTTTCTTTCAGTCTCCTCCCCCTTTTAAAGCGTCAGCGGTGTTTAAATACTTAATTCATTCATGCACGCACGCTGCACAAATGCTTTTCATACTGAGTAAGTTTGTCTTATTTTAACTACAAACATCTAAAAAATTATAAATTAAATCTAAACCTAAAATCTAAAGTAAGCACATTTTACTTAAAACAAGTAAAATTATATGCCAGTGGGCTTAAATTACTACAGTAATTTTTGATTGTTTACTACAGTATGCACCATCGCGTCTCTTCAGAAGATATTTTTACGATGCCTTTATGACATTTTTTGGATCTTTTAAGTTTGAGAGGAATGGGTTTTAATTGGAGGTACAGAAATCTTTCTCTGGTTCCTTAAAGCATCTTCATTTGTGTTTTGAAGTTAAATGAAAATCTTTTTGATAGATTTTTAATCTATCTATTCTTTTTAAAATAGGTTTGAAACGACATGAGGGTGAGTACATGACAGAATTTACTGTTACCGTATAAATGCCTTGGATAAAACAAACTATATCGCGAATGATATTTACATCAACGATATATATCGTTGCATTTTTATATTGCGATATCTCAATATACAACGTATCGTTACATCCATATTATTGAGTGAGAAAAATAGAGGGCGTGGCTTGTTTTCACCACCTGGGAATTGATTGGATCTAGAAAAGTAGGCGTTTCATTCGCTGCAGTCCGGGATGAGGATTCGTCACTCATCTCGGTGTCGGACAAAGAGGAATATATTTAGCATTTAACAGCAGCGATGATGAGGTAAGCACCAGTGATCGCTGCTGCGCCTCGCGTTTCTCCTGCCTGGTGCTCAAACGGACAGGGTGCCGCTGTCAAGAGCAGAGATAGTCACTCTGCCAATAATGCAAGGTTTTTTTTCTTATTTTGGTTGTTTTGTCATAAGTTACGCTGCCATATTACTCCATTAATCGATGCTATAAATATATTTCCAGGCTTATGAAATTCGCACGCACTGCTGCAATGTTTTCATCGCCTGTTGCAGTCAATGGCGAATCCATCATGGCGAAGAAAATTAATCATACGTGGAGGTTTTAAAATTGCAGGTTAGAATTCTAATCCTTGATTTGTGATCTGTGTTTAAAATTAAGTGGTGCAACAACTCGATTTAAAATAAAGCCTAGATCAACAAATTCTAGATTAGCTTTAAACTGTGCTTAATTTAATCCTTACTGGTGCAACCCACCCTATATCTTTTATATATAATCTTTTATAAGTTCTTTAATATCCTCTACGTGACAGTGGTCAAATGAAGACCGCAGTAACAGTCAATGGTGCGACAGATTAGTAACCTGTTTTACCGATATTCACACTTTATTTAATCTGTAATATTTTTAATATTTCAATGACAGATGCGGACAGATGCTCCGATAGTGATGCAACAGACCAATATTCTTTTACCCATATTCACTCGTATAAACTTAAACTGTTATTGTTTCTTTAATAACACGTCTACTGATAAATTACCATTTGGTTCTTAAAAAAAGAATTTAAATAAACATGTTGAAATTACTTTTGATGTAACAGCTAACATTTTAACAGCTGTCACTAACCTGACAGCGTGTGCTGTGTGTGAAGCAGAGGGGCGGGGCTACACGCCATAGCATGCAGAGAGGCGTTCCTTCAGGATGGGCGGGAACTGCTCCGAGAACTGCTGCCAGTTCTCCTCGCCGACCTGGTCCTTAAAACCATGTAGGATCTACACAGACACAACCTCATTTAACAACTGGAATCTTTCATAGTGGTGACATTTTGGATGTAACGCAGCTCCATGCGTGTCTAACCTTGTAGAACATGTCCCTCAGGTCATCTTTAGGGTTGACCCAGGAGGCCACCGCATCACAGAAGAAGATGAAATCCTGAGGAGGGAGAGACAGATGAAAGGAAATGAGTGATGAAGGAACGAGTAACATCCGTGTCAATCACAGTGGAGTATCAGAACTGACCTGGACCACGCCGCCAGGATTTACACCAATCATCACGCAGATGCCTCTGAAGGCAGAGTCCTTTTCTTCATTATCTCTGATGTTTCGCAATGATGTGCACCTACAAAAACACAATCAAAAATATAACTTAGCTTCTTAAGAAATGTAAATTCAAATGAACTAATTAAACGAAAGAAATCCTTTTGGGTTGATAACATTTTTAAAGTATTTTTGAAAGAAGTCTCGTGTTCACCAAGGCTGCATTTATTTGATCAAAAATACAGTAAAAGCTGTAATATTGTGAAATATTTTTACGATGTAAAATACCCGTTTTTCACAAATGAATATATGTTAAAAAGTAATGTATTCATGTGATCAAAGCTGTATTTTCAGCATCATTACTCCAGTCTTCAGTGTCACATGATCCTTCAGAAATCATTCTAATATGAGGATTTGATGCTCAAGAAACATTTATGATTATTATCAATGATGAAAACAGTTGTGCTGCTGCTTCATATTGTGATACATTTTCTTCAGGATTCTTTGATGAATACAAAATATAAATCTTTTGTAACATTATAAATTCCTTTACTGTCACTTTTGAACAATTGAATGCACTCTTGCTGAATTAATTCTTCCAAAAAACACCTCTCTAGATGTAGTCTCACCAGGGTCTGATGAACTGTTGCAACATGGGAGCCACTTCCTGTGGACAGACGTAACCGAGGCGACCAATCGTGATGGCTGTAAACAGGAGTTAGGGTTAGAACTATTTATCAGCTGTTTGAAAGGTAAGTGATGGTATTAGGTCAGAGGTCATACCCGTATTCTCCAGCAGGGTTTTGGGAGTGTTGGGTCTGTTGATGATCTCCACCAGGTGAGGAAGAACCAGAGCCACATACGGCTGCATCTCCACACCTACGACAACACATGATCTAGTGGTCACAATCACCTTACTACAAACTCACTTCAATGACATGTTAAACAGACGATCGCATTCTAGTTCAGTGAATCAGTGTGACGATCCTCACCCATCTGCATGCAGATCTCTCCGATGGCCCAGGTGGCGTTATTACACACTGAGATGAACTCAGGGTTCAGATTCGTCCCCAGAATGGGCATGAACTCCGCTAAACACACACACAGTTTCAAAGATTAATTCAAATGAATAAGTGTGTAAGGGTGACTCATACAGGTCAGCGGCAGTGCATGTCATCTTACCGATGCAGGGTTTGACGTGTGGAAAACAGGCCTTGGTCAGATCGCCCAGCAGAGCAAACGAGCTTTGTCTCACCTCAGGCATAGTGTCCTACATACAAGAGCTTCACTGTTCATTTGCATGTTTTATACTACAATAATAATAATTAATAATTATTTTCTAACAACAGTAAATAATTCATTTTAAATTATAAAAACAACAAAAAAACTATATAAAACAAATAAGTGCATAATATAGTAAATAATATATATAAATATTAAGTATAAAATAAATTTATTTTAAAATATAATAGTATATAATTAAAATAATAAACTTATTTTATAACAATTGTTAATTTAAATAACTCAAATAATAAATATGAACATAACACCAATAAAACAAATAAATGTATAATATAGTAAATTAAATTTAATTACAATAAACAATTCATATAATATTGTAAAAAAATTCAAATAATAATAATAATAATAATAATATAAACAACCAAATCATAAAACAAATGTATAATATAGTACATTTAAATATTATAATAAACAAAATGCATAATATTGTAAATTCAAATAATATAAACAACTAAATCATATAAAACAAATGTATAATATAGTAAATAATAGAATATTAAATAAAAATTACCTTTTTTTAAATAAATTTGTTTTATAACAATATGCTTAATTAAAATAACAAAAATAGTACAGTATTATAGTATATACAGTATATAGTACATAATACAGTCAATAATAATAATAAATTAAATATTACAATTATAATGAACAAAATTAATTAATATATTTTAAATTAAAATAATATCAACAACTAAATCATAAAACAAATGTATAATATAGTAAATAATATAATAAAATATATATTTTATAACAATATGGTAAATGAAAAAAATAAACAAATACAATATCAACAAAACATACATTTATAATATATTAAATATTCAAATAATTTGAATACATTTATATAATATTGTAAATCAAATCAAATAATAAAAATGAGAACATCACCACACATTTTTAACCCCTCTCACACACTGTACCTGCATACACTGGAACAGAAGGGTCATGATGTTGCTACGGGCAACTAGCTGGTCCACATGACCCCCGAGACCCTCGGCCAGACCACTCAGCAGATCCAGAGCGACAATCATGAAGTCCTTATCTGGAGCCTCGTACTGATCCGGCTGCTGGCTGTACATCTGCACGTGCACACACACACACACACACACACACACACACACACACACAGGGGTGGGTTAATGACTCCGTGCTTCACTGATGTACATGTAGATGTACTGAGTATGTTTGTGTTCTCACCATGGCTTGTGCGAGCGTTTTCTGCACCAGAGTAACACAGCGCTGATAGACGGGCTCGCAGTACGGGAGGAAACCGCTCTGTAACGCTGTAGCCACAGACGACAAACACTACACACACAAAACACGGGGCATGAGGGGCATTTATTCGTCCATTTTATCTTTCAATTATAAAAGTTTTGGCAAAATGAATCGACAATTATTTGTCATGACATTAAAACTACGAAATTAAGGCATTCACTCTGTTCTGAGTGTCTCACCTCCAGCAAAGGAAACAGGTCTTTATCCTCGTCTTTCAATTCATTCCACTTCTGGATCAGAGGCGGCATCAGTTTCTGGATGTATTCCTGTTCACACACACACACGATCACACCCGAGTTCTACATGTGCAAATGTGCACTAATGGGATTTTGTGACACTAACATTTTTAGAAAAAGGCAACAATTACTGCTGTCAAAACGATTAAATCGCAATTAATCACATCTAACAGTTTTGTTTACATAATATATATACACTCACCTAAAGGATTATTAGGAACATCATACTAATACTGTGTTTGACCCCCTTTCGCCTTCAGAACTGCCTTAATTCTACATGGCATTGATTCAACAAGGTGCTGAAAGCATTCTTTAGAAATGTTGGCCCATATTGATAGGATAGCATCTTGCAGTTGATGGAGATTTGTGGGATGCACATCCAGGGCACGAAGCTCCCGTTCCACCACATCCCAAAGATGCTCTATTGGGTTGAGATCTGGTGACTGTGGGGGCCATTTTAGTACAGTGAACTCATTGTCATGTTTAAGAAACCAATTTGAAATGATTGGAGCTTTGTGACATGGTGCATTATCCTGCTGGAAGTAGCCATCAGAGGATGGGTACATGGTGGTCATAAAGGGATGGACATGGTCAGAAACAATGCTCAGGTAGGCCGTGGCATTTAAACGATGCCCAATTGGCACTAAGGGGCCTAAAGTGTGCCAAGAAAACATCCCCCACACCATTACACCACCACCAGCAGCCTGCACAGTGGTAACAAGGCATGATGGATCCATGTTCTCATTCTGTTTACGCCAAATTCTGACTCTACCATCTGAATGTCTCAACAGAAATCGAGACTCATCAGACCAGGCAACATTTTTCCAGTCTTCAACTGTCCAATTTTGGTGAGCTCGTGCAAATTGTAGCCTCTTTTTCCTATTTGTAGTGGAGATGAGTGGTACCCGGTGGGGTCTTCTGCTGTTGTAGCCCATCCGCCTCAAGGTTGTGCGTGTTGTGGCTTCACAAATGCTTTGCTGCATACCTCGGTTGTAACGAGTGGTTATTTCAGTCAAAGTTGCTCTTCTATCAGCTTGAATCAGTCGGCCCATTCTCCTCTGACCTCTAGCATCAACAAGGCATTTTGGCCCACAGGACTGCCGCATACTGGATGTTTTTCCCTTTTCACACCATTCTTTGTAAACTCTAGAAATGGTTGTGCGTGAAAATCCCAGTAACTGAGCAGATTGTGAAATACTCAGACCGGCCCGTCTGGCACCAACAACCATGCCACGCTCAAAATTGCTTAAAATCACCTTTCTTTCCCATTCTGACATTCAGTTTGTAGTTCAGGAGATTGTCTTGACCAGGACCACACCCCTAAATGCATTGAAGCAACTGCCATGTGATTGGTTGATTAGATAATTGCATTAATGAGAAGTTGAACAGGTGTTCCTAATAATCCTTTAGGTGAGTGTATATTATGTGTGTGTGTGTGTGTGTGTATATACAGTGTATTATAAATATATATATAATTTGTGTGGGCACGTCTGTGTATACACACACCCACAGACGTATATACAATTATGTAAACTTATATTATGAAAAATAAAAACAGATAAACAAGTTTACAAATATGCAGTTGCAATATGAAGTGACACTACTGTTCAAAAGTTTGGGGTCAGTAAGTTTTTTGTTATGAAAGAAATTAATACTTTCATTCAGCAAGGACGCATTAAATTGATCAAAAGTGACATTAAAGACATTTATCCTACAAAAGTTTTCTATTTCAAATAAATGCTGTTCTTTTGAACTTTAGATTAATCAAAAAACCTTGAAAATGGTTTCCACACAAATATGTAGCAGCACAACTGTTTTCATCATTGATAATAATCAGAAATATTTCTTGAGTATCAAATCATCATATCAGAATGATTCCTGAAGGATCATGTGACGCTGAAGACCGGAGTAATGATGCTGAAAATTCAGCTTTGATCACAGGAATAAATTACATTCATATAGAAAACAATATGTGGCAATATTTCACAATATTACTGTATTTTCTGTATTTTTGATCAAATAATGCAGCCTTGGTGAGCAGAAGAGACTCTTTCAAAAACTACAGAATCTTACTTTAAAGTGACAGTATGTAAAAAGGGATGTTTGCAAAATTGGTGGAAAATCGGGTTGTTACCGGTTGGTTCAGATGATGCCCGACGGAGTCTGCCAGGGTGCCAATGGCGTCGTAGAGGATCAGCAGGTTCTTGTGTTGATATTTCCCGAACGCAAACACCAGAGTGTCCAAAATGAAACTGAGATACGGAACCAGCTCGGTGCACGCCTCCTCCTCCAGAGTCGCAAATGCACTGGAAAAAAACATTACAGAGTTAATTAATTACTCCAAAATTGTTCCGCTCTAAATATTCAAGCATCATTTTTAACACACCTGCAGGCGGCCTCCTGCACCCTCTTGTTGCCGTCCAGGATGCGTTTGAGCAGTTCTGTCATGAGCGGTTTGAGGTGGGCGTCCGGCGGTTGGCTCACCACCCAGTGTGCATAGCGGCTGAGTGTCCAGCAGGCAATGGAGCGAACCAGAGCCTTCTTATCACACAGACACTGGATCAGGTGCGGGATGAGCTCGGGCAGGTATGGCACCATTCCCTGCATACAGCCTGACAGAGACAGAGGATTCAGTAAATTCAGGGTGTCTGCAGAGTTTTTCAAATCAAATTCAAGAAACACATTGGGACACTTATTTTGAAATTTCTACTCTTAGCTCATTAAAAAAGGCTAAAGGAGACAAAACATGCACTCTTACAACCATCACAACATAAATTTGTGAAATGAGTATGTGTGTGAGAGACACACCTTCAGCGATGGCTCCCAGCACCAGTATCCCAGACTCTTTGATGACCCAGTCCGGGTGGAACAACAAACCCTTCAGCAGCGGCAACAAGTGCGGCAACAGCTCATCCCGAAAGACATTAGCCAACACGTCCAGCGCCGCTGCAGAACACTTCCCTACAAACGCACAAAAATATATACAAGTCACCTTTATTTATATCTCCGTTTATACAATACAGATTGTTTCAAAGCAGCTTCACATTAATAAATAGGAAAATAATGATGCAAACTTCATCAAATATAAGAAACTCAAATTCTGCTGTAAAGCAGCTCTAAAAAAAGACAAGTGTCATTATTCAGTGAGTTCAATGTTGATTCAGTTTAGTTCAATAACTGTAAATTTCAACAATTTCTAAACAAGTTCAATTCAGTTATAAGCAGCTCCACAGAAGGCAATAGTGTCATTGTTCAGCTTGAATCAGTTCAATAACAGTGTTGATGTGTACATGTATATAATTTTATGAACTTTGCAACATGTAAGAACATTTGCAGCAAGCGCGCTCTGATCGGTCGGTTTACTCACGTAGGTTCCAGTCAGACAGAGTGTCATCGTCATCATCCTCATCTTCATCAATGTCCTCGCCCTCCTCCCCCTCTCCTCCCTCGTGCTGCAGCGTGACGGTACGTGACTTGTGGAAGCGAGGCTTGATGTCCTGCTCGCTGTCAGGAACGTTGTCGTCCTCCTCCACATCACCCTGAGACACACACAAAGACAGACTGCAGCTGCATTCTGATTCACACGGTCCCTACATAGTGCTCACTTCACAGGAGATCTTGATAAATTGGTAGGCCTGGGTATCAAAATTCACTTTCTGAAAATCAAGATGCCAGTTCTAATATTGGTACTTAAAATCCCAATTTTGTAGATTTGTTCAAAGGTGAGACAATTTGTAGACTTTCTATTTAGTTTGCAGGCTGCACGCAAAAATGTACATACAACACCTCACGAGTCACAAAACAATTAGTTATTTTTAGTGAATCAAAAACATGCCACACAACCAGGGTAGCCCACATCCTAAAAACAAATGACTCGTATGAGCTGGTTCTTTGAATGAACAATTCAGAGCTACCCGTTTGAATCTGTTTAAAGCACTCTTTCTATATGTATAATCACAGTGTAGATATTATTAACTATAACCTAAAATATAAATATTCAATAAAAATATTTTTTAATGAAAATTAAAAATGTTACCTTAGCAACTAACTGAAATATTAAAGTTAAAAAATTTAAATACTAAAGTTAAATTATGACTAACATTTTTAATAAAGCTAAAACGGAGAAGCACATAACAAAACAGAAAATATCAAAATAAAAGCTAATTAAAAATATTAATGAATACTGTAGTTGTATGAGAATCGATTATGTGGCCCCATGAAATCCCTTTTATTTTTTCTCAAATTTAGTTACTTTTTTCCCCATTCTAATTGTTCTGGATTCCATTTTTTTCCGTTGTATTAATTTTTTTAAACTCCTTTTTAATGGTAAATTACATTTTAGTAATCAAAAAGCAGCTCTAATGAATTGAAATCATGAAACTTATGCAATTTAACAACAATTTATTAAAAGTTAAACAAAGAAATGACATGTTTAGGGCCCTATGAAATACATTTTATTTATTTTTTTCTCAAATTCCGTTTTATTTTTACCAAATACTGTTTTCTCGGTTTTAAGTTTTCTGGATAATCTAAATAATCAAAAAGCATGTCTAATTCATAGAATTCATAAAAACAAAATTATTATTTTTTTTTTTTATTTCCCAGAAATTCTGTTGTGTATTTTCATTTTTCTGGCAATCAAATGTAGGCATAAAACATTCATTTAATTTCTCTTTTAATAATATGAATTTAAACTAAGTGCTGCCCAACAGAGCTTTACTGTTAAAATGTAATAATTTATTATTATTATTATAATATAGTAGTAGTAGTAGTATTATTACATTGAGACAAAGCTAAATTCTACTGTAAAACAGTTACATTTTTCTGTCAATTTCTTCAGGTTAAACCGAACTTTTATTTTGACAGGTCGGCGTGAAGACCTTTGAGTTTCTGTGAGGTTTATGGTTTGACAATAGTTTTTCCTCAAATGAAACTGTAAAATGCTGGTCAAGTGACTCTCAGAGCAGCAGTTCATCATCCATGTCCTCATATAGTGAGACGGCAGAGGCTGAACATCAGCGCCATTCATATTTAAATAGTCTTTTTCTGGTTTAATATTTACAGACACTAATCTATATTGTGATTTAATTTAAGTGTACTGACATGCTTTTTATTTATTCATCAAAAATTTGACAAATTCAGTGAAATTGCGCATCATACAGTAAATTCCGTTTTTATGACTGGATTCCATTATTCCATCCACGTTTTCCGCATTGCGGAAATAATAAGGCCCTAGTGAGCACACTATCTAATGCAATAAACATGATTTGATTCAAAGGAATATCTCAGACTCATGTCTCATACATGGTGACTCACCTTCAGTAAAATGATGTCAATCTCAGAATACTTCATTCCGTTCACCAGGATGGGGATGAGTCTGTAGGGAAACGCATTAACATTAGATCACCTCACTCAAAACATGAGTTCAGACCAGATCTCTCAAACAGAGGCTTCATCTGTGTGATGATGATGATAATAATGATGGCCTGCAGTACTCACTGGACCAGGTGTCCTGACAGAGCTTCTTTACAGATGGGCTGCTCCGCTAGAGTCAGCCAGAACTCGCACGCCTCCAGTGCCACGTTCTCATCCGCGTCCTGCGTGCGCTGCAGCATGTACTGCAGAGAAACACAGATGAGATTCAAACCTCCCACAACACCTTTTCACTGCAAAACGTCTCGTGTGGAATCAGATGTTTGCATGTTTTACCTGTATGATGCTGTGCATGTGCGGTATCAGACGGTCGATTCGGACCTCTAACAGCATGACCAGAGCTCTGCACACGTTCTTCCTCACCTCGCAGTCTTCATCACCCGCCAATGCAAAGAGAGACTGAAAACACACCACACAGAGTAGATGAGTTTAGCCTTCACCACAGAAATAACTTCACTGTGAACCCAACTGTACTTGTTTATTATGTACTAGGCTGCTAAAAAGTAGGCTTTCTAGAAACTACTACAACCTTGATTTGTATTATTCCTACAAAAAAAATAATTTAACAATCAATAATCAATTCACAAATTAATTTCTTGATTATGTGGTTCTTTTGATCAAATCAGTCAAACCAATTGGTGAATCAGAATGAATCACTCAGTCTGAATCATTCAGTCAGCTCAGATGACTCACCGAACACAGATTGTTCAGCTGAAAACCCTAACAGTTAAAGGGCTAGTTCCCCCAAAAATGAAAATTCTGTTATTAATTATTCGCCCGCATGTCGTTCCAAACCCGTAAGAACACAAATGAAGATATTTTTGATGAAATCTGAGAGCTCTCTGACCCCTCCATAGACAGCAATTTAATTAACACTTTCAAGGTCCAGAAAGGTAGTAAAGACATTGTTAAAATAGTCCATGTGACTCCAGTGGTTCAGCCTTAATTTTATGATGCGACGAGAATACTTTTTGTGCCCAAAAACAAACAAAAATGTTATTCTTCTACACTGTAGGCGTAGTGTAACCAGGGCAGCACTTCCGAGTTCTACGGCAAAAAGGCGGCTCACCATGACACGCATGCGTCGTTGTGCTCACATGAATAGCGTCGGCCAATGGTAAGCCGGAGTTCTGACATAGCACCCTTCGAAAGCGCTGCACTGTATTTACTACGTCAGCAGCATTGGAGACTGGCATAGACGAGAAGAGATTGTTGAATAAAGTCTTTATTTTTGTTTGTTTTTTGAACACAAGATGTAGTCTAGTCACTGTATAAAATTAAGGTTGAACCACTGGAGTCACATGGACTATTTTAACGTCGTCTTTCCTCCCTTTCTGGACCTTGAAAGTGTTCATTAAATTGCTGTCTATGGAGGGATCAGAGAGCTCTCAGGTTTCATCAAAAATATCTTCATTTGTGTTCCGAAGATGAACGAAAGTCTTACCGGTTTGGAACGACATGAGGGCGAGGAATTAATAGCAGAAATTTCATTTTTGTGTGAACTAACCCTTTAAAGCAAAGTTTAAAAAGCTAATTAGTAAGGTTAGTGTGAATTAAATCTGCCGTTAAAGTCTTTCTGCTGCAAAAACTAAATTAAAGTTACTACGATACAATTCTTGGTGGAAGGAAGCGGTGAGCACTGTACGCTGGAGGTCAACTCACCTCTATGAATGTGTCGATGTTGTCCATGAGAGCTTGAGCTCTGCCAATAATGAACTGATTCACACACGCTATGGCATGAGACCTAAAGACAGAATGTGAATTATTACGTTACTCATTATAAAACACAGACCGTATTCAATTCTAAAATATGTGTATGCAGTTCTTCACCTGATCTTGGGGCTGCAGTGTTTGAAGAACTGCAGGAATTTGGGGATCATGATGTTGAGGGGGCGATTCAGAGCATCACTGTCCAGCAGTTCAGACGAGTCCTCACAGATCTTCTGCAGCGCACCGAAAGAGCCCTGTACACACACACACACACACACACACACACACGTTAAAGTCAACATGAAATCAAAATTTAACACACTTATTTTTTAATGAAATATTGCAGTCTTTATTATAAATGATTTATCCATGCGCTTTTTTTTAAATTCATGTGCCCCATAATCTTCAAAATAACTTCCCTCCCTTTTGCAGTGACACCAATAGCAGACCACAACCATCCAATCAATTCCCAGTGGATAAAATCAAGCCCCGCCCTACATTTGTTCTTGTTTGAGAAGCCATTTCAAACTGACATCCCAATACTGACTTTAAACCAATCAGCAGACATAATACAATAATAAATTCATAATGCTGAAAATTATAATCAACTATTTAGACAGGAATATTTGGAGTGAAATACTAACACACTGCCTACTGCAGAGTACAAACTGTATACTTTTTTTAAATCTGTAACATGAAATACAGTAATTGTGTTCAGTAATACAGTAATTATAAATAATAAGAACAAGTCATTGTTTTATTGTTGTAGTCTAATAATCATTTAGTTCTCAAAAAGCATAAAGTTCTGAAGATTAGTCATCACACAATTATGATTCAGATATTGATTGATCTCTGCTCACTACTTTGCTATTATCTTCTTGAAAACACAACTTTATAACTTTTCATAATTTAAACAGAAGGCCACATCAAGTGCACTACATTTTGGGATGACTACTGCTCATTTTGAAAAACACAATGTGCATGTAGTATACAGTAAACATACCTAGTTAGAGCTGTCTGTGTGTGTTTGTGTGTGTGCGTGTGTGCATGTATGCATGTATGTGTGTGTTACCTCGCAGGTGTTGTAATCCTCAGAGTTGAGAAGGTTGCAGAGTTGAGGCAGCAGTTCTGGCCATGTCTGCAGCTCGCCTTTAGAGGCGATAGTAGTGATGAGAATACCTGAGGACACACACACACACAACAATTCAACTATAATGCAAATTAGGGATGACAATTTACATAAATTCCCATAATCAATCAATGTTTAAATTAATGATCAATTAATCATTAACCTCTTAAATCCTAAGCAGGGGGGCTACTAAGTTTCCATATTACTTAAAAAAAAACAAAAAAAACATGCACAACACAAACCAACATTTTAAAGCTTAAAAGCTTGTGCTCAAACAATAACTGCTTTACATGAAAATGTGATCATTGTACATAACAGATAGACACATATAGTTGAAAAGGTCTCAACTAGCAGGCCTTGCGCCTAGTTCAGACTACACGATTTTAAACGTCGGCAGATCGCTTTGCTGTTTAGACTACATGACTTGCTGTAATCTGGAGTCTTAAAATCGTTGTGGTGTTCACATTACGGAAATGATCCGCAACAGGACGTCACACACTACACGAGCTGACACGAGCGGTTTCATAGCGAAAATGCGCAAGAAGTGGAACGGGAAATGATTCGAAACAGGGGTTGTTTATTTAAAAATGGACGTCGGGAAGAAACTTTGTGCTGCAAGCTGTTTGCATGATGATCTGTTCTGAAAAACCCAGAAAAAGGAAAAAACAAAGAATATGGGAGAAAGAATGGATCAGCACACGCGGGCAGCAGGGGTTGTCTGTTCCAGAGAGAGTTGGAGGTGAGCATGTTTATAATGAAAAAGTAGCTTCCTGCTCGTGCTCCGGTGACCTCAACCCACGCCTTGCTCTCTCAATGGCTGAAGTTCATCGTGACACTTGACACCACGATGTCAAGTTGGCCGACAGCTCCAGATATTTATGATGCTAGATATTTGCCTGGCGTCGGTGAGGCGTCTGAGAGGCATCAGAGAGCGTCTTTGATTTCACACATAAAGATTGGCAAGCGCTGATCACCCACTGATTTACCCCTGATCACATCCAGACCTGTCGGCGAGCTCATCTTGCAAATCAGTCTTAAAATCCTGTAGTGTGAACTTGGCATTAGTTAATTTTTGGGTAAACTATCCCTTTAATCGACCATCGATACGTTTTATTGATTAAATTATTATCAATGATTAATCGATCAATGATTAATCGTTAGCATCCCTAAAAGCTGTTTGGCCCATATTTACTCACGTTACGATAATACATACTTCCCTAAAAGAGAAAAAAAAAAACACTAATTACATCTAATCAGATCAAATGAACTCAGCTGGACAACTTTAAAGAGGTTTTGTGGGTTTAATCCACATTAGGTGCAGACTGACCGATGGTGGCGCGGATGAGAGGGGACGGGTCTCCGATGTTGTTGAGACACTCTCTCTTGATGAAGTCGGCCACAGCCGGAGGGAAGTTCTGGTAGTGAGCCTTCACGTTGTTCTTGAGAATCAGACCACTCAGAGAACGGGTGGGCTCGTCTGCGGAGACACAGAGACACGTTCCTTGTGTGACAGGAAAGTGTATGTTTGAAATGAGATAAGATGATGCATGATGGGATAATACACACCTTCAGATTTGAGGCTGGTGAGGACAAAGATGAGATAGTTGTTGAAGTCGGGATACTGATTCAGCTGCTCCAGTTTCTAAAGGAAGCGTTACAAAAATATTATGACAAATTCCACAGACAACAAAGAGATCTAATATCAGACCAGTGACATTAAGATGTAAACAAACATTTACCACTAGAAAAGTAAGCTTTTAGATCTTAAAGTCCCAGTGAACCGGAAGTTGCAACTGATTTTATTTCAGTGCTGTGACGCATTTCCAAGTGAAACGGAATATTGAATAGAGGGCGGGGTTTCACTTCAGCGCTGCTCCTCTCCATCTCTCGCTCATAGCAGACTAACGGTTGGAGGGGAGTGGTTAAGGATATTCAAACCCAAGCCGTCAAACTGACATCATCCGAGAAGGAACGCCATTCCAGACCGGAAGTTACTTTTCAGATTTTGATTAAAGATTACCACGGCAAACAATTTTTTCTGTGCATTAACTGGCACGGATGAAATGTTCACCCTAAGACCTGTAATGTGTGCTAACAAAGTAAATAAGGTCGAGTTTGATTTCATGAGGACTTTAATATCTGCACATATTTTGAAGTAAATATTAAATAAACATTATGGATGTTTTTAATGCACTTTATATTGGACTACTATGTTCACTAAAAGCCATGCATGCAGACTAGTTTTTTCTTATTTAATCCTCAAAAGAAAAAATGCCATTAGAGTGGAGAAGTTAAAGGCACAGTATGTAAGTTTGAGGTTGCTTATTCAAATAAAGGCATAGCTTGATGGCGCCTTGATTTCACGAAATCATGCGAGTTGTCCTCTTCACCTCTACAGCCGGTGGAAAAGAATCCAACAGGACTCGGGCAGAAGTCATATTCATGAATGAGCTAAGACTTATTAACGTTAATGTAGTATGAAGCAGGATAGGGCTGAAAGCCATTCGAGTGGAACGAGGGCGCTGGCGCGATTGCTAATGAGAGATGAGCGCGACACACGACTCGAGCGCAGCGGAGCTTTTATTCTGCCACAGTCGCCGCTTCTTCCGCTTATGTGTATGTGGGGTAACGCAGCGCTGTTTTATCCTATTACACACATTTGAGTGGGTTGAAAGATATGTTATAATGTGCGTTCAGTCGGCAGCTACTATGAGACATTTATTCACACTGCAGTAATCTAGATCAATATTAGGCATGGTAAAACATGGTACTCGCGTTAAATCAAGAAAACCAGATTTAAACAATAAGACTGTGTTGAGCTGTATAACAATGATTAGTTTTCTGTTGATGAATGTCTCCAAAGAGCTGCTCACCTGTCTAATAAAACATGGCGTTTCCATGGTTTCTACAAAATAAAATCGTAAATCAAGGGTAACGCGGGTATGATGTCATTGATAGGCGAAGCACGGACACGGTCCGTGTCCTGGTTAAAATTGCTGATTTCTCTGGATTTAAACACATTTGGGATAATGTAAGTACACAAGTCAACAAAATATATAACATTGTTCTAGCAGTTTTTGGATATTTTAATCAAAATCCGAAAATCTTACATATTGTGCCTTTAAATTCATTTCCATAAATGATTCATTTACGGTCAAACTCAACGAATGACTCTTCAAGACTCTGATTCAACAAATTGTATGAATCATCATTTAAATTACCTACATTGCTTTTGTTGGGGAAAAAACATGTAGGTATATAGCTCTGTTTAATACTCTGAATTTTTATATAGGTGAATATGAAAGAAAATGATTAAATTCTTTGTGTTGACCATTGTGAATTTGCATGGCCACAATGGGTGTTCGGTTGAAATGGTACTTCAAAAAAAGGATAAATAATTGTATTTTTCCATTTTAGAGCCTCTACAAAGATACACAGTACTGCTCAAAGGTTTGGGGTTGGTAAGTTTTTTTATGTTTTTGAAAAGTCTCTTCTGTTCACCAAGGCTGCATTTATTTGATAAAAAAAAAAATACAGTAAAAATGGTAATACTGTGAAATATGTTTTCTATGTGAATATCTATTAAAACACTGTATTTCTGTGATGTCACAGCTGTATTTTCAGCATCATTACTCCAGTCTTCAGTGTCACATGATCCTTCAGAAATCATTCTAATGACAATTTGATGCTAAAGAAATATTTCTGATTATTAATGTTGAAAACAGTTGTGCTGCTTCATATTTATGTGATACTATTTCAGGAATATTTGATGTATAGAAAGTTCAAAAGAACAGCATTTATTTGATATTTTGACACATTATAAATGTCTGTACTGTCACTTTTGAATTTAATTGGTGAATTAAAGTATTCATTTCTTTAATTCCTACGATCCCAAACTTGAATAGTGAAAAAGATGAAAAATATTGGGATTTCTTTTGCCAATATGATTCATGACTACTGTAAACATCTGTAACGAAAACAAAAAATGACCACACGGACATTAAACATTTGATTCTCAGCACATTGTTGAAAATAATTCTGCTATTCATTTGGTTGTAACAGACAAATGTCACATTTCATTTGCCAATAACATATAACTGATCATAATAGCTGCGTTTCCACTGTCGGGCCAAAAGCGAGCGTGTTGGTGCAT
This sequence comes from Rhinogobio ventralis, assembly GCA_039654625.1. Lineage (NCBI taxonomy): Eukaryota > Metazoa > Chordata > Actinopteri > Cypriniformes > Gobionidae > Rhinogobio > Rhinogobio ventralis. The sequence continues at coordinate 41,912,514 of CM077195.1, read as the reverse complement.
TCCACTGTCACTTCCAGGGCTTGATCGGGCCTCGTCTGGGCCAACGGCCAGGGTTTTTTGGCCGAATACCTTGGTCCAAAGCAGGCCAGCTCAAGCTTGAGGAGTGGTTACGAACAAAGGTGGAGTTTATCTGAGTCTGGAGATGGCAGCGGCATTTTTTAAAATAATTTTAGCTCAAAACTCACATTCAGACAGCAACGAGGGTTTGAAATAACTTCTGTTTGTATCCGATGTGGATTCTGATCACCGTATGATAAGGTAAGGCAGAAATATTTATATGCGATACAAAAGACTATGCACACTAACCATTACTATAGTAAACATGGTAAATATGACCGCTTGAAGAAATCAGACATATCATATAGGCTATCACAATCGTGAATTTATTTTATCTGTCAGTACATCTCGTGTCTTTATACCGACTGTCTGATGTCCATAATTAGCATAAAATAAAGCAAGTCCGGTTTCTCTGACTGAAAATAACTATTGAGACGGTGACTGGAGAGAGTGCTAAAGCTCCTCAGTTCGTATTTTGGGTGGAAAATTTGTAGAAATTATCATTCTTTCTAAATGTGATGTCCTGTGACTACAAATAAACAGATGCGACTGAATAAACACGTGTTTCCTATTTCTTTTGTGAAAAATAACGGTAAACACCACTTTATTTTTGTGTGACTAATGTGCAGTCATGACACAAATTAATTCATTATGATCAATGTATCATTTATTGCAAAACTGTGATAAAACATCAATGCTCGGGTTTTAAATCTTTACGTGCCAACAAAACGGCTTCTTTTATCATGTTGTTTTTGTGATATCGCTACTTTCCAGAGATTTCTTTCTGATTAGTTTTCTGATAAAACTTCCATCCGTTGGTAAAATTATGGGTTTGTGTGACATTGTTCCAGAGAGTTGTGTTACGGGCGGGTTTTAGTGACGCGCTGCGGAGCACAGTGTGGTTTTGGGCTCGGTGCTACAGGTCCGAGGCTATAAGCCCAGCCCTGGCTCGCACTGGACCGAGAGGGGAAAAGCGGCTATCATAATGATATTATTTATCATTAGTGATGTGCACAGACCTCTTGAACGGCTCTCTGTGTGGCCGTATCTGGAGACTGGGAGTCCTTCAACAGCTGCAGCACCTGCTGTAAACCCTGTTCATCCGGCTGCCACTCCATCCTGTGCAACACACACACACACAGATGAGCACACTACACCAATACACACACACACTCCTGGGAAACACCATCACTGCATTCTCTGTAAAGTTATTAGAAAATAACACAAAACCGTCCACAGACACATGCACTCAGAACAAATAGCCGGATTAAAACACTTAATTTTTGAAACCAGGCTAATCCACCGCGAGCACCTGGACAGGAGGTTCACACATCAGCTTTACCATCTGATCTGGTTTAATTGGGATCGAGGCAGACGAGAGTGTGAAGATGTGTGTTGGCTGTGGATGTGCGAGTGGGCCGTGTGAGAATGTGCGAGTACATCTTCAGTGCGTTTAAATGTCTGCAAACACTCATGAAAATGCTTGCGTTGTGCATTTTTTCCTCATTTAATATTACTTGATCAGATGATCATGTTCTCCAGCATCTTAAGCTTCAATGGAAGAGCATCAGACCATTTGTACAAAGAGTCACATGATCAAAGACACTCTACTGATTAGTCACATTGAGATGGTGCAGAATATTCAAATTCCTTCAGTCATGACGTTTTCAAATTCCTAAAACTATATTCACAAGTTCCAATGTAGACTTTTCAGATGCAAAAGCATCTAAGTCCATCTGATGTTTTTCTTTAAAATGTGCATTTTTGTCAGGCACCCATGTATAGGTTTCTACCTAAGTACCGGTACTTCTAAATGGGCTGAGGCTGGGATTTAGTGGGTTTGAAGTGAAAGTATTTGATGAACGTATACTACGTGCAGAGAGCATCCACTCAGTATTATCATCTCATTTTTTTCTCGCTTTTGCATTGGAAGTCTTCATATACATACATACATATATATATATATATATATATATATATATATGTGTGTGTGTGTTTGTGTGTGTGTGTACATGTGTATGTTTGTGTCTACGTGAGTGTGTATGTGTTATTTGAGTATATATTATTGTGTGCATGTTGTTTGTATTAAGTGTATAAGTGTGTATTTATCTATTTGAGGGTATATAAGCTATATTATGAGATTATCTTTTTTTATCCCCGCACACACATATACAACACATATATATATATACACATACACACGCGAATGTGTACATGATGTAGCCTGTGTGAGGGTGTGTGCATGTGTATGTTTGTCTGCGTCTACGTGAGTGTGTATATATTATTGTGTGTTGTGTATGTATGTGTGTATAATCTCTGTGTGTATGAGTAGGCCGTGTGTGTGTGTGTGTGTGTGTGTGTGTGTGTGTGTGTGTGTGTGTGTTTACGCGGCCCGGTTTAACCCAATTCCCCAGCTTACATCAGACGCGTTAACCGATCACACATCAAATAAAACGCATTAAATCGCTCAGATGTGCGTGATGAGCGAGTATAATGATGATGAATAAACACACAGAGCCGCTGATGTAGCCGTTAGCCGCTGTGCTAACCCGCCAAACGCTCTCACCTTCAGTCAGTGGCTCTCTCTGTCCGTCTGTCTGCGTTAATCTCTCTCTGCCGCTGCGCGAGCGCTGATGACCGTCGGGTCGCGGTAACGGATGGCTCGCTGTGGGTTTCTACGTGATTTCTGCGGGATTTAATCGGTGTGCTTGCTGTTATTCTTCTTTCACCGGCGGCGCCTGATGCATGGCGGACGCGTTAATCGCGCAGTGTGGATCTGTGCGGCTTCCGTACCGTGACGCTGACGTCATATCTCATTAACATAAAACTACAAGAAGAGGCACTACTAAATACTGACCATTAGGTTTGTATTCAAGAGGGGGGAAAATTAATGACTAACATATTAATTGTGCTCTATATGTCGTTAATGAAGGTTTGTGACGGATTTTAATTAATTTTAGAGGACTGTAATTCTTGCTGTGACCTGTAGATGGAGACAAAGGTGAAATAATGGGTCATTCAGGTTCACCATAAAAATATTCCATCGTACTCAAAGAAAGAGAGAATACCATGGTGTTATCATCATGATAGCTTCCAAAACTATAGCTGACCTCATTAAGTTTAATCCACTGACGGGTGTCCAGTTATTATGTTGGAAATTTTTTTTGCATTTTAATTCAGCTATATTTAAAAATGTCAGAACTTTTGTTCAGTTATTATCAGGAGTCAGGAGGGTCATTCCTGGGATTCGGTGCCTTTTGTGTCCCCAGTAATGAATAATATCAATTTTAAAACTGTCTTATTCATAAATAACACCACTTGAACTCTAAGCATATTGAAGTTTATTAAAAAAAATAATCTGAAATATTTTACAACATTTTGAACCACCACATATCACCATTTTTTCCTTTGTCCCCAGGCCTGTGTATCCCATTTTCATGATAAATAGGTACAACACTTACTAAACATGTCCCCTTACCCCTTATCTTTCAGATTTTATGTGGTCAACCTTAGTACGTCCACCCCGTTAATGGAAATATGAAAAAAATTAGTAGAAAAATCATATTTTTAAAATTACAGTTTTAAAGACCATGCATTTCTTTTTTCAGATAAACATTGTTAGCTTGTTTTTACTCAGGCTGATTTTAGATCAGAATGTCCACCCTGTTATTATATTGTCCACCCTGTTATTATTTTGTCAACCGTTATTATTTTGTCCACCCTGTTATTATTTTGTCCACCCTGTTATTATTTTGTCCACCCTGTTATTATATTGTCCACCCTGTTATTATATTGTCCACCCTGTTATTATATTGTCCACCCTGTTATTAGCTTGTCCACCCTGTCATTATATTGTCCACCCTGTTATTATATTGTCCACCCTGTTATTAGCTTGTCCACCCTGTCATTATATTGTCCACCCTGTTATTATATTGTCCACCCTGTTATTATTTTGTCCACCCTGTTATTAGCTTGTCCACCCTGTTATTATATTGTCCACCCTGTTATTATATTGTCCACCCTGTTATTATATTGTCCACCCTGTTATTATTTTGTCCACCCTGTTATTATTTTGTCCACCCTATTATTTTGTCCACCCTATTATTATTTTGTCCACCCTGTTATTATTTTGTCCACCCTGTCATTATATTGTCCACCCTGTTATTATATTGTCCACCCTGTTATTATATTGTCCACCCTGTTATTATTTTGTCCACCCTATTATTGTGTCCACCCTGTTATTAGCTTGTCCACCCTGTTATTATATTGTCCACCCTGTTATTATTTTGTCCACCCTGTTATTATTTTGTCCACCCTGTTATTATTTTGTCCACCCTGTTATTATATTGTCCACCCTGTTATTATATTGTCCACCCTGTTATTATATTGTCCACCCTGTTATTATTTTGTCCACCCTGTTATTATATTGTCCACCCTGTTATTAGCTTGTCCACCCTGTTATTATATTGTCCACCCTGTTATTATATTGTCCACCCTGTTATTATTTTGTCCACCCTGTTATTATTTTGTCCACCCTGTTATTATTTTGTCCACCCTGTTATTATATTGTCCACCCTGTTATTAGCTTGTCCACCCTGTTATTATATTGTCCACCCTGTTATTATATTGTCCACCCTATTATATTGTCCACCCTGTTATTATTTTGTCCACCCTGTTATTATATTGTTATTATTTTGTCCACCCTGTTATTATTTTGTCCACCCTGTTATTATATTGTCCACCCTGTTATTAAATTGTACACCCTGTTATTATATTGTTATTATATTGTCCACCCTGTTATTATTTTGTCCACCCTGTTTTATATTGTCCACCCTGTTATTTTGTCTACCCTAGTATCAGTTTGTCCTCCCTCTTAAGCAGTTTTTTTACAATAATTTTATTAAATCAGCAAAAAAAAAAAACCATACTAATAATTAAGTGACAATGAAAATGTACTAGAGTATCAATTATATAGTACTTAAAAAAAAAAAAAAAAGCCTTTTAGGCATGTATCTGTCCCTAACAGGGTGGATATTTTTGATTGTTTGATTTCATTTATTTTGTTTAATAATAAATGGTTAAATTTATTTACCTGAGCTTGACCAGAATATTTTCTCAAACGTTTTACATCAACCTATCATACACAAACATTTCTTTTAAAAGTTTGATTTGTTTTATGATGGCCAAAAGGCACCAAATACCAGGAATGACCCAAGGAAGAGACTGAGAGCATAGCATTATGGGATACCGTGTCCAGTGCTGTGTGTTCTGTTGTATAATACACATTTGGTCAAATGTAGCAGGTTAACCGTATCTTATACATCTTAATTTGCATGTTAGCCATTCCATATTTTTTTTTTATTGTACTGCTTGTAAAGTGTGCATAAACTTTATATTGAATGATCCAAAAACCAAATGACACTGAACTCTATCGCAATCAAAACTTTATTCCAGTTTGCTGTTATTAAATCAATGGCCATACAAGAACATCACAAAGACAAAGATGAAGAGAAGGTTTTTAACACAGTAACAAACAGGCTCTTCACTTTGGCTAAAATCTGCTATTCCTACACATCTGACACAAATATTTTCATAGGAACAACCTTTAACAACCTTTTCATTCTTCACGTATGGGAAGGTGGAATGGAAGTAGAAGACGAGGAAGGGGCGGAGAAATTGGGTCACACAGTCCTTTAACATAACGAGCTGATCTCGCTCTTACTGCAGCCCCATTTACAGCAGGCGTTGGACAGCCCGACGACCACATCCCGCCCCTTCCTGTCTGACGTGCGCAAGGCCTCCAGCACTTCCTCTGAGATGAGCGAGCGTACGGGGCGGCTGAACACGGGGCTCTCCTGACCCTGTTCGGCCCAGGCCAGGGCCTCTGAGTCGGGACGGGGTCTGTATGACAGTCCAGGGAGGATGGGGTTGGCGGCCCAGCTGTCAGAGGCCTCGTCGTCATGAGTGGAGAGCAGGTCACTGGACAGGTCACCTGATCACAGAACAAAAGAGCAAAAATATGTCAGTGTTACTTTAGCACGTAACCCGCACAGACATGAGTGATTCCTCAAATCATGTGTCTTGTTGAGGAGAAGTGCTGATATTTTACTTTACTTTAAGTGATTTTTAAAGTGTGATGACTGATGATTCAAAGATAATTTTACTATTAAAATTAACAGATGAACACTAGTTCACAAAAAAAAAATATATTGTTTAAATTATTACTGCCTTTAGTTATTTCTGAATGTAAAAATGCTTAAAAACACCAGCTTGACAAAATTTATGCTTGGTTTTAATAAATAGAACATTAATAACATTATTAATGTAAAAACACAAAATTGTATTTGGTTTCTTTTTTTATGTAATGTAATGTTTATTTAACCAGGAAAATGACTTAACAACATAAAGTCTAAATGGGACATGAATTTACATTTGACTTATTAAAAAACACAAACAATAAAAACATCAAAATTCTTTGGACTTAACCTCCTCATTTCAGAACACTACTGCTGTGTGTATGTATATATATATGCTATTATTAATAATAATTGTATATACATACATGTATATAAACATACATTAATAATAAAAATTACAAAGTAATAAACATTTAGTTAATAATATAATTAATAATCAATTAATTTGATTATTATCAATGATAATTAGCCTATTACTATAAATAATTATGTAGTCTAAAGATCATTTCATTAGTTAAATCATATTTAATATTTATTTCAATTTAATTTGTGGATTTTTTTGTAGTTCAGTGTGTGTGTGTATTGTCATTTGTAGTAAAACAAAAAAAAATACATCTAATTTAATTAATAATATCATAATAAATACTATTATTTAAATTTTAATTAATTAATAATATAATTTATAATAATTTAATGTAATTATTATCAGTGATAATTATTACTATTAAATTATGTAAAGACTGTTTCATTACTTATTTTGATCATATTTAATATTAATTTCAAATTAATTCATTTTTTGTAGTTCAGTGTGTGTGTGTGTGTGCATTGTAGTAAAACAATAAAAATACATTTCATTTAATTAATAATATCAATAATTATTATTATTATTATTAAATAATGTATGTCAGTGTAGTAGTCTATAATGGTCATTTAGTTATTATATTGTCAAAACATAGCAAAAAACAGAAATACATTTATATTATTTTTTATTGGTGTTTGTTGTTATTAATTATAACTACTACTATCAGAAATTATGTATGTATTTATTACTGTAGTCTAAAGATAATTGAATTATTTAGTTTGATCAAATGTTATATTTATTTCAAATTAATTTGTGGATTTTATGGGGTTCAGTTTGTCCTGTGCATGTGTGTGTGTGTGTATATATATACACACACACAAAACTATATATAGTGGTATGTAGTAAAACAAATAAATAAAATAATATTTATAATGTATATATTTATCAATTATTATTATTATTATTAAATAATGTATGTTTTTTCTTGTAGTAGCAGTAGTATAATGGTAATTTAGTTATTATTGTGTCAAAGCATATAGCTATGCAGAAATACGTTTAGATATTTCTCTCTCTCTCTGTGTGTGTGTGTGTGTGTACTAAAGTAGAAATAATTTACATAATCTATGTAAAGAAAATGTGTGTTCCTCTAACTGCCTGAATTGTATTGGAATTAACAAGAAATAAACAAAACTTCTGATTTCTTTATATATCTCACTCTTACCTGAGACATCGAGAGATCTCCTCCACCGCGAGCCTCCACAGGTGAAGATGACCGCCCGGATGAACTCTCTGCCGCACAGCTTCACTCCGTACATGGGGTGTCCGTCTGTGGCCTGAGCGCCGCGCAGCAGCGCCACCAGCAGGGCGAGCGTGAGAACTGCAGCTCTACACATGAGGACGATGATGGGAGTGAAAGTTTGAGGTGCTGAAAATGTTTCTCAGAGGTCCTTCTTGGTTTTGAAAGATGGTCTCAGCCTGGTGTGTCTTTTATAGGGGTAGATGGAGCCTGCGGTGTTTGCGTGTCAGTCAGATGGACTGTGATAGCAGGGCAGAGACCTTTAGGAAAACAAAGCCCCGGCCCAGGAGGTGATGTCGAATGAAGCGACCTAATCTCATCACTCCTGACCTTTTTGTCGTCATACAGAACGTCTAATCGCACACAACGAGGAATGAATTACGAACTTGAATGCAGACACTGGCACAAGCACTGTACTTCAGTCAGATACATGTAAATGTCTATTTGAATAATCCTAAATAAAGAAATGTTTTTTTATTTTATTTTATTGTAGCATTAATGTTAAATACTCAATAATCATGTCCTCACTGTAGTTCCAATATATATTAATTAATAAATAAAATCTAAATGGACAATTCTTATTTTTTTATATTGCATATATTTAATATTGCAGTATTTATTATAAATTATTAATCCGTGCATATCATTATTATACATTTTTTCATTAATGTGCCTCGTAATCTTTATCCGCAGGACAACTAGTCACTCACATGAGATCGACTAATAGCAAACCACAACCATCCAACCATCCAATCAATTCCCCATGGACAAAATCAAGCCCCACCCTACATTTGTTCTTGTTCGAGAAGCCGTTTCAATTGCATATACACCGATCAGGCATAACATTATGACCTAATATTGTGTTGGTCCCCGTTTTGCAGCCCTGACCCGCCGAGGCATGGACTCTACTAGACCCTTGAATGTGTGCTGTTGTATCTGGGATCAAGATGTTAGCAGCAGATCCTTTAAGTCCTGTAAGTTGTGAGGTGGGGCCTCCATGGATCGGACTTGTTTGTTCAGCACATCCCACAGATGCTCGATTGGATTGAGATGTGGGGAATTTGGAGGCCAAGCCAACACCTCAAACTCGTTGTTGTGCTCCTCAAACCATTCCTGAACCATTTTTGCTTTGTGGCAGGGCGCATTATCCTGCTGAAAGAGCCATTACTTGCTACACTACAATGCTAATTTATTGCATGTGAAGTGCACTAAAGAGCACAGGAGCTGAGTGTGAAGACATCTTGCTCCTGTGTGGGGTCATGAAAAAAACATAAACCAAGACCCAGATACTGCATAATAAGAGCCAGACTCCACATCTGAGGTAATACAATGCTACTGCATGATTTCCATATTCATATACCATAGAATTTACATGGTATTCAAAGTAATATCCTCAATACACCACAAAGATTTAAAGGGGTCATAAACTGGCTCTTTTTATTTTTTTATACTGTTGTCTGAGGTCAACTTATGACGTTCACATGGTTTTTACATTCAAAAACATCATAATTAATAAGTAATAGGCTATTTTCTACCCTGGTTTTGAGCCTCTCTCCTGGAACGCTCGGTTTTTATGTGCCGCACTGTCAGTGCAGAGTCAGTGGGCTTTGCGAGTCCTGGCCCAGTCTGATCACAAATCGCAGCACAATTAACCAACAACCCCATAAATAAAGGATTCTCCAACCTGTGACAGCGTGCCAAGTTATGTTCAGTTAGACACGTACACTACACATAATCAATATCAAGCGATCTGTAACAATGCAATACTATCACATATAAAAAACATTTTTACTCACATAAGTGTGTTGCTTCATTCATTCATGTAATCTCATCCTGTCTGCAAATCCAGTCTCTTGTTTACAAACGAATCCGTGGTGAAATGAAGAAACAAACGTGCAATGTCTTCCCCATGTGAGCTGGATCTTTATTAAAAATAAAGTTCATCCATGCATTCATAATATAGGAATCCGAATGAAGCTTATGCGGCATGTTTATTGCTTGGAAGTTCGATCCGATTTACAACCAGGTAGGCCTCAATGTTATTTATCTATAACATTTCAGACACGAGTCGGTGGGCGGGGCTACAGAATCAGGCGTTGTTCTTCTTCAGTTGAGGCGGTGTTTCTCCACACTCTGACGTCACAGCTCGGCACATTCTGAGATCTCTCGTTTGCTGGGCCTGGAGTCAGTAAAAGCTTTTCTTTCACTAACAAGGAAGTTTTCAGCTCTGAAACTTACAGGATATTCTTATATTATCATGACCTTTTATATATCAAAAGCTCAAGGGAAAGTTGATTTCTCAATTCATGACCCCTTTAAATATTAGAAAACATATGGGGTGTAGGCTGGGTTAGCTGACCTCTCGTGACACGAGGAGCCCGGGTGACATTTCAAACAGATAAGAAGAGGACATGGATGTGACTTGCGAGAAATTGAGTGGTGGTTATGTGTGTGTGTGTGTGTGTGTGTGGTTATTTAGAATCAGAAACCAGCTTTTAAGCATATCAGCAAAAGCCTGTTTCTTCTTAATCATACAGTCGTGAGATAACAAAGTCTGGAGAATATGATTCAGACACTGGCATTCACAGAGATAACAGCACATGGATGAGCCTTCAGCATATGGGCTAATTGGTTGCCTGTCTGACCTCAGTGATAATTTATAGTATTATGATTAATATGCTAATGGGATCACACTGCATGCATAGCTATGAATAAAGTATTTCAAAATTAGAAATAAAATGAAACATTTGGAGACTTTTAATCCATTTATTCAGGGTACATTATTCAGAACCAAGTCTTAATTTCTCTGGTACATTTATGTTGTTTTATCTTTCTTTGGATGTGATCTTTAATGTATTTTGGATTATATTTACTTTGCAAATGGAAAATAAATATAATATAAATATATATCCATGGTGTTGCCATCTGATGTTCAAAAACTGTTTAATATGGCAACGTTTTGTCAGAGCAATGATAATAAATATGATTTTGCTATATATATATCATTAAATAGCTGTGTGGTTATTAACATTTACCTTTGCTTTTATCTTCAGTTCCCCTGAAGACTCTTTTCTGATTGAGTAACAGGAGTTGACCGTGACGTTTGACTGACAAAAATGCGGTCCAATAAATGAACGCGAAGGGGGCGTGTACTTCTTGCGTAATAGAGCAACTCGACTGACAGCAACTGTCAGCGAATGACAATGTAGGTTTGTTATAGACACTCGTCTTATCCAATAATGTAGAGAGATGACCGTTTCCCTTGGCGACACGCAGCCAATCGCTGCTAAGCAAGAGGGCGGTGCTTAGACGGGTGGGTAGCAACAGTTGCCCCGGTGAGGACGAGGCGCCATAGTCACGGTAGTCGTGGCGACAAGAACCCAGCAACGAGAATCAACAACAACAATTTGAGCCATTAAGAAAATAAAACTCCGCGCCAAACTAAGATCGTCCAGCAAGAAGCGAAAGGTGAACGCAACAACTTTATTTTACGCAACCTCCTCTTGTTTTGTGTTGCAAGTGCTGAAGTGTGCCAGACGCGATTTCCTCAGTTATCGCGCTTCAACTCGACCCCGCGCCTCTCGCACGCGCTCGTGGTTGTTATGACGATGTCAAATCTGCTCTAGCGCTACAAAATGGCGGGTGGTGTAACGTGAGAGTGTGTGACTTTTACTTGTTGTTGTTTGTTTATGGTGACCATGACGTCAGAAGTGTGTTTAACTGACTTGCTGACTGAAACGGACGAGGAGTTTAGGATCAAATGTCAAAGAGCGACTTTTGACAGTGATTCTGCATTCGGCTGTAATCTTTTTTCGGTGCTCCGTTTATTTAACACAAATGACGGTGAAATGTAGGCATTCGGTGGATCAGACTCTCGTGAATTGTATTTTTAGGCGGTTGAAAACTTTGTAGAGGGAGTCGTCGAACAGCCATATGTGTGCCAGATCAGCTCCAGTGCGGAGGGAGTGGAGGGGGCGTGGTCTGGACGGGGGCGGGGCGTGGGAAGTTAAAAGGGCGTGATTGACAGATATCTATCCAGTTACATATATACATTGTTCTCTGGCAGCAATAAACAAAAAAGTCAATACATATTCAAACACACATATATAAATATAAGGCTATGTAATATTATTGAGGCAAACCCATGCATGAAGATCACAAATTTAAGTATAACTGTTGTACTTATAGTATTTTGCTATTGAAATCATAACATTGACTATATACACATGGACCATAGTAAGAAAAAATAATATATTACATCGCACAATGTTTAGTCAGATTTATGGTCTGTCATTATGACATCAAAATTTGACATTTTGCATGTGAATTTGTTTGCATATTTGAGCATAAGCTATGAATATATAATGCTTAATTCTGGAAGATATGTATATATTAAGTGTTGTGATTTCATGCCCTCTTGGTTTTGTTTTTAAGGCATGGTTTTAATAATGTGAGTTGTTCTTTTTAGGCTGTTTAACACAATGGTTTCCTCGCTAATTCTGACAGGAGCTTCATGCGCACACTGGCACATACTGTCATCACAAGACAGGGCACGCAATTTGAGGAAAAACGAGAGTACTGTTAAACAAGTTTAGCCAGCTCAAAACTGCAAAGGATTTATGTGCATCTTGACAGGGAAGGAGAATGCGATTAGTTTAAAAAAAAAAAAAAAACCTACTGGATTTGAAGTGAAACAAAATGCTTAACACTTTTTAGCTAAATTGTTGCTGTTGTTGTTAATAAAGTATTCAAAATGCATTATGTTCTAATTCTGTATTCAAATAACTATTTAGTTAAGCCATCATAAAAATGCCAATGAATTTGCTTAATAAAATGTTTTATATATTGAAAATTGTGTCCTTATTATAAGGCACTATTGCTTTTATACAATAATATATTAAAGGAATAGTTCACCCAAAAATGTAAATTATCCCATGATTGACTTACCCTCAGGCCATCCTAGGTGTATATGACTTTCTTTTTTCAGACGAACACAATCAGAGTTATATTAAAAAATGTCCTGGCTCTTCCCGGCTTTATAATGGCAGTGAATGGCAGCCTAAAATTTGAAGCCCAAAAAAGTGCATTCATCCATTATAAAAGTAATCCATACGGCTCCGGGGGGTTAATAAAGGCCTTCTGAAGTGAATTGATGGTTTGAGTAAGAAAAATATCCATATTTAAAACTTTATAAAGTAAAATATCGAGCTTCCGCCAGTGTAGCGCCTCTCGCAGTTCAATACACTTACGCATTGTTGTGCCAGTTACGCTTTTGCCGTAAGTTGAATACAGAACACACACACAATACATCATGGCATTATCCCTGGATAACTTTCGATTCACTATACATTTGTGTTGTTGACATTATATGCACTTACATGCCGATTGCCAACAAAACAGACATTTGATGCAGTTTCACTCACCGCCTGCGGTTTCCACTCATGACCGGGAACAAACAAACACACTTGCAGAACTCCGTTGCTGCTCCGGAAAAACAAACTGCATCCACTGTTTCCTTAATGCTGGGTTATTTGGAAATCTGAACAAGGATATCTTTCCCTCACTACCAGAAACACACGTCTTTAGTGACATTGTTGATTTCGTGGTCTAAAAACACAAAATGAAAGCGCTGCTGACGACTTTCGGAACCCAAACGAAGCTCATTGATGGGCGTGCTCTTGCTCTCGCTCTGGTTGATGTGGCCCGCGATCATGCGGGAGAAGTGCCCATACAAGGAATTTTGACGTAATACAGGGCCATACACGAAAAAAACTTTCCGAAACTTGTTCGAATCCTGAAGGAGTGTATTTGGCACAAAAATATTCATTTTTTTAATCATAGAGATAACAGCCCCCTTAAAAAATCGGGTTGAATGAATGATTCAATGACTCACTCAAATACTGCACTTGTTTCATTACTGGATGATTCAGCGTTTTTGAATGAATCTCTTGAATGAATGATTCAATGACAAATACACTTTTTAGCAGTCACTTGTCGCCACCTACTGGTGTAATGATGTAATTGAAACAATCATTATTTGAAGCGCCAAGTTACTTTCAACAGATGATTTGCTCTATTTTGATCGCTTCCATACATCAGTGTTTATATCTGAACTATACATTTCTGTGATAATTTGAATATTTGTAACAGACACAGCCATACTGTAATGTTCAAAAGATGAAGTTGTTTCATACTTATACATGACAACTGCTCTCTCTGGCTCAGCGGCAGCACCAACACAGACCTGAACGTTCACTAGTCTATTAGTTTTAATAGACACAGGCGAATCCTTGTCATTTAGTAATGAGATTGCTTGGGTTTTTGAATTGAGATTGCAATCTTTTAACAATTAATCGTGCAGCTCTACACTATACTATGCACACAATTAATACACTAATTTGCATACATTTCCAGAATTTACAACATCTGTTAAAACCAGGTTCAAAATTTGAGTTAAAGTTGAGCAATGAACAATCCCTTCTATAAAGCTCTTCAGAATTTAGATAGGAATAAAAGTGAAGTTTGGTGTATGTAAGTGGACAATTTTTTTTTTGAGGAATCGGACATTAAACATATGTAATGTAATTGAATCTACAGGCGCAAATACATAAAGTGTAATAAAACAAACACTTAAGTGTGTATTTTGCATGTTTTCTTTCCACTAGACTGAAATCTCAAAATTGACCAGTGCATGAAAAAAACAATAGTTCTGCCTGAAGAGTTCTTCCATAAGGACACAAGTGTAATTGTGAAATAACCTCCATCACTAACACAAGAAGCCCAAATCTGTTTGCTTTTAACTTCCTGCATGGCTTAATCTGTGTTTTTCATGTTTGTTTGCAGAGGGATTTTGGCTGTTGTCATCATGGCAACTTCAGGCTACACTGAAGAGCTTCAACCCTCCCAGTCGCAAGGGGGCATTGTCACGACAGCCTCATCGACCCAGCAAAAAGCCACTTCCACCACCACGTCTCAGTTCCTGTCCGACATGCAGAGCTCGCCGGGGTCTGCTTCAGCACAGACGGGCTCTATCATAAGAGCACAGGCCACGCCCTCGGTCACTCAAAAGAAAGCCGTCTTGGCCACGCCCCCTCAGGGAGCTGTGACTGCAGCGCAGTATGTCGCAGGGGAGATCCAAAGCCCCGCCTCCCAGGCAGGAAACGGCCAGAGCGCCCAGCAGTACATAGTGGTGACCGTTACCGGTGAGCACACGCACTTTATTAGATACATGTAGACTTAACTTCCCATGTCACACTTAGTAGGAATTGACCCTGCAGACCACACCATTACAGCGTGCACTACGTGTATGAAAGTGTGTGTAATGTGATCTAGCAGACACCTGACACTTTCTAGGTCTCGCCCTAAATAGAAAGACCTCGAAATAAACACGCAACAGCATCTTCACACATGTGCCTATGCTTTTTATTTAACGCACACAGACGCGTCACACATACACATTTTTTTCTGATGACTGAACAATCTAACGCTCTAATTGGCAGCTGTTATGACAGCACTGCCTACTCAGCAGCCTGGAGAAGTGTGTGTGGATGGACTTCCTGTCGCAGCAGCTTTAGTAACTAACACAAAGTTTATATGAGAAAGAAGGGCAGCACTGTGAGATCTGATAGACTAAAGATAGTGGCCACAAAAAACTCAAATAAAAGCGACAGTAAAGATATTTATAATGTTACCAAAAGATCTTTTTTAAATAAATTCTGTTCTTTTGAACTTTCTATATTTATCAAAGAATCCTAAAAAATGTATCACGATTTTCACAAAAATATCATAGCATAACTGTTTTCAACATTGATAATAATCAGAAATCATCATATTAGCATGATTTCTGAAGGATCATGTGACACTGAAGACTGGAGTAATGATGCTGAAAATTCAGCTTTGATCACAGGAATAAATTACATTTTACAATATATTTACATAGAAAATAGTTATTTTAAATTGTAATAATATTTCACAATTTTACTGTTTTTACTGTATTTTTGACCAAATAAATGCTGCCTTGGTGAGCAGAAGAGACTTTTTCAAAAACAAAAAAAATCTTAATTATTCCAAACTTTTGAATGGTAGTGTATATTCAGTAATAACCTAATCAAAATAGAATGTGCTATATTTTCATATTTGAATAAAAACAGATGTATGCATTTATTTTTATTTATATATATATATATATATATATATATATATATATATATATATATATATAATTAAAATCTCAACATAAAACCTCAACATAAATTTATATATATATATAAATTAATGCTGACTAAAAGTTCCTATATAAAATGTATAGAAAAAGTTAACTTATGTAAGTATATCTTTTTAATTATATCACAGATAATCATTTGTATTCAATATGAAAAAACCCCAGCTAAACACCTGTGAAAAGCTGTAGATGAAAGCCGATCATGCGAAGGATGGCGATATCAGAGAATAATGTAACTGAGTAGAGCGATAAACTGAAGGAGACAGAAAATACAGAATGAAAATAAAAGCCACAGGTAAAGAAAACCATGCAAATCCTCATCCTTTCTTTAGCTTGATTTCTCCTCTCTCAATCTCTCTCTCTATCTGATACCCGTGTTTACCTGAACGAGAGCTTTCTTGCCCCATCTGTGGAGATTAATTGTTCAAGGCCGCCCGGTATGAGCGTGATATAAAGAGAAATGGCTGGATGTGTCTCAGTGTTGAGATCATGTTCTACAGCAGCTGTCTGTACAGTTTGGATGTGCTGTATCGTAAGTATGAGGGCTTTTGTTTGTTAGCTGTTTCTGTATTGATTTGATTTTTATTTCCTTCTGTGGGTTTTGTACTGAGCAAAGGCGTATCTTCCCCTTTACACAGTCATCATTTCCTCCTTTCTGAGAGCGGTTTTGTCACGTGTTTCCTTCTCATTTCGTTTTTTGTCTCTTTATCTTTCTTTTCAGTGTGTCTTCCTCTCATTGTGTGTCTCTTGCACACACACACATACGTCTCTTTGAAGTAAGATGTGGTGGATGTTAGATTCAGAAGTGTGACGTGGCCATAGTCTACACTTTTGCTCCAATTTTTTTTGAACCCAGAATGTTCCTCTAAACTAAACGGGTTGTTTTGGCTACTGTACCTTTAATATGTAAATGACCTAAGACTGGTAACCTCTTCACATGTGTAGACTTAACAATGCCATAGACAAGTTGCTGAATACTGAATAAATGTGGGTGGTCATATGTTAATGAGCTAATCAATCATGATGATTTCAGTCTCTTTCGCAGTTTTGCGTAAAAAATTTTTTATTCCATTTGTGATTTCCAGTTGAGTTCCATTCCATTCGAATCTCACAACATCAAGACTAGGGTTGGAAAGTTTCTGGAAATTTACCGAAAATGCTCAGCCCCTTTGCAACCCTAATCAAGACCAATCCTGTCTCAATGAAATGATCTCTTTAATATGCAAATGTGTTTCTGAGAAGCATATTATATTATAATTGAATGCTTATATGTTTTTGTCTGTCTGTTTATATAGAGGGCTCACTTCACTCAAATGACTCTGAATCTAGTTCTCCTCCAGCGGGACAGACAGGTGTACCCACACAGGTAGTGCAACAGGTGCAGACAGCACAGGTAATGCACGTACATTTGTGTATATATGGGTTATATATATATATATATAAGCCGCAATAAGTCCATAATCTGTGGTGGTCTGTGTCCAGCAGAGGTCAGTTGTTCAGGCCACAACCAAGAGTCTGGGGGTCAGTAATCTACACATCACACCTGAGGTACAAACACACACACACACTTCATAACTTAAGTACACATTTAGATTTTACGTCATATATACATGTTTTGTGATGTTCGCCCTCATATCTGAATTAAATCAATCAATCTGATCTTCAGATGTATTTCAAGAACCTGAGGGAAAGATGGGTAGAAATAAAAGGGTCCAGCTATGGGAGGCAGACAGATGGGCACATCTACAGGCAGACAAGAGCCATTTAAACGTCTGATGTGAAACTGGTGTTTGTTTGTGTGTGTAGGTACAGCATGTGTACTCAGGCCAGTTTGTGGAGGGAGACACCAACTACAACAATACTGCAATGTGAGCATAAACGCAAGTTCTTGTGGTGTATATTTCGCTTCTCTTTACTCCTGAAAACATTTACCTTGCTCTGTATTTCTCTGTTCCCTTCACAGTCGTCCCAATAGTTACTCGTTCACAGACCCCTCCCTCTACCCTCAAGCCACGCCCTCTGTCACTTACTATGAGACCTCGCCCACCACCGGCTCCCAGGTCACGTCCCCTGCCACCACTCAGGCTGTGTCTGTGACATCCGGGACGGGCACGGGGGTGGTCTCCATGTTCTCAGAGGGCAGTTCGGGGATCACCGTGGTGACTGGTGGGTCCTCGTCAGAAGTGGGTGGGACAGGAGGCGTGGTCAGTGCCGGAGGGGCGGGGAGTTACGTGATTCAGGGCGGGTACATGCTCGGAGGAGGGAACCAGAATTTCTCACACAACACGCGCGCTTCGCCTGCGACTGTGAGTATGTTTGTTGTCATTGGTGAAACTCTCTGGGTGAGAATCCAAAGCATCGTTCATGCCTGTACCACCAAAGTTTTTATATATA
Organism: Rhinogobio ventralis; assembly: GCA_039654625.1. Classification (NCBI taxonomy): domain Eukaryota; kingdom Metazoa; phylum Chordata; class Actinopteri; order Cypriniformes; family Gobionidae; genus Rhinogobio; species Rhinogobio ventralis. Next base: position 41,894,047 of record CM077195.1, on the reverse strand, counting down.
GGAAGGCGGTGCACTCCGATTGCTTATGAATGGGAGAAAGTGGCGAATATGGCGAATAAGCCCCGCCTTCTAAATGAACATTGGTAAAGTCATTGCATCACTGCAGCTGCTGTTAGAAGCTCCGGTTGCTATAGAAACTGGCAGTGTTCTGAGACGCACGCTTAGGATTGCGCATTAGCTTTGTCCAGGCTGAAAAATGCATTTTTTTTTTATCATGATTCAAGCGTTTAGAAACCAAATTTATGAGACAGTTGTTGTCAGATTTCATTGGCGATTTCAAATATGAAATTTAATCGTAAGTTTGGCGAACAGTTTTGGAGAATTTGATGTTTCCCCATTTAAAGAGATGGAGCTGCACTTGCCTGCCCGAGAGGCGTTTCAAAAATGGCCACCGAGTGAAATGACTTGTTTTAAAGGGACTTTGGTTTCACCCAGTGTTTTGCGTCATCCATCAGACTTTTGCTGACAAATAAACGTGGATATCTGCTAGGCTTTTGACAGCTCTAGGGTTTTTTGGTTTGTTAAAATTACAGATTAAACTTCCACATTTTTGTATTCTCACCCTGGGGTGGTGCCAAAATCAAGTGCATTAGGCATCACAGGCCTTTTTCTCTGTTTTCTCTAGTCATGTAGCATCGATTTCAAAAACATTTTCACCTTTCTGCTGCTGAATTTGCCCTCTAACATCTAACATCATGTTTTTTGTCTGTCTTCAGGTGCAGTGGCTGATGGATAACTACGAGACAGCTGAAGGTGTAAGTCTTCCTCGCTGTACTCTCTACTGTCATTACCTCCTGCACTGCCAGCAGACCAAGCTAGAACCCGTGAACGCCGCCTCCTTTGGCAAACTCATCCGCTCCGTGTTCATGGGCCTCAGGACCAGACGTCTCGGCACCAGGTACAATCACACTGTCCAGATCAGGTGTGGCGCAATAAAGCTTCAAGCAACGACAAGCAACATGCAACATTTTGCTTTATTTCTATATTCATTGTACCAGATAGCTCCGCCCACAGTCAAATCTTTTTTTGTATTTCAACAGTGGCATGTAACGCAGTCACTCTTACTAGCCACTTTGGCGGGTTGAAATGTATATATAATATATACATTTTTGAATTGTAGTCTTTTGAAAAGGCAATGTAGTGTTTTCAAAAATATAGATTTTTCAATACATATTGATGCTGAAATATCTGAAACGCTTCCAATACTAATTTCCCGCAGAATAGATACATGATACCAGTGTCTCTTTCTCTCTCTCTCTCTCTCATCTCTCAGACAGCGAGTCACACACAAACCCACCTCCCGTCACTTACTCGTTTCATTTGCTCCGGATGGATATTGTTGCTGTTACAGGGCTTGAATTTCGGTGTGGGATTGCGCATAATTTTACTCATTCCTGCAGATTTTTGCTTCTACCCAAAGTGCACGCACATAAACATGTCTCTGAGTACCAAACTGAGTTCTTTTTCGCTGCTTATTAAGCTTACAATGTCAAATACACTCAAAATAATGTCAAAATGCCAGTCGTGGCAGGTGAACGTAAACACAGTCAGTTGTTTAAGTAAATGTAAACAATTGAGAAAGAAAACGCATGTGTAACAGTATAATGGATCCATTCATCAGTTCTTAAAGTGACAGCAGCCTAATAAACCTGCTGCCAAATTATGAGATAATATTAAAAATATCTATATGGCACTTTTTCCCCATGGTATCAGTCAAAATTGTGGCCAGTGAAAATGCTGAGTGGCTAGTAACTTTGGAAAACCACTAGCCACAGTGACTAGTGAGCAAAAAAGTTAATGTCGAGCCCTGCCAAAAATATATTTTACTTCAGCTAGTTGCCAAGTTAACATTTCTCATATTCATTTAGTTTAACTTGAAGCTAACTAAAGTAACTCAAACTAATACATAAAAACTATAAAGAAATATAAAAAAATCCAAAATGCACAACAAAATGAACTATAACTATTAACTATTTTAACTATAATTAAAGTGAAAACAGAAAATATAAAAATTCTAAATATTAACAAAAACTATAATAGTATATCAATGATACTAAAATAACACTGGGTAGAACAGGCTAATTTTAAAGTGTGTGTGTTTTTCAGAGGGAACTCTAAGTACCATTACTATGGCCTTCGAATCAAGAGCAACTCCCCCCTGCACAGACTGGTAGAGGACCAGCAACACCTGGCCATGAGACAACAGCCGTACTCGCAAAAACAGAGGTGTGTGTGTGTTTACAGTTTGTGTTGATGATCACTTGCTGTTGGTAGTTTGATTGACAGCCCTCGTCTCTTGATAAAGAATAAAGCCTGTGCAGAAGGTGGAGGGACTGACCAATGGAATGGGCCTGGGGGTGGGGCATCAACAAGGGGCGGGGCTATCCGACATCAGCGCCCAGGTTCACCAATATCAGCAGTTTTTGGGTAAGGCAAACATCTGTCTCTATACAGGTTATTGTTAAATGGAAATGTAGGAGCAGCTCTCTCTTCCGGACATATAATCGTATTCTACAGGATATGAAATCAGCTGTTTAAATGTGTGTGTCTCAGATGCGTCTCGCAGTCTGCCCGAGTTCCCTGTGATCGAGGATGAGGGTAAATCTCTGCCGGACGGACTCCTTCCTCAACACGTACACACATATCAGCTGATCTACAGAGAGCACTGTGAGGTGAGTGTGTGTGCACTCAGGATGTCAGATGTGTGTTTATTGTAGTGTTTTGGTGAATAATGTGTGTGTTTGTTTGTAGGCTATTCTGGACGTGATGGTAAACCTGCAGTTCCCTCTTGTGGAGACGCTGTGGAAGAGCTTCTGGAGGTTCAGTGAAGGACAAACCAGCGATACGGACACACTTGACCTGTGAGAGCTGCTCACACACACATATATTGACTCCTCATACAGTCACAAGCGTTGTGATGTTGTCTTGTGTTTTGCTGACGTCTCTTTCTGTCTCCACAGTCATGATGAATCAGAGAAGCGTTTGCCCAAGTCAGTTCTGGTTCTGTTGTGTAAATATGAGCCCGTCCTCCACTGGACCCGCGAATGCGACAACTTGCTGTACCAAAGCCTAGTGGAGATCCTCATCCCTGATGTCCTGAGACCCATCCCCAGTGAGTAACACAACTCTACACAATGCTATGCACATTATATATAATCACCATCCTCTATGAGATTCACAACCCTACACAACGCTATACAAACTCTATATCAACTCTAATCAATGAGTTATTCCAAACAAACATCCACAGTAAGTTACACAATTCTAAAATTCTACATGACTCCATTCAAACTCTATATCATCTCCATCCACAGTAAGTTACACAATTCTATAAGACACAACCCTATAAAGCCTTACACAACTCCATGAAAACAACATCCCTAGTGAGTTACTAAACTCTATACAAACTATATATAATCACAATCCTCAGTGGGCTACACAATGTAATACAAACTCTATATCAGCTCTAGTCCCAATGAATTACACAATTCTATACAATTCCAAACAAACATCCACAGTAAGTTACATAACACTACACAAATGATATCCTGGTCATCCCAATTATTTACAACTCTTCACCATCCAGTGTTACACAATGCTATACAAATGATTTATACAATTCTACATAAATCAATGCAAACTTTATATAAGCAATATCCTCAGTGAGCTACACAGTCCTACACAATGTAATACAAACTCTATATCAACTCTAGTCCCAATGAACTATAAACAAACTTTATATAAATCAACTTGCTGTACCAAAGCCTAGTGGAGATCCTCATCCCTGATGTCCTGAGACCCATCCCCAGTGAGTAACACAACTCCACACAATGCTATGCACATTATATATAATCACCATCCTCTGTGAGCTACACAACCCTACATAATGCTACACAAACTCTATATCAACTCTAGTCCCAATGAGTTGCAAAAGTCCACACAATTCCAAACAAACATAAACGCAACACACAACACTACACAAAGTATATAAACTGCATCCCAGTTATTTACAATTTTTACCATCCTGTTACACAATGCTATACAAACCCACTGAATTATAAAATTCTACATGACTTCATGCAAACTTTATATAAACAACATTCTCAGTGAGTCTCAACATTATACAAACTCTATATCAACTCCATTCACAGCAAGTTACACAATTCTATAAGACACAACTCTATATAACCTTACACAACTAAACAACATCCCCAGTGAGTTACTAAACCTTATACAAACTGTATATAATCACAATCCTCAGTGAGCTACACAATGTAATACAAACTCTATATCAACTCTAGTCCCAATTAATTAAAAAACTCTAAACAAACTTTATATAAATCAACTTGTTGTACCAAAACCTATTGGAACAGTGAGTTACACAAACTCTGTATAAACTCCATCCCAGTGAGTTACAACACTATACAAACTATATATAATTGCCATCCACCATGAGTTACACAACTCTACATAAATTATATAAACACCATTCCAATTAGTTACAAAAGTCTACATAACTCTATACAAACTATATATAATCACAATCCTCAGTGAGCTACACAATGTAATACAAACTCTATATCAACTCTATAGTCCCAAATTGAATTACTCTACAAACTCCAAACAAACTTACTATAAACACCATTCCAGTGAATTACAACTCTACACAAACTATATAAACTCAATCCACAGTAAGTTACAGAATTCTATTAGACAAACCCTTTAAAACTTCATACAACACCATATAAACATCATCCCCAGTAAATTGCACAACCTTGCACAAACTCTATATAAATTTTGGTCCCAATGAGTTTTAAAACTCTACACTCTAAACTCTGTAGCTACCGAAACTCTATACAAACTACACAGCTTCACATACACTATACAACTTGATATGAAGATATAATCAGTGAAATGTACAATTCCAAATATCTAACTTGGTTGACTCTATATAACCATACAAAACTCTAAAAATAAACTCTTCACAATTCAGTACAGCTCAACATTCTCAACACTTTATCATTTAAAGTCATTTCGTTGCCGCAAATGACCATGAAAAGAAACAAAATTGTATTTTGGATGCAGAATTTGAGGTCTCGTTATTTTTATTTTGAATCTTTCTCTCTCTCTGTTCCTGTAGGTGCCTTAACTCAAGCCATCCGTAACTTTGCTAAGAGTCTGGAGAACTGGCTCACCAATGCCATGATTAGCATCCCAGAGGAGATGGTCCGCATCAAGGTCTGATACGCACACAGATTTCCTCTTCCTCGCCTCTGTCATCAGTGCGGTCATGCTAATGCTGTGTGTTTTGTGTAGGTGGTGTGTGCGGGAGCATTCGCTCAGACTCTGCGGCGCTACACGTCTCTCAATCATCTGGCTCAGGCGGCCCGCGCTGTCCTGCAGAACACTGCTCAGATCACACAGATGCTCAGCGACCTCAACCGTGTCGACTTCACCAACGTACAGGTAACACAGCTCGCTCTGTTCAAGTCATATCCTCAGATCTCCCTGCAGTTCTCAATATATGTGTGTGTGTGTTTAGGAGCAAGCCTCATGGGTGTGTGGCTGTGAAGATGGCATGGTCCAGCGGCTGGAGCAGGACTTTAAAATCACCCTGCAGCAGCAGAACTCTCTGGAGCAGTGGGCCGCATGGCTGGATGGGGTGGTCTCACAGGTCCTGAAGCCATATACCGACAGCCAGACCTTACCCAAAGCGGCCAAACTCTTCCTGCTCAAATGGAGCTTCTACAGGTGAGAGCACTGCTTGCTGCCCAGTGTACACAGAGTTCAGTTTTGTGTATTTAATCTCTGATTAAATGAGTTAGAAAGCTGATGGCAGCCCATACTGTATGCTTTTATGGGTTTTAGTGTCTGTCTTTTATATATTGTCATGATCTCACTGAATGTGTGTGTGTGTGTTTTGTAGTTCAATGGTGATCAGAGATCTGACCCTGCGCAGCGCAGCCAGTTTTGGCTCGTTTCATCTGATCAGACTGCTGTATGACGAGTATATGTACTACCTGATTGAGCACAGAGTCGCACAGGCCAAAGGAGAGACGCCTATCGCTGTTATGGGAGAGGTACGCCTCTACACACACACACTTGCCTACTGTCAAATAGACAGTCATTCAGTGATTTCACTTTATGTTTGTTGTTTCAGTTTGCCTGTCTGAACAGAAGTCAGAGGTCAATGGATCCTGATAAAGGTACATACATGCACACACAGTGTGTGATAATTCAGAATAATCAAAATGCCTGACACCTTATTGGAATTCTTTCTTCTGAGTGACCTTTTATAGAAATCCACATTTTATATGCAACCCCATAGCACTGTTCTAGCAACCAACCAGAACACCCTAGCAACCCTCTAACAACAATCCAGAACTCCCTAGCAACCCCATAGCAATGTTCTAGCAACCAACCAGAACATCGTAGCAACCCTCTAACAACCACCCAGAACTCCCTTCCAACCCCATAGCACTGTTCTAGCAACCATCCAGAGCACCCTAGCAACCCTTGAAAAACAATCCAGAACTCCCTAGCAACCCCATAGCAATGCTCTAGCAACCAACCAAAACACCCTAGCAACCCTCTAACAACAATCCAGAACTCCCTAGCAACCCCATAGCAATGCTCTAGCAACCAACCAGAACACCCTAGCAACCCTTGAACAACAATCCAGAACTCCCTAGCAACCCCATAGCAATGCTCTAGCAACCAGCTATAATGGTCTAGGAACCCTCTAACAACCACCCAGAATTCCCTAGCAACCATATAGCAGTGTTCTAGCAACCAACCAAAACACCCTAGCAACCTAACCCTAACAACAATCCAGAACTTCCTAGCGACCCCATAGCTATGCTCTAGAACTCCAACTAGAACTCTAGAACTCCACTAGAACACCCTAGTAACCCTCTACTAACCACCCAGAACTTCCTACCAACCCCATTGCACTGTTCTAGCAAACAACCAGAACACCCTAGCAACCCTCAAACAACCCTCAAACAACAATCCAGAACTCCCTAGCAACCCCATAGCAATGCTCTAGCAACCAACCAAAAACACCCTAGCAACCCCATAGCACTGCTCTAGCAACCAACTAGAACCCTCCAGCAACCACCCAGGACTCTCTAGCAACCCCATAGCAATGCTCTAGTAACCAAATAAGAACTCTCTACCAACCACCCAGAACACCCTAGCAACCCTCTACCAACCACCCAGAACTCCCTAGCAACAACCCAGTACTCCATAGCACTGTAAAACTGTACCAACCATCTTGAACACCCTCACAACCCCATAGCAACACTATAGAACCACTTAGAATGTCTTAGTAATTCTCTAGCAACCACTCCTCACACTCTAGCAACTGCATAGCAACACTCTAGCAACCACCCAGAACATTCTAGCATCAGGAAATGTCATGTATCTGGTGTCTGAATGTGTATAGATGAGGAAGAGGACGATGAAACAGATGAGACCGATGAGGATCAGGACATGCCCATTCCGGACAACTCCATGGTTCTGGGGGAGGAGTCACTGGAGCCGCCCACAAAACTGGCCAGAACGGAGCTGTTCAACAACACCACTCAAAATTAACACACACATTCACACTTACACTCTCAGTCTGCATGTGTTGAAGTCAGTTTTGGATCTATATCCAATCTTCAGTTTTGCTGAAGTGTTCGAGGAAGTTCAGTTCATTTACTGTAAACACAGAGAAACACAATGAGGATGTGATCATTTGAGTTTCCCAAGGTGCATAAGACCCCAGAGCTGCTATATGAGCTGATGAAGCATTTCTAGAGAACGGTAACATTCACATGCCTTAATTAAGCACACACACACACACATACACACACATTTTCATTGCCTTCATTTTCTCAATCAAAGCTGCCATGTGTCTTTACTCTTAAAGGAACAGTTCACCCAAAAATTAAAGTATTCACCCTTGTCGTTCCAAAGACGTAAATTACGTCATTTTTTGTGTGAACTGTTCCTTTAAGAGTCCTGTTCTGATAAAGTCCACCTGCTCCATGCTGCCATAGAAATCATGCTTTGCCAAAGCCAATCATACCTTACCTAGGTCTGTTCCTCATTAATATTCATGTGTAGTCATGTAAGGTGTCTCTGAAGACAGAACAGATTTTGCATTTCACGCCACATGTCCTTCCATGCTTTTTTTCCCCTTTTTTTTTTTAAATATTAATGAAAATATATACAATTGTTGTGCTTTAATCGGATGTCTGATTTTGATGCTTTTTGATTTGATCAGATTGTTTGATGCTAATGGATCAAATGTGCCTTGAGAGGATTATTCAATCTAGAGATCCATAAACATATAAATAAATGTCAAGAACAATCATGAGGATGCTTTAATATTTTTCAGGCCTCGTTCATAAAACATGAGCAGAACCGTTTTCACATTATCATGTTCAGTTCAATGCAAAAAAAAAAATGTACATAAAGAAGAATGATTTCCACAGATTCATTCAGCTCAAGTGTCATGAATGAGGTTCAGTGTCTGTTTAATCATTGTCCACTACAATGAATTAAAAGAATCATGTGTTCATAAAGAGATTCATTTCATCTGTCAGTGTTCTTCATCGTTCATTCTACATCCACACAAGTGAGCCGAGCACAAATGATTCATTCACAAACACAATGAACACATTTATTAGCAAAGAGAGCAGAGATGTTTAGTGATTGGATGCTTTGGTCATGCATATTCTGTATCTAATTAAGGCCCGTTCACACCTATAACTATAACTATATTAGCATTAGCATCCACACTAACGGACGAAATCGTTCTGTTTATTATAAGCACGCGCTGCAGTTTTGTCGTCTGTCGCTTTAAATGCTCAGGATGGATCCTGATTGGCTGTCAATGTTTTTATCGTTCACCATCTGGGAAAAAATAATTTCAGGGTTGTGAAGTTGACTATGGTGGTTTTGCTAGCCAATCAGCAGCTAGTGTGTTATGGCAAAAATCTCCAATGATTATAGAGTCAAATCTAATGAGCGAAATGATTCTGCAGCAGTTTTAATGCCACAGGTTAACGCTTCATGAATAAAAGAATAGATAGTGATGATTATAAATACACGCGCACAGATTAGCACAGGTTTATATTGTTTTTAAAATATATATCAGTGTTTCTTTAATTGTACTATATGCAAATGGTATGGTTTTAGTTGTATGAAATGATTCCAGTGTTTGATTGTGCTAATGTATGATATAGTTTTATTATCTTGTACTGTTGAAACCATAATGGCCTTATTTGAAATGTAACTGTAGCAGAAATTGATGTAAAAATCTGTATTATTGTGCCTCAAAGTTCAGTGTCCCTTTAAAAAAAAAGCTTTTAAGAAAATTCATGCATTCAGTTGTGCCGTTTTTGTTACAAACATTAATTTCACTCATTTTCAGGGTCGTTATTGTTACCTAAACTATTAAAAATACACTATATTGCCAAAAGTTTTGGGACACCTGCCTTTACACGCACATGAACTTTAATGACATCCCATTCTTAATCCGTAGGGTTTAATATGGAGTTGGCCCACCCTTTGCAGCTATAACAGCTTCAACTCTTCTGGGAAGGCTTTCCACAAGGTTTAGGAGTGTGTTTATGGGAATTTTTGACCATTCTTCTAGAAGCGCATTTGTGAGATCAGGCACTGATGTTGGACGAGAAGGCCTGGCTCGCAGTCTCCGCTCTAATTCATCCCAAAGGTGTTCTATCGGGTTGAGGTCAGGACTCTGTGCAGGCCGGTCAAGTACCACACCAAACTCGCTCATCCGTGTTTTTACGGACCTTGCTTTGTGCACTGGTGCGCAGTCATGTTGAAACAGGAAGGGGCCATCCCCAAACTGTTCCCACAAAGTTGGGAGCATGAAATTGTCCAAAATGTCTTGGTATGCTAAAGCATTAAGAGTTCCTTTCACTGGAACTAAGGGGCCAAGCCCAACCCCTGAAAAACAACCCCACACCATAATCCCCCCCCCCCACCAAACTTTACACCTGGCACAATGCAGTCAGGCAAGTCCCGTTCTCCTGGCAAACCCAGACTCGTCCATCGGACTGCCGGACAGAGAAGCCTGATTAGTCACTCCAGAGAACACGTCTCCCCTGCTCCAGAGTCCAGTGGCGACGTGCTTTACCCCACTGCATCCCACGCTTTGCATTGCACTTGGTGATGTAAGGCTTGGATGAGCTGCTCGGTCAAGGAAACCCATTCCATGAAGCTCTCTACGCACTGTTCTTGAGCTAATCTGAAGGCCACACAAAGTTTGGAGGTCTGTAGTTATTAATTGCAGAAAGTTGGTGACTTCTGCGCACTGTGCACCTCAGCATGCGCTGACCCCACTCTGTGATTTTACGTGGCCTACCACTTCCTGGCTGAGTTGCTGTTGTTCCCAATTGCTTCCACTTTGTTATAATACAACTAACAGTTGACTGTGGAATATTTAGTAGTGAGGAAATATTTTACGAATGGACTTATTGCACAGGTGGCAACCTATCACGGTACCACGCTTAAATTCACTGAGCTCCTGAGAGCGACCCATTCTTTCACAAATGTTTGTAGAAGCGTCTGCATGCCTTGATGCTTGATTTTATACACCTGTGGCCATGGAAGTGATTGGAACACCTGAATTCAATGATTTGGAGGGGTGTCCCAATACTTTTGGCAATATAGTGTAGCTGAAATAAAATAAAATATCAGATGAAAAACTTAAGTAGAAAAATTACAAATGTTGCCTTTGCAAGTACTAAAATGACTAAAACAGAAATTAAGCTTAATATAAATATTAAAGAAACCAATACAAATGACAAAAGCACATAAAATGACGCTAAAAAGCTAATTTAAAATATGAATAAATATTATAATAATATATAAATAACATTAAAATAGCACTGCTTAGTTTTTGATGCAATGAAAGTCATAAAGCCCATGAAGTATTCAAGGAATATTTAATTTTATAAAAAATAAAGTAAAACAATGTTCTCATTCAGTCCAGCTGTGAGGCCACGACCACTGTTAAAAAAGGGCAGGAGGGGTCGACAGCTTCTGATTGGCTGATGACACGATGTCTAAACGATATAAACAACTGCATCCTGAAACAAACAAAACAAATCACAAACAAAGCAGCTTCTCTTCTCTGCTGTATCTTTCTGCCCATGGAAACTTCCTGTTCCACTTTTCAAACACAACATCAAACATCAAAACAGGTGTGTGGGCATTCAGTTCTTCAGCTGTTTTGCATCTGAATGGTGATTGTTGGCATGTTTCATAAAGTCAAAGGTCTGATGAGATGATCCCGGAGTGTCCAGCGGCGTCGGGCCACACAGGTGGGATTTGTCTGGCTGCAGGTCCCTGAATAATCCGCTCCCACACGGACACACATGATGGAAACACTGAGAGCGGGTGCGTTTGGACTGTAGTCTGTAGAGCAGCACAAAAGGAGCAGTGTGTGTGTGTCGTCTCTCTCACAGGACGATCCATGTGCCTCTGTCATTATCAGCCAACACCTGAAGAGAAGAACCTGCAATGGCCAGAACAAACAACATGAACTCTCACAGCACAGTCATGGCCTAAAAACACTCACAGAAGTATTATGGGTTACATGTTAAAGTAGCACATGTATTACTTATGGAAGCCTGTTTCCACTATGGAATAAAGCAAGTTAAAAGATAATTGTGACTTTTTATCTCTCAATTCTGACTTTTCTCACAATTAATTCTCTCACACGAGTTATAAAGTCCAATTCTGAGGGAATTGGACTTTTTTCCCCCTCAGAATTGCAAGTTCACAATTCTGACTTTATATCGCGCAATTCTGAGAATTTTATTTTTTTATTTTTTATTCTGTGACGGAAACAAGCTTCCATAATTATTTAATCTGATTACGTTTTGGAAGTAACAAATAAAGGGTTATTATTCATTAATTGATTAAAGTCAAGTAAATTAGTTAATTTATTAATTATTTATTAAATAAAGAGTTAATGACAAATACCCACAATACAAATGGCAAAAATATAATTTAAATATAAACAAACAATTTGATATAAATCAAATGCATTTTATACGGAGTCCTGTTTTTGCCTCGGAGTAAAAAAAAAACATAACTTTTTCAAAAAAAGAGTTAAAAAAATCATAACTTATCTTCCAATGTGACAATTTCTTAATCCCAAAATTACCATTTTATCGTTTTCACTCAAAGGAAAAGGCTTCCATTTTTAAAGTTAAAATACCATAAAATGTCTTAAATCTGACTAAAAAATATAAATATAAATGTTCAGCTTGTGAGGCTTGGAGGATGTCTGCCATTCATATATACACTACCATTCAAAAGTTTGGGGTCAGTGTAATTAAAAAAAAATAATGAATACTATTAATACTACTTCAGCAAGGATGCATTAAATTGATCAAAAGTGACAGTAAAGACATTTGTAATGTTACAAAATATTTATATTTTGTTATTTTGTCTGTGTGACTTCAATAACATTAAGAAATCCTACCAACCTCAAACTTCTGAACTGAACTGTACTGTAGGTGTGTTTATTTAAGCATGTGTCCGTGTAAAGCACACCTTTATGCATAGCCTCGTTGGTCATGCGGTTGATGTAGCGTGAGCTGCTCTCTGGGACGAGCCACCGCATGACGGTGTTGACACACGACTTCCTGTAGGAGCTCCACACGCTTCCACTGAGAGACAAGCACATGACAGCTGAATGAAGGGACGGACAGCACACATCTATCTATTCAGGGAGAACGTCTAAAGGTCGTTACCTGGTCTGACCTTTAACCTCAGTGAGGTCGCCGACACCGACTGTGCGACACGCTCCTGTGTTTAAATCCCAACTGACCTGCAGACTGGAGTGATACGACTTTGGTCTACAAGCAAAGACAGAATATGAAGTATTAATGAGTGTGTGTGAGTGAGTGACAGTGAGTATCAGAGAGAGAGAGAGAGAGTGTGTGTGTGAAAGTGTGGGTATGTGTGTTGATGGGTGAGTGGGTGAGTGAGTGAGTGAGTGAGAGAGAGAGAGAGAGAGAGAGAAAGAGAGTCTGTGTGTGCACGTGTAGTGTGTGTGTGTGAGAGAGAGTGTCTGTGTGTGAGTATGAGAACGAGAGTGTGTGTGTGTGAGTGTGTGTGTGAGTGAGTGACAGTGAGTATGAGTATGAGAACGAGAGAGTGTGTGTGTGTGTGTGAGTGTGTGTGTGAGTGAGTGACAGTGAGTATGAGTATGAGAACGAGAGAGTGTGTGTGTGTGTGTGAGTGTGTGTGTGAGTGAGTGACAGTGAGTATGAGTATGAGAACGAGAGAGTGTGTGTGTGTGTGTGAGTGTGTGTGTGAGTGAGTGACAGTGAGTATGAGTATGAGAAAGAGAGTGTGTGTGTGAGAGTGAGTATGAGAAAGAGAGAGAGTGTGTGTGAGTGTGTGGGTATAAAAAAAAAAGAGAAAGATAGTGTGTGTGAGTGTGTGAGAGAGTATGAGAAAGAGAGAGTGTGTGTGTGTGTGAGTATGAGAAAGAGAGAGAATGTGTGTGAGTGTGTGGGTATAAAAAAAAAGAGAAAGATAGTGTGTGTGAGTGTGTGAGAGAGTATGAGAAAGAGAGAGTGTGTGTGTGTGTGAGTATGAGAAAGAGAGAGAGTGTGTGTGAGTGTGTGGGTATAAAAAAAAAAGAGAAAGATAGTGTGTGTGAGTGTGTGTGTGAGTATGAGAAAGAGAGAGTGTGTGTCAAGTCAAGCCAAGTCAACTTTATTTATATAGCTCTTTTAACAATGCAGATTGTTTCAAAGCAGCTTCACAGTGTTAAACAGGAAAATAATGCAACAGAATTTGATGTACATTTGGGCTGTATTTGGGCTGTACAGGCGCTCTGGAGAAAACGGTGATGTCATCTAGCTCATTTCAATTATCATATATATTCAAGTAATGTAGTTGATATTGTTAATTTAGTTTAGTAATTACATTTATTTGGATATTTATTTGAAAATTTAGTGTCCCCAACTGAGCAAGCCAAAGGCGACAGTGGCAAGGAACCAAAACTCCATCAGGTGTCCTAATGGAGAAAAATAAACCTTGGGAGAAACCAGGCTCAGTCGGGGGGGCCAGTTCTCCTCTGGCCAATTAACAAACAGTGTATGATTATTATTTTGGCAGCCTTATAGGTCAGAAGTAATATTAGATCGGAATATTCGAAAGATCGGAGGCATCACACTGTGTGTGTGAGAGTGTGTGTGTGAGTATGAGAAAGAGAGAGTGTGTGTGTGAGTGAGAGAGTGTGTGTGTGTGTGAGTGACAGTGAGTATGAGAAAGAGAGAGTGTGTGTGTGAGTGAGAGTGAGTGTGTGTGTGTGTGTGGGTATGCGAAAGAGAGAGATAGTGTGTGTGAGTGTGTGTGAGAGTGAGAAAAAGTGTGTGCATGTGTAGTACATATGTGTGTTGATGTGTGTGTGTGTGTGAGTGTGTGAGAGTGTGTGTGTGTCGACGTGCGTGTCTGTGTGTGTTGATGTGTGTGTACCTGCAGTGCTCATCCTCGCAATTAGAGAACGCCAGTAGCAGCAGCCCGATGTTGATCACCACTTTGTTGGTCTCCGGGCAAACCTGTCACCATAGAAACAACAGAACACATGCAAATTAGAACACTGCACCAATACAGTGTAACAGTCTGGTTCCGGAAGTAAAAACTCATTTTCTCCATAGGGAAAATTATTTTTAACGACAACTTATAAACGTTTAAAGACAGGCCTGTTGTGAGCTCTGAGGTTGTTAATCAAAAGTTTATGCTTTTGTTGAATCCATCCGCTCACATTAACGGTGGACAGGGGTCATCATAGGCACTCTGATTGGTCTGCGGCTACACAGCCACATACGCAGCAGAGTGTGATGCACTGTGTGTTGTGACACATTCCTCTCATAACCATCATTACAATTTTGTGTGACTTGTGCCACAGTAGACCTTCTGTTGGCTCGGATAAGATAGGAGAGCCTTCGTTGCCTTTGTGCATCGATGATCCTTGGGCACCCAACACCCTGTCGCCCAGGGGAATTGTCCGGGGGCGGCGAGAGCATGGAGACTTACAATAATGCTTAGCTTAAATGTGTCATTTGAATAAATAGTGCTCATAAACGACTGTTGAGATGCATGCCTTGCGTCACGACTTAAGCAGATAAACAAATCAAACTACCACAATAAAACAAAACAGCAGCTCCTCCTAAACACATAACATCACCTCGAGGATGACGACATCATAGTCGCTGAAGGAACAGAACTGGGATCCCCATACAGCATCATTCCTGATGACCTCGTTGATGAGATACTCGAAATCCAGCGTCAGCTGCTCGATACACACACACTGAGAGAGACACGAGAGTTCAAACACAACACCCTGCAGCGTTTGACATGTGCAGTATCATGTGAACGTCTCAGACACACACCTGACCGCTGTACTGTCCCGTCACCAGCTGCAAGTTTCGTCCCTTCAGATCCGTCACCGTGAAAGGAAGCTGGACTTTATCATCCTCCTCTCCTGAAGACAACAGACAGACTATAGATTATATACTGGTTCAGGTGAGCTGATGAAAACATTCCACACGCTTTATACTATATAGACATATTATGTAATCAGATGCACATTTTGGTGGGAAAAAAAAAACAGATTCTTCATCATAATGCATTGTCAAATAATCACATCTCTTATGAACCAGTTCTATGTAGTGAATCAAAAACAGAGCACTGGCAGAGTCTGATTCACAAACAAATGACTCTTACCAGTGTAGTATGATTCATGAACAAATGAATCGAGCTGGTTCTTTTGAGAGTCAAAAACATGCAGCACGAGCAGAGTAGACTGATTAATGAACGAATAACTCTTCAGAGTCAGTACTTGTTATAAAGAGCTTAAAAAGTCAAGTTAGTTTTAAATCAGTCTGATGAATCCTCCTCTGAACTGAAAAGATCAGAGTGGTTTCTAGTTTGATTCACAAATAAATGACTCTTTGGAGTCTTTTCCTTTTCAGTAAATCCAACAAAAAAAAAGTGTGACCAGTGTAGTCTGATTCACAAACAAATGACTCTTATAATATGGTTCTTTTTAGTGAATCAAAACATACCAGTGTAGTATGATTCATGAACAAATGGCTCTTTTGCATCTGTTCTTTTTAGTGAATCAAAATCATACAGCATGACCGGTGTATTACTTTTTTTATGAAAAACATAAGGCACAACTGATGTAGCCTGGTTTGTGAATAAATTACTTTTAGTGAAACAAAAATAAATACAGTACAACCACTGTAGTCTGATTCACAAACAAATGAATCGAGACTTATGAATCCTTCTCTGAATCAACATCTGACTCACTGAACTGCAAGTTCTGTCTTGGTATCATTACTGACAGATTGTCCCTATGACAAAGTGTCATTAAAGATACACATTTTTATAAATAAATGTAGTACCGCTCGGCTGCTCTGCCGCCGCGGCCTGTGGTAGTCTGTATCTGAGAGTGGTGTAGTTGACGTAAGCAGGTTCTGAGGAGGAAGAGGAGGATGAAGGCTCATGAGCATGTGGAGACAGAGAGGAGACGGAGGAGGTGGATCCAGGAGACATGACTGTGTTACACACAGCACTTTCCTCTGCCTCTGTGGGCGGCACTGAACTTTGGTTCCCTCCCGAGGAAGAAGACGAGGGTCCTGGGACCTCTGCGTCTTGTTCATGTCCCTCTCTCGTTCGGTCTTCCTCGCTGGGGAATCGCTGGGTGTCAGTCTCTTCTTTCTCTTTGGCTTTGCACTTGTCTTGTTCCCTCGCTCCGGCCTGAGCTCGGCGGAAAATGTCAGCTGCAAACTCTCTGGCCCGCACAGCAGCCTGTGATTGGCTAGGGGAGAGCGGGGTGAAATGGGGCTTTAACTGGCTGAGGTCAGATGACCCCTCAGATGAGGTTGATGAGGATGAGGATGGTGATGTAGGTCCAGCAGGAGGAGGAGAGAAGGAAGTTTCTCTCTTTCGGTACAGAATCTGATTGTTTTGACAATCCTGCTGCCCGTCTCCTACAGAGACAGACAGATTAATGCATCAAATGAAATAGAGATTACACCATCATCATCATCATAAATTATAATAAAAATATTATTTTTATAGAAATGAAGATAACTGTTTACCATGTGAATATATGTTAAAATTTAATTTATTATTAAATATCATTATTACATACAAAAATATTTTTCTGAAATAATTTAGTAAAAATAAATACATAAATAATAAGCTATATAAAAAACATAAAATATAAATCTAGTCAGTTAAAATCAGTTTGAAGTAAACTACTACTGAGTGAAGATTCAAATGAATCAGTGAATCCTTTTTTTATCCATTTAATTAAAACGAACTGTTATTTCCGAAAACGAATCATACTTCCTAATAATACCTGAGAGAGAGCACATAGGCACACACTCACGTGGACATCAACAAAGCAACACACAATGACGTGAACAATCAATCTCTGTGTGTACCTGGGCAGAGGGAGATGGCGCAGGCCACCAGAGAGTAGCTGGTGTTGAGCAGAATCACCTGGTCCTTCTTCAGCTGCAGCGCCGGCTGGAAGGTCGGGAACGGATAAACCACTTGATAGCGAGCATTCAGAACATAACCGTGCTGCAGACACTCGCCACCTGCACCGGAGAAAGGCGTTTAATTGCTCTGTTCTAATCCCTAGTGAGCGGTCAATAATCCGGCGTGTGTACCTGTGCGTATGGTGGATACGGAGGACGTGGGGCAGCACTGTTTGCATGGCTGTGCAGGAGGCATTGAGGTGATGGTGATGTAGATGTCTCTGTTGTTCTCGTCACTCATCATCATGTTCATCAGGGCTGAACTGGAGCTGCGTGTGCTGATGGATAACAGAAAGCACGTTTACATATACACTGTCACTGACTAGTGTTATTTTAGTATCATTGAGATACTAGAGCTTTAAATTTTTAAATAGTTTTTATTTTATTCAAACTAAATCATTCTTGCTAAAATATCCCTGCCACTGACCCAGCATAGAGGAGGAAGACAGACTCTTACTTAAAGCCAAAGACAACCAGCTTGGAATGATCATTGTGCCACTCGCATACGGTCAGATAGAGATCGGTGTAGATGTCCTCACCCGCAAACAAACGTACATGATGCACCTGCCAAGAAAAAGAAACACATCTAGTTTGTCACATCACTCTAGATTTGAAGAAGCCACAAATACAGACTGTTCAAATAGTTTAACCCTCACTTAGAGGTTACACAATGAAAGTACTATATTCAATAATTCTATTTAAATTCAAAAATACCATTCAATAATATTTATTCTTTAATGTTTTTGAGGGAATTTCAGCCCCACAGCAGAATACAGCCCTATATATAAGGCTGTGTGTTCCCTAGTTTACATTTTCAGACATAATTGCTTATTAGGTTTTGGACCCCTTTTTGCTGCCAAAAACAGCCCTGACCCATCGAGGCATGGACTCCACTAGACCCCTGAAGGTGTGCTGTGGTATCTGGCACCAAGATGTTAGCAGCAGATCCCTGTAAGTTGCGAGGTGGGGCCTCCGTGGATCAGACTTGTTTGTTCAGCACATCCCACAGATGCTCGATTGGATTGAGATCTGGGGAATTTGGATGCCAAGTCAACACCTCAAACTCATTGTTGTGCTCCTCAAACCATTCCTGAACCATTTTTGCTTTGTGGCAGGGCGCATTATCCTGCTGAAAGAGGACACAGCCACCAGGGAATACCCTTTTTGTTTTTTTTGGTAAAGGGTGTTTGTATTAGTCTTCGCACATTCGCTTGGGGCGGTACTTCTGCCTACGTCTAGCGCAACCTTTCCGACGTGATTGTGTAATCCGTGGCGAAAGATGAGCAATTTAGGTTAAGAAGTATATAAATTTAAAAAAAAAATTTAAATGACCGATCGTTTCGCTAGATAAGACCCTATTCCTTATCTGGGATCGTGCAGAGCCTCTGAAGCCCTTCGAAGCCCTTCGAAGCCCTTTGAAACTGCATTGATTTGGACCTTCAACCCATTGGTTGCCATAGAAGTCCATTATGTGGAGAAAAATACGTCATCAGAGGAAGTTATTTTGCTTAAAGATTGTGAAGGCACTGATAAATCATTTATAATAAATACTCCAATATTCCATTAAAAACTTTTTTTTTCAATTTTGATTTCATGGTGACTTTAAATTAAGGGCCAAAGCTCTGATATAGACTCAGCGAACAATGTTTTACCTGTTTGAGGCGGCTGTGCAGGTTAAATTCCCACCAGTACAGATGATACGTGTAGAAAGAGAAGTCATCGTCCTCTCCACAGTCACTGGTGTAGGACAGCACGTACCGGCCACACTTGGTGAAGCCCAGGAAGATGTGCCTGTGATAGCAGAGAGACGTATCAGATACAGCATTATCATCACACCGACACAGACCGCATTTTCTCCTCACCCTGCTCTGAGGAACTCCTCACTGACAATAGTCTTCAGCGGGACGCAGACGCGTGGAGGGAGTTTTCGGAAGAGCCGCTGAGAGAACTGCCCATTCAGCTGACAAACATACAGTCAAAAAGAGACTTTAATACAGTTATAGAGTAATACATCTAGAAAAACAAGCCATAACCACAGTCAAATGAGCTTTTAGACTGACAAAGCTACTTAATCAAGGGTGTTATTGATAAATATCAAGACCATGATAGTTATGATAACCTGTTAAAAACATGTTTGCACTGAACTCAACTTGGCTGAGGCATTTCTACTATTCATCTTGTCCAAAAGAAAATGACATTTTTTATTAAATGATATGGGGTTGAGGATAGAAACTGCTATTTCAACGTGAATGATAGATGTCAGTGCAGAATAATAATGTATTTATGACAATTGATGGACATCTCAATCATGACAGATTCATAAACATGACCATTGTTTGTTGTTGTTATTGCCCCAAAAAACCATATACCGCAAAGCAACATTTTTTCCGTTGTTTTTTTGTAGATGTGTCCATTAAAAGCTTCACATACGCAAAGAATGAACTCTGAGAGACACATAAAGACGCTTAATGAGGCTACAGCTAAACATGCTAATCACACACACATTATTATCTGCGTTATGCTGTTGAAGCATTTCACGCCATAAATGTGACCCATATTCCCTCTTTCTGCCTACCCGCCCGCGCGTGAGGAGTTTGACGATGTGATCTTTGTGTTTTCTCTGTTGTTTTTGTTTGTTGTCATCTTTCTCAGATTTCGAGCTGGGCGCCATTTTTGATTTTTGCCAGCTCTTTGGATTTGCCCTCAGTCCAGCCCGAGCAGCTCGCTGATTGGCTCTGCCTTCTCCGATGAGAGCTTTGATTGGTCACAAAAGCCGTCAATCAAAGAAATATGGGCGGGTTATTTTCTACGTTCTGCTATTCATATTGCTCTGAATATCATTCAACCAACTGTCACTTTTTGTTTACAATGAGTATAATTGTAATTGAGTTTATATTTTATGTAGTCAGCTAATCACAACATGATAATGTCAAAGTCGTCTCAATCGATACATACTTGTACTGCAGTGAATTAAAATTATTCAAATTCTATTCTACATACATTATGTATTAAACGTTCATATTCTATTTTTATTTTACATTGTCACTTTCAAGTACACTTTAATAATGAATAAATAAATATCTACCTACATGGTACAGTTGTGTCACTCTTATATTATTATCATGCTGTTGTCAAGCTTTATCATATACCGTGAGGTGGAGGAGGACCTTGACCTGGCGGGTGTGTCTCTACCATAGACTGTAAAGAAAAGTGTGGCAGGCTTGGTCTCTACTACTGAAAAAGTTGATACATGAATGTGCGAAATCCATCCCTCCCCATTTAGTCTCTTAAAAGTATAGAGTCCAAAGTCAGTCAGTGTAACGCTTTATTGACATTAGACAATATAAATATTGTACAGATACAAATCAATTCTGTCAACTCGTTTTTTTTGTTTTGCTGAGCTCATATTTACTCCTCCCCCTAATTATATATCCAAATGAGGCGGTTCCACTGGGCGTGTCTCTGAAGCGCACAAGCAGGAAACATGGCGTCGTTGGTGGGTCGTCTCTCTCGAGCTTTCTTCATTAAAAATACACCAACACTGAGCCGCAACGCTGGTCCAAAATTGGTGAATGCGCCAGGACCGACTCTCAGCCGAACCGTCGTGTCTTCCACAACGGGGCGGGTCCTTCCTAAACCAGTTAAGGTGCGTTTATACATGTCTAAACATTGCAGTTGGAGGCTCCCGAAGGAACGCCGGAACCAGGGTTGGGCTTCTTGCTAGCCAATGAAAATTAAGAACAGCTTGACTGACATGACTGATGGCCAATCATATTGTTGGAGCGGCACATATTTTATAAAAGGAGGAAGTGTACTTCGTGTAAATAAATTATTTATGTCAGTTTATCGACTGTTTTCTATGTACCGTATACAACATGTATTTTCATTAAAATATTATATGTATTAATATTTTAATCGCCAAAAAGTATTAATTGTAAAGGTTTCAATATGCTCATATTATTATTATTATTATTAATTGTAATTTGATATACTTCTGTAATATTTCTCCAGGTCCCGTTCGGTCTGACCCGCATGTTTATAGTGGTGATTCCGTTCCTCTATGTTGGTAATCTGATCAGTAAAAATTTCGCTGCTCTTCTGGAGGAACATGAGATCTTCGTCCCAGATGATGATGATGATGATGACTGAGCGAAGGTAGAGTAATACCTTTTATATTGTGTAATTATTACCATTATATTGTGTGCATGTGGTTGCAGATGTTTATATTCTTGTGCAGGTCTCACTCCAGCGGCCTGCAGATCTTCTGAGAGGTGCCTGATGCAGATGAGCAGGATATATATATTTATGCAATAATGAAGATTGTCAACACACTCGTGTTCACTTTCCTGCATTACACTAAACATGTCCTGAAGCCAACGTTTAAAGCTATTTTTATGTTTCAAAATATTGTCTATGACAATATGATTTGAGGCTACCCTCATCAATAGCCTCTCTTCTATTTAATAAATTGCTTGAATGTTAGTTGCTGGTTGTGTTTTTATTATGTATGCAGTGCGTGTGTGTCAGTGAGTGTGAGAGGGAGAGCGCTAATGTGTGTGAGTGAGTGAGTGTGTTTGTGAGTTAGTGAGTGTGTGTGAGAGAGTGAGCAAGTGTGTGAATAATTGTGAGTGAGTGTGTGAGAGTGTAAGTGTGTGTGAATGATTGAAAGTGATTTGTGTGAGAGAGTGAGTGAGTGTGTGAGAGAGAGAGTGAGTGTGTGTGAGAGTGAGTGAGTGTGTGTAAGAGAGAGTGTGAGAGAGAGCGAGTGTGTGAGTCAGTATGTGTAAGTGAGTGTGTGAGAGAGAGAGTGTGTGAGTAAGTGTGTGTGAGAGAGTGAGTGTGTGTGTGTGAGAGAGTGAGTGAGTGTGTGAGAGAGTGAGTGTGTGTGAGACAGTGTGTGAGAGTGAGTGTGTGACTCAGTATGTGTAAGAGTGTGTGAGAGTGAGTGTGTGTGTGTGTGAGAGAGTGTGTGTGTGAGAGAGTGTGTGTGTGAGAGTGAGTGAGTGTGTGAGTCAGTATGTGTAAGTGAGTGTGTGTGAGAGCGAGTGTGTGAGTGAGAGAGAGAGTGTGTGTGTGTGTGTGAGAGAGTGAGTGAGTGTGTGAGTCAGTATGTGTAAGTGAGTGTGTGAGAGAGTGTGAGAGTGAGTGTGTGTGAGAGAGTGAGTGTATGTGTGAGAGAGAGTGAGTGTATGTGTGAGAGAGAGTGAGTGTGTGTGAGACAGTGTGTGAGTGTGTGTAAGAGAGTGTGAGAGAGAGCGAGTGTGTGAGTCAGTATGTGTAAGTGAGTGTGTGTGAGAGAGAGTGAGTGTGTGTGAGAGAGTGAGTGAGTGTGTGTGTGTGTGAGAGAGAGCGAGTGTGTGAGAGAGTAAGTGTGTGTAAATAATTGTAAGCGTGTGTGTGTTTTATTGGACATTAAGATTGATACACTTTCACACACTTAGAAAGTCCAACATAGGCATTTTTTATTGTTTAACTTAAAATATATCTTGCTTTAAGAATATGGAATATTTATTAATTTTTAGCACCATTGTTGTTTCTAAAGAATAAAATTTTTAAATGAATGAAGAAAAGACCTCAGCATAACACAATATCCTGTATATACATGACCAAAACCAAAGGAAGATGGAAGAACCGATGCATCCCAGTTTTACACTAATGTTTCCATCTCATGACCTCCTGGTGTGTTCTCATTGGTTGGTGCTGCTGTTGCCGAGGCGACGGCCCTCCTCCAGCGCAGCATCAGTGAGTTTGAGGTGTTCTTTAAGTGCATTGATGTCTCTCTCACTACGGCCCCTTAGTTCACTCAGCTCGACGTACACCTCCTTATAGCGCTCGCTCAGCGCTTCATTCTCCTGCAGGCACAGAGGACACCTGTTACTACAGCTATTATCATAAATAATCAATTATTCATGGCCCAACATCAATATAAATGTTACATAGTTCATCTATTACATTTTCCTCTGCAATAAGACTGAATGGTTAATAGTATTCTGATTTGATGCTGAATTTGTACCTTAGTTAGAGTTTGGACCTCTTTCCTGAGACAGCCGATCTCCTTGTGAAGAAACTCCACCTCACTCTCCTTCACTTTCAGCAGCATCTACAGATAGACAGAGTCAGTGTGACAATACTTAACCAGTTCTCTAATTCTGATACAAATATTCATTCATTTTTTACTTTTTGTTCTTGCAAAAATTAATTTGTCATACAATTAGTGCAAAAAAGCAAAAGGATGCGGAGTAAAATTGGAGCAATGTCAATATTATTTGTCAACAACATCCAAACCGGTTTTATCATAAATCATTTATAAACCACCACACAAATAGACAATTAAACATCTACCGCCAGTTTCACAGACAAGGCTTAAGCTAGTCTTAGATTAAAATTGCATGTCTGAGCTGTTTTAACTGAAAGCAACTTGCACTGACAGATCTTAAAGTATATCAGTGCCATTGTTTTGTCTCAAGATGCACACCAGTAATGTTTTTTTTTCTAGGGCATGTTTATAAAAGATACTTAAATGTCCTAATTTAACTAAGGCTTAATCCTGGCTTAGTTTAAACCCTATCTGTGAAACCAGGCCATAAAGGATTTATTATTGCAAATCAAGGATCTGCAAAATAACAGTTGGCTTATATATAATATGATCAGTAGATGGCAGTGTTAGCCCACAGAAACATTGATCACGCACATCACAAGCCCCGCCCCCGATGATGTCATCAAGCTTGCGTGTCTCTAAACTCCTCTCCAATACAAGCCAAGACAACCAAACTTCACACTATTGTACAGAATGCATTATATGTTCTGTGCACAGTAATGCAAAGTGTGGAAATCATAGGTTATCAAATGCATTTGCCAAATGCATATAATAAGGGGTCAAGGGTTGCCTGGTTAGCATGTTCAATTAGCCCCTGCTGGTTGATGTCGTCATTACACCATCTGGACCCTAAAAGCATCTTCAGTCTCACTCTTCAAACTTAAAAATGAGCCTATGTCCTGTATCTATGTTTGGAGATGTGATTCCTAATTCCTAAACACCACAGAAAGTGCAGAGGACTTTTAATTAGGCTTATCTGACAGAGGAAATGGGGTCAAAGGTGACAGCCATTAAGAAATGTGGCATCTTTTGAATATTTATTTTCCCCTAAATGGATGATATAGGGATATAATTTAACCTACAATCGGGGAATTATAAGTGTTTTTGTGGATTAATCATGTAGGGGATTATTTTGAGACACAAAATGGAGGATTACAGGATTTGGTGAGAACGATCCTTGTTTGTTTTTGCATCTTTTTGATAGAGAGTGAACTGACTTGTTTGCTATTGATTATTTACGTAGAGCATTAAATATATGACTAAACTAGTGTTGAGCATCTAACAACAGTCTTTGAGTTTTAGTACATTTATGTACATTAGCAAATTTGTTTCAATAACATCAATTTATGTTCCTGAATGGTTCATCAAGGTTGCATTTATTTGATCAATAATAACAGATTTCTATGTGAATATATGTTAAAATGTAATGTATTCCTGTGATCAAAGCTGATTTTTCAGCATCATTACTCCAGTCTTCAGTGTCACATGATCCTTCAGAAATCATTCTAATATGACCCCAACTTTTGAACAGTAGTGAATATTTACATGATTCACATGCTGATTTAATTATAATATTCTAATATACCTCTGAGATGCATCTTGTATATCTGAATAATCATGAAGCCATAATCTACGGGTCAGAGGTCAGAGCCTCACCTCTAATTCGGAGGTGCTCCTTTCGTAGCTGCCAAGGGAAACAACTCCTGACCTTTGACCTGTGATGAAGGATCGCATGAGACTTATCTCCTCCGTCAGCCGTGTCTGCAGTTCCTGTGTGAACAGGAAGAGGAAATGTGAGTTTGACACATCCAAGCTGAAAACCACACATGAAGCCTTGCTTATTCACACACTGACAATGAGGCGACCATTTGTGTTTCATGCATTTGTATAACGGCAATACCTCCAGGACTAGTTTACTTATACTAGTCAGTGAACAAAACAAAACTCGACCCAGTCACTTCTCTTCTGAGAACAATGAAACAGGAAACTCCACTGTCTGTGGAGACATACCACACATGCTGAAATCAGTAGCTTTTCTCCTCTGACTAATTGATGTGTGTTGAAAATTTAAAGGTGCTTTGTGTTAGATTTCAATATATGACGGACTGAGTCACAGGATGAAATGTGATGTCTAATAATTACTAGTGGGACATTTTCTTTAAGCTCCTACTTTTAGAGTTGGGAAGATAACATTTAAAGAGATGTTAAAATATTACCTTAATATACAGAAACAACTAGGTTGTAATCATTGTTTCAGCATCTCAATCAGCCGATGGAAAAATGATGCAGGCTTTAAGTGTGAATAATGAATACATTCAGTTTGCATGCATTTTGATTACTGTTAAAGAAAAATTGCTGTCCAGCCTTCACTGTACAAAAGTTTGGGTCAGTAAGATTTTTTTTTTTTACAGAAATTAATACTTTTATTGAGCAAGGATGCATTAAATTGATCAAAGTGTCAGTATAGACATTTAGAATGTAACAAACGATTCTATTTCAAATAAATGCTGTTCTTTTGAACTTTCTATTCATCAAAGAATCCTGAAAAAATTTATGTGTCACGTTTTCCACAGAACTATGAAGCAGCACAACTGTTTTCAACATTGATAATAATCATAAATATTTCTTGATCATCAAATCATCATATTTGAATGATTTCTGAGGGATCATGTGACACTGAAGACTGGAGTAATGATGCTGAAAATTCAGCTTTGATCACAGGAATAAATTACACTTTAAAATATATTCACATAGAAAACACTTATTTTAAATTGTAATAATATTTCACAATTTTACTGTTTTTACTGTATTTTTTATCAGACTTGATGAGCAGAAGAGACTTTCAAAAACATAAAAAAAACTTACAGACCCCAAACTTTTGAACACTAGTGTACATTTCCCATCATTCTTTGGGGCAGCGCGTGATTGATAAAATACATTACGCATCAGTTACACATACTAGAAGTAAAAAAACAAGCTTCTTGTGTTTGTCAGAAAGTAAAAAAGGGAAACTGGGTCTGTTTTAGGTTAACCAAATTCATGTCATAATTATGATTTCCTTGTATTTGCAAGCGTCCCAGGAGGACTTCAGTGTTTTTTGATCTAGTTAGTCTCAGATCAGATTTGGATCCTCAGCAATGTGTGTATCATACATTATTTAATTGGCAAATATGGAATTTGGGGACTCTAGCCCCTCAGTTTCACAGACGAGGCTTAAATCTAGTCCCAGACTAAAATGCATGTTTGAGCTGTTTTAACTGAAAGCATATCTTAAAATATGTCAGTGCCATTGTTTTGTCTCAAGATGCACACCAGTAATGTTTTTTTCTAAGGCACGTTTTTCATAAAAGCTATGAATGTCCTAATTGAACTAAGGCTTAATCCTGGTTTAATCTAAACCCTGTCTGTGAAACTAGGCCTTTGAGTTTTATCTTCACATGGTGATTGTGTATCATTCAGTGGCATATGTAGACTGGAAAAATGTTTAAAACAGCCTCATTCGTCTCATCCCACTTCCTCTCTACCTGGTTTTCCTGGCGGAGCTGCTCCATCTCTCTCTCCTTCTGTCGGATCGCTCCGTCTCGCTCTCCAGTGCTGTTCTGGACGCGGTTGAGCTCCACACACTGCTGGGAATAACGCTCCGACAGACCGTCCAACTCCCGCTGCAGAGAAAGCGACTCGTGGCTGACGAACACACAGAGCCATGCATTGATTAACTGATTCACTGCAGTGGACCGATTGACTGATGAGTGATCAATCCATTCTCTCAGTGGGATTCTTGTCAATCAAGTAAATGACGCTCTTGTGTTCAGAGTCTCTGAGCCGTGAGAGAAGAATCACAGCACAGATGAGAACTTGTGCACAGTACCAATTATTGACACAGGGTTCCCATGAGAATATCATCATGCTGGTCAAATATTTAACAAGATTTCTGTTTTCTAGCATGCAGCACATTCTAAACTTTTTAGTGACCTAAAGTCCATTTCAAACTCTTCACATGCCTGTGCTGAATCCAACACAGCAAACATCCAGTTCAGAACGGCGATTAACTTACATGTACATTAAGCTGTTTTAACTGATGGAAACGGAGCATAAAAAAAGTTGACATCAAAGATTTCTTATCCTGTTGCGCCCTCTATGGCAGAGCATTAAAGTCGTCTGTGCAACCCCCAGTAGTTGGCGGGTACCAGTGTTTCATATGGCATGCGTTTAGCCAATCAACATACATGGGTAGTTCCTATTTTGCCGGGTTAGACCCTACTCTGTATTAGAAGATGATTTATTCCCTGCAAAAGGCGTTCCTAGAACTAAAATCGTCCCCAGTTCTTGCAGTGTGAACACCGCAGAACAAAAGCAGGTACTTCTGCCAATAGTTGTAAAGGTTTATGTTGCTAAATAGGCGTATAATGCCTTTTCAACATGTTTTCTGCATGTTCAGCATGTTACACTCCACAAAAATGTGTTTTTAGAGCAGTTGTGGTGTTTCCTTGTGAGAATGTGTAGGTTGTGCACATTTGATTGAGTGTTATGATGTGAGTAAACTGTATAAATGTGGACGTACAGCTGTTGTTTGATCGAGGGGTCTGCTGGTTCTCCTCCTCCATGAACCTTCAGTCTCTCAATCTCCTCTCGGTGCGCTTTCCTCAGAGCCTCCATAGCTGCATGAATGAAGATGAAAAGCATTACTATTTGAAATGAACATACTAAATTCTCACCTGGGTCATATATCAAAATCACTCAATTTAAGCACTAGACTTTTTTGGATGGTCAGCCAGACGTTGCTACAGTACTGTTGAAAGTTTGTCACCCTTTTGTGACCCAGTGATGTTTTGTGGCCCATACTGACCTCGAACAGTATTTTTGGCTTCTTCTTGCAGCAGTCTCTGCTTGTCTCTCTCCATCTCTCTGCGTTCTCTCTCATGCTCGTTGTGTATCTCCTTCAGTCTCTCTCTGTGCTCTCTCTCCATCTGCTCCAGTCTCAGAGCGCAGTGCGCATCAGGACCGCAGAGACCCGCGACACCGGACGCCACACGGACCTGGCGAAGAGACTCGATCTGCTGCCTCAGAGACACGACCTGACCAATGCAATGCATCAAGATCACACACACACAGAGGATGAAGATGATGCATACTAAACGTTGCTGGACCAACACGCTTAAATCCCATGATACAAAAACGCACCTCTCTCTGAAGCACCTCATTTGTCGCTTGTGGATTCTGGGAACCAACAGGTGACCTGTTCTCTCCGATTGGAAGCTCCTCAAAGTCCGCCCATTTCCTCTCGATGTCTGGCACCGTTTGAGCGTCATGAACCCGCGGCTTGGTCAGAATCACCGGAGTGGCACCTTTCTTCAACTCCACCTTTCCCCAGGGGTCCTCGCCCTCCCTGTCGGATATTCCCTCCTGGAACCACTTGGTTCGGTCCTCCAGACGTCTTTCGAGATCTCGGTCACGGCCCTCGCCTGCCTCCCTTCGATTGGTTAAAGGTGAGGACGTCACGTCGGTTTCATCTTGATATGGACCGGCGACATCTGACCCTGGGTCACGGGGTGTGGGAGCGGTTCGGGATGGTGCATTCTGGGAACTGGAATTCTCTCTGTCGCTAATGTCACTGTTGTCTGAATGTCTGAGAACAGAGAGAGAAATCAACTTCCTGCTTACAAGTCAAACCTCAAACCAGTGTGGTGACAAATCAGGTCCTCCTTGAAATCGGGTCTTTGTTAGGACCCCAAGCTATCCCATTGGCTCTTTTAATAGGTACTCTTTTTAGCGCCTGATTACAATTCCTACAAAATCATGTTATGATAAATTCTGATCAAACTACATTATAATGACCATTAATGTCTGTATTAGTAAAGAATGTAATTATTATTTACTTAATAGGCTATTATTATTATTATTATTATTACGCCAATTAACTAACAGTTTATCAAGTGAAAGAAACGTTCAATTTGATTTATTATGCACTATATAGTAACCTCTACATATTTTACCCAATTTCGAGGGAGGACCCAATTTGTCATGACACCATCTCCACCAGTAATGGTTATTTCAGTTTAATAGTTCAAAGCAAAATCTTTCAGATGACCATAACCAATATAGCAATGTTTTATTATGGATATTTGATTTTATTTTGAATATCCATATCAATTCTTTATGGGCGAATATCACAAAAACATGAACCTAAAATCAAATGAAAAGGAAGAAATTCTATTTAGCACAAAGATTACCAAGTTTTGTTGTATTATTATATTTTACATAGAGATTAAGAAAAAATAAGCCCAATTTTGCATTGTGACTTTCATGAAAAAGAACCACAATTTCCCCACCCCTCCCCAAAATCTCATTGCCGTAATCCAGCTATTTTACTTTAAAGTTTGTTTGTAATTCTCATTATTTTAAAATATGAATCTTATCAGATGCTTTGTCAATGCTTTTTAGGGCTTCAAACGTGTAGCACTGAAACCCTATTGTAATTGTTAGAATTTTCAAGGATCTCCCCTTGTGATCGGGCAAATCAGAAGTGATTGGGCAGAAAAAACTGTAAGTTGTAGAGACTTGAAACTTTGATGGATGGTAGTACCCAGCCCGTCTACAACATCACCAAGGCTTGTCTCAGTCGGCCTGATGGTGGCGCTACATCGATCAAAAGAACGTAATGACCGTTCGTCGCAGGCTCAAAGTGTCTTATATCGTTGGAATCCTTGGCTCAAGACAAAATTCTCGGGTATTTGGATTTTTCGAAAAACGTATTTTTGCAAACTAGTTCTGGGTTGTTCACCCAGTCGGAACCAAACCAGTCAATTTCGATTCACATCCGCGACAGGATGTTAAAACGTTTAAAGTAGGCGTGGCTACTTTTACTAAAACGGCTATCCCTCTTGAACAGAATGAGATAATTTAACTCATATGTATGGGCCCAGTCTGTGGTCGCATGAAAAAGGATGTGGTGATTGGCTACTTAATGGTGCTATAAAATAAAAAAACGATTATAGCCACGCAACAGTCCGTCCGATTGACCTGAAAACTGGCATGTGTTGTCTTTATCCAAGGTGCCACGATTTTCTGCGAGGACCTTTGCGTATCTCGAAAAACACGGCCGCTGTTGAACAATGTAGTTCGAGCGGCTGTCAGACAAGGTTAATGGAGGGCGATCGAAATGAAACTCACTGGGCCTGTTTGGCTCACGGCCCTAGAGGCCTGTGAGAGATTCAAAAGAAATTGGCCACCAGGGGGGGTGCCTTTGCGTTTTTTATGTGCATAAAGAATTGTATACCACGCAATTTTTTTGCAAATGCCAACGACATTCATACCATGTGGTAGAACTCCTCATTCTGAGCAACTTTGCCTCTAGGACCGCAACTGTCATTTGAACCATTCGTTAAATATTGGAGATTATTCCAAAAAACTATTTTTGCGAACTAGTCCTAGGTTTTAACAATAACTGTTACAAAGCTTTAAAATGTATATTTCCTTAGTAAATTGCCTGTTTTGGCTGTAAGTGGTCTTTTTCATCTATGATCTAGGTGGTTACAGGCTTGCTAAATAAAAATAAAAAAAACTTTTTACGCATATGTGCTTAAAGGCCTTAAAGGGTTAGTAATTCCTCGCCCTCATGTCGTTCCATGTTTGTTCATCTTCAGAACACAAATGAAGATATTTTTGATGAACTCCGAGAGCTCTCTGACCCCTCCATAGACAGCAATTTAATTAACACTTTCAAGGTCCAGAAAGGTAGTAAAGACATCGTTAAAATAGTCCATGTGACTCCAGTGGTTCAACCTTAATTTTATGAAGTGACGAGAATACTTTTTGTGTGCAAAAACAAACAAAAATAAAGACTTTATTCAACAATTTCGTTCTAGCCTGTGTCAGTCTCCAACACAGTTTCCGTTGTAAATACAGCACACGTATGCGTTGTGGTGCTCACGTGAACAGCATCGGCTGCCGTAACTCGAAAGAGCTGCACGGAAACTGTGTTGGAGATTGACACAGGCTAGAACGAAATTGTTAAATAAAGTCTTTATTTTAGTCACATGGACTATTTTAACGATGTCTTTACTACCTTTCTGGACCTTGAAAGTGTTAATTAAATTGCTGTCTATGGAGGGGTCAGAGAGCTCTCGGACTTCATCAAAAATATCTTCATTTGTGTTTGGAATGACATGAGGGCGAGTAATTAGTAACAGAATTTTCATTTTTGGGTGAATTAACCCTTTAAAGCAACTGAACCCCAATAATTGCTGCTTGCAGCTATATTTGTATTTAAATGTGCATATATTTAAGACATTGTAGCAAAAACCATTGTAAATTATAATATATGCTTAATTTTCATGAAAATGACACCACTAAATGGTCCTAAAGATTGTATTTATTGTCTTATCGGGAAAAATTCTCTTTTCAGACATGCTTTTGTGAAATTCACCCCTAAGTGATTCTCTGCACTTTTCCCCCCAGTTTGATCATACTGTATGCTTTCAGCTGAATCCCTGAAGGAGATTCTCCTCCTCAGTGTGTCGATCCAGTTCCTCCTGATCCTGGAGGTCATCGCTGACAGGGTCACCAGTCCATCACGCATCTGCAGACCAATCAGAGAGGTTCGGGACACTTTAGAAATACTCTTAATTTTTCATGATTTGATGTCTGTTTGTGACAAGTTCTCACATGCAGTTGAAGTCCATAGTTTTTGTCAGCATCAAATTCCTCCACTCGCAGACAGTGACGTAAATAAATCTCACCATCTGCCTCATCTCTCTATCAAAGTGAAAAACAAACAGTTATTATTATTATCAATTATCTGCCATGCATAATCTGATGCTTTCAGACTATTACAAATATAGTACTCTCAGTGCCGTTTACACATTGCATGGCAAATTCTCACCTCTTCAGCTTCAGAGTCTCTATAGTATCTCAGTTCTGAATCAGTGATCACAAACCAGTGCTTCCTCCACTGCAAATAAACACAAGTACTACATCACACATCTATATGCATTAACACAAACAGAGCAAAAACTTTTTTCAACATTAGGATTTTAGGTATAAATAAATCAAAGGAAGTATATCTTAGGTCATGTAAATGAGCACCATTTCTTTTTTTAACTTCCAGTGTGACAAATTATTTTTTTTAAATGACAAATAATATCCTACATAGTCTCTCAATTAATACAAGATCATAAAACTGCCATAAAACAATAAAAAATTAGGGGGACGAAATAGGAAATAGGTTAAAATAGGAAGTCACATAGACAGATGCAACGTCATTCAAGTTCAAAGAGAGAAAGCAGACCTGTATCCTTACCTCTTCATCTTCATCCAACAAATACATCCATCCCTTTTTACAGTTCAGAAGGTCAAGCTTATAGTAAACAGAATCGGGTGCGTTAAAACAAGTGAATGCATAAGCAATTCAATGTATAATCGACTCGACATCTACTACAGTTACAGTATGAATATTTCCAGAGCAAAAATGCGACATTCCAGAGCACAGTAAGCGAGCACGAGACATTCCAGTGTGCGCGCGCGCGTGAACCCTTCATTTACTCAAGTATTTTAACCGTTGCAAACATTTTTAACGACTTACCGACATGGGCATCCGGTTGTAGGCATGAAAAAAGGGAAGAAACAGGTTTAGTTGCTCAATTCTAGTTAGTAAATTGTGTCATCAAACTGCGTATTAAATCTAAATAAATACAAATTCGCGCTAATTTAAATAGTTTCCGCACTTAAGTATGGCTTTTAAAATAATTATAAATACAAACACGTTAAATTATCCCTGCGTGACTCGACAAGCATCTCTAACAGTTGGTCATGTGACCTCAAGCTTCCGCGAAGCAGCTCGCGGTTTGTCACATTAACACTAAACTGTAGCTCCTCTCAGCATAATTTACGCTTCAATCCTCTCACAACGTCACTAAAACATCTATATCTAGCGCTAAATATAATGTTATTTCTGTCTAGCAGCTCAAACGTGCGTTTTCTTCCGTCCTGCGAGCATAAACACCTGCTTCTGGACTAGTAACTGAATACCTCAGTGTTGGTGACCTTACCTGCATCTGAGGGGGCTGTTCTGGACCTCTGTGTCCTCCGTTTACCATCCTAATGTTCTCTGCTTTTTTACTGGACCTCTGAGAACATATTCAGAGAGAGACTCAGCATATATATATATTATTTATTTATTTATTTTCTAAAGGAATCATTGTGTTGGTGGTTGGCAGGACATTGATATGTGTTTGCTTAGGTGTTCTGGGTGTTTTCAGTGCGTTGCTGTGCAGTTATTAGGTTCTGGGTGGTTGCTAAATATGTCTCAGATGCTTTTTAAAATGTTTTTTGCACATTGCACATACAAGTGTAACGCTAGAGTAGACAGTAAAATGAAAACAATGAGAAAAGGGAGTGAAACTTTATAAAGTCCAGCACCTGTGAATGGCCTGATGTAGTGCTGTTGGTCTTTGATGACCCTCCCATTTCTCTGTCTAGACGTCTCCGCTCTTTCTCTCTGCGGTCTCTTCCTCTCTCTCTTTCTCTTCCTCTGCCTCGCTCTTCTGAAACCTCATGCTCATCACCATATCTCCCATCCCCGTAGCTTTAACCACAGAAAGGAGAAGATTTTACTCTCTCTGTCTGTCTCTTACTCACTCGCTCACTCGCTCATGCCCCTTTGCCACTGGTGAATGGTGCTGGTGCTTTCTCAGAACCAGTCTGTATTTTAACTGGCTTGAGAGCTGAAAGACGATGTAATGAAGGGGTTTGCAGACCCACAGGGGGCCTGGAGTGGGTGCTAGGGGGTCTGCTGAAGATATTCTGAGGTGAAAAATATTTTTTTAGGGATTCCAAATTTTTAGGGATTACTTTTAAATATTATGAATTAATTAAAGGCAAAATATGTAAGATTTTTGGATTTAAATATCCAAAAAACACTAGAACAATGTTATATATTTGACTTACATTATCCGAAATGTTTCCAAGAATGTTTAAAAAAACAGAAAAATAAGCTATTTTAACCAGGACAAGCGTGCCCGTGCGTCGCCTATACCGCGTTACCCTTGATTTATTTTGTTGAAACCATGGAAACACGCTTTAAAATATTACATGTTTTATTAGACAAGAAAACAACTGTTTGGAGACCTTTATAGACAGAAAACGAAAGTGTTTTAAAAACCTTTAAATATGTTTTTTTATTTCATTTTATTTCAGACGGAAATTGGCTTGTAATGGGATGTCCATTACTTTTTTCCCCAGTGGAAATGCTGGGGACAGGGGTGATATTAGGCATTTGCTCTGGCCTCAGCACCGGCACCATGTCAGTGAGAAAGTGTTATCTCTCTCCCTCTCTCTTTAAATCTCTGACCTGTTTTGATTGTCTCTGCGTGGGCTCCGGCTCTGCGGTCTCCTCCTCACTATCATTGCTTCTTCTTCCTCAGGGTACAGCTTCGATTTGGGAATATCTGCTATGATCACATAGTCCTCAATAGTCATCTCTGGCACTGCTGGTTGGCTGGAAGACCTGGTGTTCTCTGAAAGAATCAGCGCCTCCAAGCCCCGCCTGATGTTGCTTCTGCTCCGATCAGTGACCGGCTTGTCCGTCTCTGCAATTAAGGCTTGGGATTTGGGCAAATCAGGGGAAGGCACCTGATTCTGACTCCGTCTTGATTGGGAGATATTTGGTGTTGATGCAGGTGAGGTGGGGCTTAGCGGGGAGTGGGAGGGGCTTAGAGGGGAGTGGGTGGGGCTTAGTGAATGACGAGAATCAGATCTGGACTGTTTGTCTGGGTATACACCATTCCTGCGATTTTTATTTTTTGAATTACTGTTTTTTAGAGTACCCTGTTCATTGTTATCTCGATAAGGTGTTGAGGTACCAGCGCTGTTAGAACCACTGTTTCTGCTGTTGCGACTATTATAACCACTATTTCGACTTCTAATTACTTCACAATTGCCACCAGTTGGAGAGAAATTCCTGCTGTTGTAGCCAGTATTGTGGCCTCCACTCTTTCGACTGCTGCGACCGCTGTGGTTGCGTTCGTTATAATCGCCGTCGATTTCCATATCAGAATTTTGACCGAATTTTGAACTTTTTGACCAGCTGTTCCTTTCTTCGGAGACGTCTGACTCTGCTGAACTCGCGATTGACTTGAGATTCTTATACAGCTTTTCCGAATCCAAGCTGTGCCCATAAGAACTCTGGGAGGGGCTTCTTTTGTGGGTGGGGCTAAAAGAGTCTGCATATTTATTCGTACCTGAGCTGCGTGGGGGGGATGTGGTGCGTGTGACTGCCGAATCTCGTCTTCGTGACGGAGTGCATTTCCCAGAAGCCTGCTGTGAGGACGTGCGATGACCGTGCGCTGTGGAACCTCGGCGATGGGATGAACTGCGTGATTCCCCCCGCCTTTGTGGCGAGATGTTGGTAGATCTCGGGCTGCAAGAACGAGGGCTTGAGCGAGATTGGCTGTCTCCACGTCTGAAATTTGAATAGGACATGTGTCGCTGGGGGGAGAGGCCGCTCATTGCCTCATCGCTGAGATTGTCAGAACGCCTCCTATAGGACGGGAGGCCCAGGTCATGGGTTCGGTAGGGGATGGCGGCTTTGCGCTCAGGGCTGTGGTTGGCCGGAAGAGGGTGGCCTCTCTCGTAGTGGCGCAAGGGAGCAGGAGGACTGCCATCTTCTTGTTCCCGGTCTCGTGATAGAAAGCGATTGGCTCTCTTAAAAATGGCACGTCCACCACTTTGTTCTGTTTCTCTTCTAGTCTCTGTTTAAGGAAGACAAGGCATTGACACTGCACTGATGCACAAAATGTATAATTTCATTTTAATTATTATTTATTAGGGGTGTAATGGTACATGTATTCGTCCCAAACCGTCACGGTTCAGGGCATACAGTCAGACGACGAGTACAGTCAGTCACAGGCGATCCACACTCCAATCCAGAAGGGGGCACAAGAGGTAATGCAACGCTGTTTGCTAACCACCACAACAGGAATAAGAGCAAAAGAAGAAGAGATGATCTATGCAACAACCCAAAACAAGAGTTCAGATGGCACGCAAGAGCTTGCTATAGCCTATACACTGAGTTTCGATACATTTTTGTGACACGCTCCACAAGCTTCACGGAAAGGAAAGCCGCATCCTGTTTGTTTTCTTTATTTTACTAAAGCACAATGTTTTGTTTTATTGTGACTGTATACAGATAAAAATAGACACTTTACAGTTTCGAATGATGCTGTATTTTAAGTTGTTACCACTGTTATAATGAGACAAAATCATTGTGCCGATTTGTGTCGTGGAATTCTCACTACAGTCCAGTGATGAAATATGCATGTCCTGGAAATGGGATGCCTCAGGTACCGCTTCACTCGCTGTCCTGCTGTTCTCGCTGTTCTCACTCATCTTTCTGTGATTTCCGTGAAGCTTAATATTGAACTTGCATCCGCCATTATCACCACGTTAATGAACTCTCACCCGCAAAGAAAATGACATCGTAGGCTACGCACGGCACAACACATTAATCAAACCAGTTTGAAAACAGCCGTTGCATTTTACTGTGCAGCATTGGTCAGTCTATCAATTAAGTAATCAACAATTCCTTAATTTAGGGGGGAGGGTAAATGTACTAAACTTGTATCGAACCGCGACCTAAAAACCGAGGTACATACCAAACTGTGACTTCTGTGTACCATTACACCCCTGTTATTTATTGATTATTTCATATACAAGACAAAAGACTCACTGCTTTAGTGCCGTTCACATTAGGAACGATAACTATATTAGTGTCCACACCAATGCACAATATCGTTCTGTTTATTATAAGCATGCGCTGCAGTTTCTGTCGCTTTAATTGCTCAAGCTCTTTAAAATTGGGTGGATTCTGATTGGCTGACAGCCAGTTTTTATCATTCATCAACTGGATAAAAAAAAATTCTGAAAGTGATTCCAACAGTATCGTTCCTCTGTGTCATTATCGTTACAGTTCTGGTGTGCTATGATTTTTAAAACTATATCTTTATTGTATCATTATAGTCATCGTCCTTGGTGTGAATGGGCCTTTAAACTGCGTTCATGCCATTTTGGAATTACTGTAATTATGAGATTCCAAATTGTAAAAAGCGACCTCATAGAACTGGTGATTTCAACTTGTAAACTCGGAATGTTCTCAGAACTCCGACTTGTACCACCTGACAGCTGCATTGTCATGCAGAAACACTTAAAATGTTAAGTATTTATCTTGTAATATTTCTGCTTAGTAATTCCTATAAACATATGTTTATGTATTAATCCTTCAATCAGCAATAATTTGAAAATAAACAAAACACATACATTGCAGTCATAGCTGGGTAGATTACTTACAAATCGGTTACTGATTACAAATGACATGACAAAAATTGTAGTTAGTAACGTAATCCATTGCATATAATCTGACTACTTTTAGATTACTTTTAGATTACTTTTGACCTAACTTGTTTATCACATTGATTTGAGTACCAAATTGATATATAAAAATACAAAAAGAAAATATATTCCATTCTTTGTTATCAACAACATGAAGTTACATTAAATGATGGAACTGCAGGGGTTCGTGAGTTTAATAAAAAGCTATTTAGTAATTTAATCCTACTTTTAAAAAAAAAGAAAAAAAAAAGATTTAAAAATAAAAACAATAAAAATAATACACTACTAAAAAAGAGAAAATAAAAAAATATTGTATTTGTTTGCCTGCATGTTATGTGACCATTAACCGACTTCAGAGAACTGTAACCTTTTATTATTTATTATTATTATAATTTTTTTTTATTGACTTAATTTTATTATTGACTTAATTTACAAATTAAAATCTCAGGGGGTACTTCAAGTAATATATTAGGTCAAAAAAGTTGGGGAATCCCTGCATTGCATGTAAATAGGAAATTACGTTAATTTGTACATTTTAATGCGTTTGAAAGACAAAAGCCTTCCAAAATGCATGGTTAAATAACACTGAAACTGAGTGATAATTCAAATAATAATGAATGTGTTAATCAGGAGTTGATTAGATATGCAGTGTTGAGAAAACACTTGAAATGATTTGTGTAAATCCAGTGATCACATGCTGTGGGTCTCAGTTTTCAATGGCTGGTCTGTGTGTGCAATTCCACAAACCTGGAAGACCTTCTGAATGAAAAATAAGTAGTAGGCGTTTTTAGAAAAGAAAATTTAAAAGATAAAAAAAGTAGTCGTAGGGAAAATCAGTGAATTATGAATATTTGACTGCCATTGTGAGAATAACATGTAATCATGTAATCCATTAAAAGTAACTGTAATCTGAATAAGTATTTTTAAAACGTAATATAATCTAATTACAAGTGTTTCATTTTTGGAATCTGATTATGTAATCCAGATTACCCAGCTCTGATTGCAGTTTAATGTCGCCAGCACAGAGATGAATACATCTAATGTCCCACTAAATAAACGATGCGTTTATTAATAAGGCATTTGCATAACGACTGTTACTTGATGTATTGTGGTTTTGTCTCTTGATTACTCAAATGACACAGATCCAAGGATGACGTCAAGGGTTGTCCTCTAGTAATTACGGTAATTATGACATGGCGTGAACGCAGCGTTAAATCTCACCTGTGTGTTGGCTGACACTTTCTCTTCTGCTCATGCTGACGCTTCCTCTTCTGCTCGTGTTGGCGCTCCCTCTCCTGCTCTGCGTTTCTATCACTGAGCGACTTTCTGAGCGCTGGAGGGCCGGTTCCAGTCGAGTCATGCTTTAGGTAGATTGCAGATAAGTTCTTCAGGTCCTCTGAGGTCACGCTTTGTTCTAGAGCTGTTGCTTGTGTCTGCACATGATAGATCATCACATTTATTATGCTGGCATCATTGCTTTCTTAACTTTCTTGATAAAA
Source organism: Rhinogobio ventralis (assembly GCA_039654625.1). NCBI lineage: Eukaryota > Metazoa > Chordata > Actinopteri > Cypriniformes > Gobionidae > Rhinogobio > Rhinogobio ventralis. The sequence continues at coordinate 41,854,466 of CM077195.1, read as the reverse complement.
CCTTATTTTCTTACGTATTTTTTTTCTTGTTTTCTAGTACAAATAACTAATCATTCTTAAATTAAGATAAATTTACTTAATTAAGAAGCAAAATGACAAAAGATATTCCCTCGGTTTCACAGACGAGGCTTAATCTCGTCCCAGACTAAAATGCATGTTTGAGCTGTTTTAACTGAAGGCACATCTTAAAATATGTCAGTGCCATTGTTTTGTCTCAAGATGCACACCAGTAATGTTTTTTTGCCACGTTTATAAAAGCTACTTCAATGTCCTAATTGAACTAAGGCCTAATCCTGGTTTAATCTAAGCCCTGTCTGTGAAACCAGGCCTAAACTTAAAAAAGGCAGAACGAACATGTACTCTTTTTTTTTTTTTTTACAGTGAACAAGAAAAAATATCTGCCAATGAACTTAATTCAAAGGCAAAACAAGTTTATTTTTAGGTTCATTGGCATTAAACATAAACTCACTTAATTTTTTCAAAACACATGATATAATATATTGTAATTTTGCTTCTCATGCTAATGTATCTTCATTTAGCAATTTTTAAACATTTGTAAAACAAGACAAAAATACTAAGAATGAAAATAATTTTTACAGTGCACATGGTTTTGTTTCATGTTATCTATAGAATAATGTTGCATATTTATATAGTGCTCTTATTGGTAGCTAAACAATTTTGACACTGGCTAAATTACTCAACTTGCCGACATCATAAAATTTGACACTCTTTACAAATTGTTCCTGGTTTGCAGTGAAGTGTATCAGTAGTAGATTAAAACAGATGGTACGACACTCTCTAATGAGTCTTTGTCTTCATCCATTATCTGAATTAGACACGGTCAAGTAACATATTGACGTATTTCAAATAGTGTTCAGCTCCACCTGCAGCTCGAGGAGAATGAACTTAAGAAACAGATGTGTCAGGTCATGTGAACGGTGTTCTTCAGTGTATTCTTTAATCGAGGAAAGCTTGTGAACCGTTTAAGCCAGAGATGCCCTAACCAGTTGGCCAGTGGTGACCTTTGATTTGCCCTATCAAAAGAGGGGGGAAATTGGGTAAAGCATGCCATTTAAGCACATCATCCTTTCTTATTTTCTCATTGAAATGTAGAGAATATAAATTACATTTTCTAAATGTAAATTTTTATAGAAAATAGTTTCATATAATGCAAATTTTTGGTCCACAGTCAAGTTTGGTTTTTGGTGCTTCACAGCAGTGTTATTTGTGTCATTGACATACTATTATAGTTTTTTATTGTTGTATTTTCATTTTAATTTTAGTTAAAGTTTTAGTAATTTTGTTGCGTGTTTTTGTCATTTTATTAGTTGTTTTTTTTTTTAAATATGTATTAATTTTTATTTCCGTTTTAGTTAAGGTCCAGGTAAACTGATAAAAAATTGAAATATATAGCATTTTTATTTTATTTTATGTAACAATTGTTTTATGCTTTTAATTTTAACTAACTATAATCTTGCTTTGTACACTGTAAAAAGTGATCAGTTGACTTAACTTAAATGTGAGGATACCCGTTGCCTAATTATTAAGTAAATAAACTTAAAAAATTAAGTTATGTGAACTTGGCAATTTCACACAACTTAATTTTCAAATGCATGAACTTTATTTACTTAATAATTTTAAGGTAACAGGTTTACTCACTTTTTTTAAGTTAAGTCAACTGATCACTTTTTACAGTGTAGTAAAAAGGTTGGGAACCTAAGCGAACCCTGATTGACCACATACTAGATTTTTGTCCTTTAAATGGTCCTTTTCTGCTTTTCATCTAAATAATTTTTTTGATTATGCACAAGTTTTGATGTCAGGAGAAAACTATATTGCATTGACCATTTACTGATTTGCATGCTAACCATAAAATGCATTTCTATATAAGGATCTGATTTTCGCTTTGTTGTAGATAGTCTAGTGACTCTGACTGGTCTTCGAAACGACAGTTCATACACCGGATTGATGCACACGGTCAAGTCGAGGGACGAAGAAGTGAAGAACAAATTGACATCACAGCAGCTGCTTGTTCAGGACACATCACCCTAATTTCCCTGATTGGCAGATTGTGACAGAATCCAAGCGCTCTTGAATAATTTACGTCGCTGAGGTGAAGGTAGAGACTTTTAACTCCTAAATACAGCGATAAGTGCAATCTTAGCAGGATCTCTACCAGAAACAGGATATTTTAATGTAGCTTGTGGGTTAAACAAGTTCCTCGAGGCTTAAAGGTTAGATGGATTTTATGCCAGAGCTCAAGCAACTAATCAAGTGATGTTACTTACTCCGTTTAACATCTACATGCATGAAAAGATGAATTTTAGCTACACTATGGTATGAGGCATGAGCTTACAGCACAGACATGCAAGGTTAGCAAGCACCTTTTAGTGTAAGCAGAAAGTAACCAGCAAAGATAGAATAGCTATAATAAAGCATAAACCAATCCAAAAGCAGAAGTCCACAAATAAAACACAAACCTTCTGAGTGCTCCCAAGACTTCACTAATGCCCTTGCCAGCGTCTTGTATCTCTTCTTCTTCTCCCCATCTCTGTGGCGTTCTTCCTCTCGCTCTTTCCTCATTACTTTAGGACCGGCAGGTGTAACTCAAGCTAGACTCTGCCTCTCCTCATGACTATTTCATCACACCTGGTCTGTCCCTATTGCACCCGAGTCCTCTTCCTTGCTCTCCTGTTCCCTGTTCACATGTACTTCTCGTCCTCTTATCTGTGTTCTTCAGTTATTTCCAGCTCTCCCCGTACCAGCCTTTGTTTCTTCCCTGCTCAGTTTTCCAACTTCACCTGCTGGTAATGGCGCATAAATAACTGCAGTCAGTGGACGTGAGCCGAGCTCTCACAGCTTAGTTGGACGTGACTGATGACTTTGCAATTTGAGTATGCTGCTTCTTAGTATTTAAGCATCCATGTTGTGCTGGAATATAATGTTACCGTCTGTTCCCTGAGGACTCTACATGATCAGCTCATTAAAATGCAACGGGATCACAGAGCAAACCTCTTATTCCCTTCTTTGTTTTCCATGAAGTCACATTGATGCCAGCTCAAGATCTAGTGCTAATTGAAGTGCAGAACGCTTACCCAGTTTGATCTTGGGTTGCTTGCGCAAGACTACATTTCTGCACTTGGCAGAGGCCTTCCTAAGAAACCGAAATTATTCTAGAATAATCTGGTTGGTTGTCAGGGCGTTGCTATGACGTTACAAATGTGTTCTGAGTGGTTGTTGCCGTTGTGTTGCTATGAGATTACTAAGGTATTTTGAGTAGTTGCCAGGGCATTACTAAGTGATTTCTGTGGTTTTCTGGGTGGTTTCGAGGGTTTGAGATGGCTAAGGTGTTTTGAGTAGTTAGCAGGTTGTTGCTATGTGATTGCTGCGGGGGTTTGAGTAGTTGCCAGGGCATTGCTATGAGATTGCTAGGGTGTTTTGAGTAGTTGCCAGGGCGTTGCTATTTGATTGCTGGGGTGTTCTGGGTGGTTTTGAGGGTTTGAAATTGCTACAGTGTTTTGAGTAGTTGCCAGGGCGTTGCTATGAGATTGCTAAGGTGTTTTGAGTAGTTGCCAGGGCGTTGCTATAAGATTGCTAAGGTGTTTTGAGTAGTTGCCAGGGCGTTGCTATGAGATTGCTAAGATGTTTTGAGTAGTTGCCAGGGCATTGCTATGTGATTGCTGGGGTGTTCTGAGTGGTTTCGAGGGATTTTTTGTTTGCTACTTCTCCTTTGTGTGGATTTAATAAAGACTCTACTTGTTACTCATCTTCTTCGTCGTGCGCTTGTATACAGCCATTCCATGACAGGAATCTAAATCCAGCATGTTTCAGATGCTAAACAAATGTGAATTATATTCCAGAAAGTACAATATGTGGTTGCTATTGTGTTCTGAGTGGTAACCAGTGAGTTGGTACGTGGTTCTGGATGGTTGTCAGGGCGTTACTACGAGGTTGCTACTGTGTTCGGATTGAAAGAGTTTTATGTTATGAGAGTTATGAGGTTGCTAAGTATTAGGGATTTTGGAAAAATCCATAACATATGAGCAGTAATAATAGTGATGCTTGTCTTGGTGTAAATAAAGTGTAAAAAACTGTCTAAAATAAATCTTTTAATTATTGATCTTTGGGTCAATATCTAAATTAAGTGAAGTGCTTTTTTTGCAGCGCAATGTGAAGTAGTTTTAAGTTACGTTCAGATGTGAAATATCAGAGAAGACCAAGAGACGTGAGCTGAAGGGTCTCCATTGTGTCTCTCATCCATGGCCATGTGGGGTCTAGCTGGTGTTTTCTGCCTGCAGGACGCTTTGACTGGACAGACAACATCTGTCGTTCTTTGCCCCCTCCCTTCCCTCCATTCATAGGCACACACTGCCTCTCCCAAATGGTGCCCTTTTGTATCGGCTATTGTCCGCCACTACATTGTGTGACTCTGCCTGTTCCCCAGAGCTCCATTGATGAGTGTTGTAAGAGACCTCAGCCAGAACTCCTCTGAACTTCTCCTCCAGCTTAATGTTTAGCCATAAAAGCTCAACAAAAGACATTTTGTTCTCTAGCTACTTCAATGTTAGGATACAAAATATATTGCAAAGTTTTTTTCTTATTAGAAAGCACAAACTGTTTTAAGAGAACAACAGTTTTTGGTTTTGGTTATTTTAGTGATGCATGTTTGTAATCAAGAAAGGCTTTCCCGCCAAAACACCTGCCAAATAGCTTCATCCATTTAGGAAATCTGCCAACTAGTTCAGTTTTTTTTTTTTTCCCATCAGCTCTTCCCAAAGCTTTAAATTTCTCCCTCTAGTCTGGTTGGAATACTTGTAAACATCCTGCAGCTATTTGACGGCTTTTCTCAAAGGCCCTTCTCTTGAGCGATGCACCCGCGGCAGGCAGAATGTGGGGTAAAGCCATGAATAGCCCAGTATGGGGTGACCAAGAGGCCAGAGCAGATGTTAATGATTAGCTTCGTTCTCATCCCTATAAAGAACCCGTATCCCAATCTATTCCCTATTTTATAAAGAACCATTTCTAACCCTTACAGAGTGGCACACATATAAGTCATAAATCCAACACCTAGAAAAGACTTGATAGAAAACGTGAATCACCACAAAGAGGCTTAAAAGAAAAGAGGCTCCAATTTAGCAGCATCTAAAGGTCTTGCAGTTTGTTTTTGGTGTTATGTTCGTGTGATTTATAAGTTTGCCTTTACTTTAGACTGAAAATGCTGTAACCGTTGTGTCAGTATACAAATGTATGTAAAGATGTTGAGCTCTGTTTTAATATTTTGTGATATAGGAGTGTATGGTGCAACAGAGGTAATAAAACAATAACATATATTCAATAGTTCATAATCTTTATTTGGAAAAATAATTTAAGCTAAAACTTCATTCAGAGAAAGTAAATCAAACAAAAACCTGTTAATGAAAACAATAGCATTAATAACATTTTTTACAATCCTTCTTTAAATATCTTTTTCTCAAAACATCCCAGCAACCCGAAGTGCCTTTGCAAGTAACAGGAGCAACTTAGGAAAAACGCAAACTTAAATAATCTTAAAAACATTACAAATATTTTGAAATACAACTTAAATAAAAATAAATTAACTTAAATCATACAACTCTTGTTATAAAAAAAGAAAACAAAAATACATACAAACAAGGATATTATTCATCATCAACACAAACTTATTTTCTTACGTCGAAAAACAAATTACGTACATTTTCTAAACCATAATGCAAAAAAGCGGAGGCTTGGAAGACTTTGAGATTTTTTTTTGAGCACTTAATTTTTTTCCCATTTACACAGTGATCAAGTAATACACATAGTTTCCACTGGTCATGTGACAGGATATGACATCATGTGACATTTTAACCCAGTGCAAGACAGGCCAGTATGGTCTGGTAACATCCACCGTTTTGATGTAGTCCCTTGTACACTGACTTGTGGGGCCAGCAAATGTTGCCAAAATATTGCTAAAATGTTGTCACAACTTTGCCACAGTGTCGCTGAGACAGACAATTTGTGACACATTTATTTTAAACTACTTCCTTAACATCCTTAATGTTTGGTGCAGTCTCTGGGCACAGTAAAAGCCTGTGGGAATTATTGGCGAAAAACCAGCAAATGTTGCCAAAATATTGTTAAAACGTTGCCACGATGCTGACACAGTATTGGGCATCACATGGCAAAACACTGCGATACTTTACTTTACTTTTCTTGTATCTTTCTGTTACGTATTTTTTCCTAATGCCATTTTCGTGTGTGATGAACCCACGTTATAAAAAACAAACTTTAAAAATGGACACACATTGTCCAACACCTTTAAAATGGCTTTACAGGTAAATTTTACAACTACATTTGAAATTTCAATGACACTCCTGCCATCATTATCATTTCCACAAGTTTCCAAGCCTACAGGCCACCACTGCCTGTGCCTCTTTCAGTACAGAGAACCAGCTCATCCTGAATATCAGTTAATCAGTCTTAGTTTCTCAGCAGCAGTAGTCACGAGGTGGGACGTTTCCACCTAAGGTTTCGAGCAGCAGCATTTTCTTAGGGAGTTCAAAATGCCTCCCATAGGACACAATGAGCATCGGCTTCCTGCAGGCCCATTACACCTGAGATGGGGAAAGGGACGAGACAATAAAACGTCTGTTAGTTCCCAGATTCAAGGTAAGAATGCTGAACTGATGTATGTTCTTTGCAGGATGTAAAGACACTCACCTCAGTTGCAATTACACATTCATCTTTTTCCTCCGACATCACCATGACGGATTTGTATTTGGTGTCGACACAAGCCGACGTGGATGCCGATGCACATGCCGACGCACATGCTGACTCGGAATACAGCGAATCGGAATAGTTTGATTCTGAATACTTTGATTCTGAGTACTTTGATTCAGAATACTTTGATTCAGAATACCTCGACTCTGAATATTTTGACTTTTCTGATGCATCACTGTAAAGAAAAGAGAGAGTAGCGTGTTAGCAATGCATATATAATTTTGAGAGGGATTTGAGTAGCCTTTCTAGTCTAGTCTCTTCTAGTCTTAACCATTTTTACCTTTTCAGACGTTTCCTGCGCTTCTCCTCAAACTCGGAAGAGTCCTGCAGAGATTGGCACTTCACGTCCTCGCAGCTATCGGACAACTCCTTCGCCGCCATTTCCTTCCCAGCGTGCTCTAGTTTCACCTCATGCTTCACCTCATATTTGACTTCATGCACCAGGTTGTAGTCTGCAGGTGCATGTCGTGTCTTATAGCTCCTCTTCTCTGTTGTGATGCTCAGGTCGTCGTGATCGCTGTGAAAATCAATCTTCTTGTTGATGTTCTTGACCGGTGCCACCCCAACGACACTCACAGCCAGATCTTTGTCACGGTGACAGTTGTTTGTGAGGTTGTTGATCGTTTCGTTTTCGCCGTTGGCGACCTCCTCCTCCCTATCCCGTCGGCGCTGCTGAACCTTTGAGCGAACGCAAACCACCACCACAGCACATGCGACTACCAACAACAGCACCAGCAAGACTCCCGATCCCACAGCAGTCCAGGGAACGTCGCTGCCTATTTGGGAAGCTCTGTCCGGAAGCAAGAACTGGCAGTTGCGTCCTCCATATCCTGGAACGCAAGCACACACGTAGCGGTTGTTCCTCTCGTGGCAGGTGGCGCCATTATGGCAGGGGTTGTGTTGGCAGCGGCTCACAGGCGAACTGCAGTTGCGTCCGGTGTAACCAGGTGGGCATGTGCAGATATAACCACTGGCGCCTTCCTGACATGTCCCGCCGTTTTGGCAAGGATACAGCGAGCACTCGTCCCCAGCGCGATCGCAGTTCATACCCGTGAACCCTTCTGGGCACTGGCACAGGTATGAGTTCACCAGGTCAACGCAGCGTGCACCTATGGATTGGGGAAGAAGGAAGAGAATGAGGTTCTGAACTGGTTTCAACACAAAGATCCATGAAGTTCAAATCCTAAAGTGCAACATACCGTTTGAGCATGGACTGGAGGAGCAATGGTCAATCTTCTTCTCACAGTTGAACCCTGCGTATCCAGTGGGACACTGGCAGAAGTAACCACCATCCGGGTTGTCGGCGCAGCGTCCGCCGTTAAAGCACGGCCCATCTGCACACGTCATGGCGCTAAGCTCGCAGTTGTTGCCGTAAAAGCCAGGTGGACAGGTGCAACTGTAGGTGTTCTCCATGTCCTGTGAAAGCAAAAGACATTTTGAATGAGCGTTCTATTGCAAACACATTGTACGTGGTTGTAAAGTAATTTATATGAAACATTCACACTTACAGTGCAGCTTCCTCCGTTGCGGCAGGGGTTCCCTGTGCATTCATTGACCTCGATCTCACAGCTGGCTCCAGTGAATCCTGGGCGACAGGAACAGGTGTAGCTGCCCTGACCGGTGTTACTACAAGTGGCTCCATTCAGGCAGGGCTTATGATGTGTGCAGTAGTTCAGATCTGTAACAGAGGCGGACATATGTTGAGCACATGTGGATTAATCCGACTGAAATCAGCGACACATGGTTGGACCGCAGCTGGACAGCTGTTGCTCGCTCTTTCTTTGTCCAACTCATATTTCTCTTTCAGCCATGCAGCCTTTCTTAGTCTTTCAAGGCCATTCTAAATGCTTTTCTTTGATCTTTTGTGTCTCTTTCTCTTTGCTTGCTTCCTTACCTTGGTTGCAGAAGAGGCCTCCCCAGCCTTCCTGGCAGTTGCATTGCCATGGTTGCTGGCAGGTCCCATGAAGGCATCCTGGGTAACGTATGCACTCGTCACAGTACCGGCCTTTAAAGCCCACTCTGCACCTGATGCACAATATAAACAAATCGTCCGGTTAGAAAATCAGCCCTGAATGTCATTTCAACAGGTAATGACGTACACACTGTGATGAACGTACTTGCACTCTCCGGGTTTCTCGCAGAAGCCGTGCTCCTCGTCACATCCCGGGAGGCAAATTGCTGTAAGGAGGATAAAACACCTGCATTAGTATCGAGGGGGAGCCGCATTTTATTATTTTAACTTTACGTAAATCCTAACAAACACATTTCGTGTCAAATGAGAAGGGAGGTAGGGTCAACTAAACCTATTAGCATTCTCTCTTGCTTGAAAAAATACTCAAATATCCTAATCACCACTGAAGAATTTCTGCTTAACACATGACAACAATAGGGTGCTCACAAACAAGGGGACCCTTCTTTCCTCCCTCTCTTCACTGTGGGTCAAAACTTTTTTTCCCTCTCCTCCCCTGTGCTCTCAATGTCTCCGGGTAGGGAAGATAAGAGTGGACAGCTGGTGTATGCGCGGCCAGCGGGCGACAGCTGCTCCATTGTCTGCGCACTCCCGGCAGCTGCCCACTTCAAACAATACCTCCCCTCCGCCAGCCAATCGGCAGCCGGCCCACTCCGGGAGCAGCCAATCCAACGGCAGCATGTAAATTTATGGCACGCGTGAGATTATTCCTAAAAACTTTCCTCCTCCCGACTAGAATAAATCAAGTGGTGTGTTGTGAGAGTGGGCTGGAAGGGGGAGTGTGAGTGTGGGGGGCAGGGTTTTAGTTAAAAGTTGTTTGTAACCGTTAATTTTTTTTTTTTTTTTTTTTTCCCTCCCTCTCTCTTTCTAACAGCACAGCCTTTCCCAAATCTGGGTTGAGTTTTTCAAACAAACAACATTTATAGAATGATAACAGAGCGTTATAACTATACTTATTAATTTATTAATACACAATATTTTTACTCACGTTCTGTGCAGTATTGTCCCTTCCACCCTGCGTCGCAGATGATTTCTCCACGTTCTCCGCAGGTGAAATGACCGAATGCATCGTCCCTGGGCCGGCAGAACACAGAGCATCCCTCGCCGTAGTAGTGCTCATCGCACACAAAGCGGTAGGAGTACTTGAGCTCGGTTCGACCCACGCTGTGCAGGTCCTGAGACCAGTCCTCGCCCACAGTCAAGTGCCTCTGTGTGGTCATGGTACTGATAATACGCTCTGGGTTTTCTGTATAGAAGATGCATGTTTTTTAGTCAGGCTGTTCAACAATATTCATATTAACACATTCTGTTCTCTTTTTGTTATCAGATCACATACCTGTCGTCAGATCTTCTTTGGAATCAGCATGCACCGCTTCAATGATAAGAGAAAAGGTTCCCTGCAACAGCACAAACAAATTTGTCCATTAGAAAATGAGCTGAACGTCACTTCTGAAGTCAGTGCAATAGTACTAAAGGGTACTCACCGGCCACGTGAAACCGAAATTCATCCTGATGGGATTGGTGAAAGAGCCATCCGGTAAGGTATCTGGCACTTGGAAAGAGTTGGACCCCAGCACAGGGGTGGCGGTGCCTCCGTAGGTGCAGGGCGGCTCTGGAGATGCATTGGGCTGATAATGTTTTAAACAGATGCGGAAAAAAGTCTTGCACTCGCACTGCTGGTACGGGGTGGTAAGTCCACCTTTACAGCAGTTCTTGTTGCCTTGTACGCCCTTCTTGTTCAAAAACTCCTGCAACTTCAGCTCAAAGACGCCTGAGGAAGACGCCTGGAGAAGAATGAATGCATAAATATTAGATCTAAATGTGATTGCAATGAACACATTACCTTATTCTGAGCGAGGGGTCCTTACCTGGCAGAGCAGCATGTACAGGATGGAGAAGAGCAACAGTAAGTGGCGTCCCATGATAAATAAATAAATAAATAAATAGGTTTTTTTGAAAGTCTTTGAGCAACTTGGCTGCTCCCAGATCAGTCAGGAGATCCCTCGTATTAAAAGCCTCTTCTTTTCACCGACTGATTCATTGGAAGAGGCTTGCTTTCAAAAGAGACTGAGCGTGAACGCAATTCCCTTTCATGTCAAAAGAATTCCCAGTTCTTCCCCGAGAAAAAAAAAAGTGTCCAAAAACAAACGGAAAGTTCCAAATTAAAATAAATGGACTCCGTCGGAATTATATAATCCTCAGAATTCGGAGAAGAATGTTCTCTTATAGTTCCTTCTTCGTCTGATCCTAAACCAGGGTTTGTCACTGGTCCAACATCCCTCCTCACGTCCTTCTCCCGCGGACACTGTGCGTTTGTATCTGGAGCGAGGCCGCCTGCCGCCAGTTTTATACGGGGTGCCACATGCCGGGGTAATAATATGCTAATGAACCACTACCCCCAATCTGTCCCACGCTTTACAATGCGGCTCCCTTGCAACCAGCCCCTACCAACCAACCAACCAAACACATCAGCGCGCTGCTGTGTGTGCGTAAAAGTGACGGTAATTTACAACTTCAAAATGTATTATTATTCGCATTAGAATATGACACAATGCAAAATACTAGGCCAGTTTTATTTTCTTTTCTTTTCATTTACACGCTCAGGGTGTTCTTGTGTGTGACTAAAAAACATATTTAAAATGAAAAGGTTTACTTTCGGCACATTTGAGGAAGACGATCTCAGTTTTCAACAAATGTCTACTTCCCTGTGCGTTTCCTGTTTCAGGGAGCCCTGATTTGTGTCTTAAAAAACATTCCTCAGGCTAACACTGTGTGTGCGTCAGGCAAACTCACAAAAGAATACGCATCATTTGTATGGAGGCCAAATTCTCCACTTGCTTTTCCCTTTTCCGCTCAGTATGTGTGTGTGTGTGTGTGCGCGCGTGTGTGTATTATACGCGTGCAGTGAAAGAGTCCGAAGCGCGCGCGCTGTGTGCTTGTGTGTTGTGTGTGTGTGTGTGTGTGTGTGTGTTACTCGCGTGGCCATCCCCCGGGCGCACCGCTATTGTGTACAGGCGGAATAAGTTTGCTCTCAGCTGTATGGTAATTTAGGCAGCACCTGCGCTACCGTTCTCATAATCGGCCCATCCGCGGAGCCCCACAAAAACAAGCAAATCGCCTCCTTATCGTTCCATTCTCAGGAGCCCATTCAAACAAATATATGTTTGTTTTTCTTCGTCTTTTGAACCTATTCGATGCCCGACTGTTGTCTTACATTAGAACCCGCTATGAGATTTTCCCCCAAGCGAGTATTCGAGAGAGAGAGAGAGAAAAGAGCGAGATTTGCGCGTGTGTAATGGGGGTGGTGTAAGGGGGTCTTAATTTGGTCGTTCATTTAAGTGCGATTTTCTTAAGCACAAAAGCTTTTCGCCTGAGGTCCATAGTAACCAAACACAAGTGACAAATTACATCACTGTGTTAAGATATGCTTTGAGCTCTTTCTGTATTTCCAATCCAATCCACCAACCTTTAAATGAGCCAAATTTTCTGACATCATAGAGTGGGGAAAAAAATCGATTCCTGGTGAAGCTTTGCTGGTCATGAGGGGCTGGGGTGGGACATTTGGGCATGGGCTGGAAAAGATGGAATTCCTCTTTTTCTGTATTTGCTCGGTGTGTGTGTGACTTGAATTTAGCAGTTCTAATTCTTTACTGTTTCCTTTACCATTTCTTCCCCTCGCCTGTATACTTTTATACTAAATCAGGTTTTTATATTTTTAAACTCTTCAGGGTTATGATTAAAAACTTTACTGTAAAAAATACAGTTATTGTATCTTACTGATTCCATATGTCAAATAACAAACTATCTGAGATATTTACTTTTTTACTTTTATTTTTAACTGTAAATGTTCTGATGACAACACAAGTGCTGATACACTGATAAAAACTGCTGTTTCTATGGTGAAGTAAATACTACAGAAAAAAAAATAGTTCAGGCAAGAATTCAAAAAACTATAAAGCTTGTAGAAATTAAAGGGTACATATCAAGGTAACACCTACTCAACTTTCTGATACTGGTGTTCCCATCATGCACTGGGGCATTAATTAATAAGGTTGATTTTTCACTGTTTTCCAACTGTATTTACACATTGCTTTTGTTGTTAGATGTTTCTTAGTAAAGCATACACTTTAAAAGTGTGCTTTAATTCAGTGTTATATTGCTTGAGTAGAAAGTATTGCAAAGTAAACTAAGTAGAAATTACTCAACAAACTTTTACTGGCCTAAAGTTAAAGTTACTTATGTTCTTCTTTGTTATATAAGTATATGTTTCTTTGTTGATTTTACTTAACTTAGTTAAGTAAAGTTAACTTAATTCCATATGTGAAATTTAGGCAAAAGTTATGACAACCTATGCTTTACATTGCTTTAAGTCATCAATATAAGTTAAGCAATATTTAGTTATACAAGATTTAACTCGTTATTTTAAGTCAGTTTAATGTAATTTAAGTGGAAATGGCTTAAACATCCGAGTTGATTGCACTTAAAGATTTAAGGCAGCAACTTTTTTTTTTTTTACAAAAATCTGAGTGCAAAAACATGCGCAAGAAAAATGAAGTACATTTTACTTATTGTTTTTTTCAGTCTAGCTCAACTAATGACTTAAAGATTATCAACTGATCAGGATAAAGATAGCGTGACCCACAAAAACAACATCAGGTCTCTGATAAACAACATATAATGCAGCATAAAAACGCTATTCTTAATTGTACTTAGTCAAGTAGAGTTTACTTAATTCCATATGTGAAATTTAGGCTACACTGTAAAAAATGATATGATCAAGTTATGATCAACGTATGCTTTACATTGCTTTAACTCATCAAAATAAGTTAAGCAATTTTCAACTTCTTTTAATTTATATAATATTCAACTAGTCAGTTTAATGTAATTCAAGTTGAAATGACTTAAACATCCGAGTTGGTTGTACTTAAAATTTAAGACCGCTTACTTAAAAAAAATCTAGTAAATTAAGTAAATTTGACCACCTCAAAACCAACTGCTCAGCATATAGTGTGACCCACAAAACAACATTATGTCTCTGATAAACAGCATATCATGCAATGCATTGCATTAAAAAAAACACAATTATAATGTGTTTTAATGTTATAATGTCGTGGTTGGATCTTCCATCAGGACAACCATCCAAAATGTCACCCAAGTGATTTTATTTTATTCAAATAAAAAAAAAATATATATATATATATACAGAACAGAATAACATTTTAATTTATTGGATTGTGATATTTTGTGTATTTTTGTAATGTGTCTTAAAGTTAACCGACTTTTTTTTACTGTATTATGTTTACATTCTTTTTTCCCCTTTTTAAAACTTTTCCCAGTGTGCAGGGCAAACACGAGTTCTTGAGCAATAGCTTGGGTCAGGTTGTTTTGCTCCCCTGTGGAATGAACCAACAGTGAAGGGAGTAACAGTTGAAGTGCTGGAGCCTGCAGTAACTCAAGCCCCTCAGCTATCAGGTCAGTGGGACTCGCTCGCTTCTTGTTCTTGCCTTTCTTTGCGCTTTCGTTTTTCATTGATAGTGAAGCCCCTCGGGGGACAGTCACTGAAGGGGGTCTACGGTACGCCTTCAGACGCGACCAGACCCTTACACACCATCTGCCACTGACTAAACGCCTGTCTCCTCCCTCCCTCTGCCCGCCCGTGTGTGTGTGTGTGTGTGTGTGTGCTCACTGCCCTGGGTCTAAATTGAACTAGAAGCATGTTAAAGAACCTGTAACGGTATGGGCCGGCAGGGGCCAGATGGCGCAGGCGAAGCCAGAAGTGTTGCAGTCCCAGCGGAGTTAGACAGCACATGGGCGGCCGTGGGAACCTAAGCTGGGCTCGCATCACACGGGATCGATCATATGAAGTCGTGTGGGGATCACAATTAGGGGCTATAATGTTGTTTGCGACCTATCGATCGGCGAAGGGGTTGGAGAATCTGATTTGGTACGCCACGGTTTATCTTACAAAAACGTGGCTCTAGATTGGCGAAGGTAACATGGATGAGAAAGCAGAAAGAGGGGCGCGCGCGCATCCAGTACAGGGAGCGGGTTAACTATTTATTTTTAAGGGAATTTTAAGCATCTGTGGAGCAGTTTGTCTATAGGTTCGTGTCGCAAAACAATTTGACGCATAGCTGGCCAACCATAAATTATCTAAAATACTGTAAATAAAGCATTTTTCATGATATTCAGGGTGATTGGGACACTTTGCCATTGAGATGAGTTGGGAAAAGTGTCTCACTCAACTACATATGACTGTGATACATATGACTCGCGCGTCAGCACCTCTTTATTATGGTTACGCGCTCGTTCACTTTGACTAGTTTGTTTTAAATGCGTATCATTAGCTATTGAAAGCTTGTTGAAACATATACGTCTATTTACTGGGAAAAATAGGCACTGTACTTTTACTAAGAAACCCCCAACCTTTTGTTTTCACTTCCTTTGGGGGTTAGAGGAGGGGTAATGCGCACCCTGTCCATCTTGGAATGAGAAAGAAGTGTTTTAGTCGCGTATTTATCATATAGTTCTGCTTAAATACGAAACGCACGTGCGTTCATCAGGCTACCTGTGGTCCACGCATTGTTTCAACGTTCAGATCATATTACTTTGACCAGCTGCCCGCGGGCGCGCAGAACAATCCACGCGCGCCCTGGCTCTGACCACGAGGCTCATTATGATGCGTCGTTGCCATGGACATGGTGGTCGTGGCTTCATTGAGCTTCTCTCGGGGGCCTCCCGAGGGGATACAATCATTCAATAATTACGCAGGGATCCTCTTATTTGCGCCCGTGTGAGTCTGTTTGTGGGTGTGTGCGAGCGTAAGGAAACAGGCGTGGACGTTTGGGAGCTGACGCTTGTCGCGTGCCTGCGCGTATCAAAACACATCTGCTTCGAGGGCTCCAGGGACTGATGCGCGCGTCCGGCCACCACAACATATCGACCTCTGTCTTTCTCTCAACATATTGATTTGACAAGTCATAGGCATTTTTGACACCGCGAACCCCACGCTAAAGATGTCGATGCATCCCACGTGATGGTTTTATGCTGGAAAGGATTTATCCTGTAGTTCCACTAGATACCAGTCAAACGTTTGCACACTAGGCTATATGTTTCTAATAATCTTAAATACCGTTTGAGCTAATGGTTTAAATGCTTCAAATTAGTTTTGCAGACAAATGCAATGGCCAGTGGACACTTAAGTCACTAAAATGTCTGTATGTTATTTCATTAGATAAGAACAAACCAAGTGGCATTTATTTAAAGAGGTAAAGCATACTACTTTAAAATAGCATAGGCCTACCACTTACATTTATATTATAATAGGTTAATGTGAAGATTGTTATATATTTTTAAAGCCTAATACATGTTAAAATTGATGTAGCTTTCAATAATACTGTAATGTTGAATGCCTATAATTAATGGCAAAAATTGAGAAAAATATCTATTTCATAGACACATCAGTATTGGTATCGGTGATACTGGCCTTCATTCATAAAAAGATACCATTAAACAAATATTTAAAATATAAGCTACAGTCTTTGTTGTTTCTACATTAATTTGGAGAGTAAATGTGAAATTATTACAATCTAAAGCACAGTCTATGTGTGTGTGTGTGTATATTTAGCATTTTTTTAATGCTGTTTCTGACACCTGTCTATCAGAACCAGCATTACCTTGCGCAATTTGAGCTCCAGTAGCTGGTCTGTTTGATCGGACCACACGGGCCAGCCTTCGCTCCCCACGTGCATCAATGAGCCTTGGCCGCCCATGATCCTGTCGTCGGTTCACCACTGTTCCTTCCTTGGAGCACTTTTGATAGAGACTGAACACTGCAGACCGGGAACACCCCACAAGAGCTGCAGTTTTGGAGATGCTCTGACCCAGTCGTCTAGCCATCACAATTTGGCCCTTGTCAAACTCGCTCAAATCCTTACGCTTGCCCATTTTTCCTGCTTCTAACACATCAACTTTGAGGACAAAATGTTCACTTGCTGCCTAATATATCCCACCCACTAACAGGTGCCGTGATGAAGAGATAATCAGTTATTCACTTCACCTGTCAGTGGTCATTATGTTATGCCTGATCTGTATATATATATATATATATATAAAACATTTTTGAATCATTAAATTCAATGTTTTTTTAAAATAAAAAATATTCATATTTAAAATAATATATATATATATATATGTGTGTATTTTGTATTATATATGTATATGTATATACTTAAAAATTCAAATTTAATAAAACAAATCAAAATGAATAGTCATATAATTATGTTAAAGAAGCACAAGCATACTTTAGAGTAAAATCACGTTTTTCTAACTATTTTAAAGCTGTTTTTAAACAATAAAGTGCTATTATTTATCAGTTATTCTGTTTGAACACCTGTGTGAACTTGAGGAAAACAGAGATCATAAACTAAATACCAGCTGATTCAAAGACACGGAGCAAAAATTAGTGTTCACATTAGTGAACATCACTGTAATGCGATGATAATAAGGCATTAAGTGTGTGACTTATGTGTCCAAATACATTTTGGGGTCCCAGTATAAATTGTGCATGAACTTATTCATAGAGTTGTATTAAAAGAGAATGAAAGGCACCATCAATGTGCATGTTCCTCCTTCACTCTTAAAAATAAAGGCTCTTAATCGGCGTCTATGGTTCCATTAAGAACCTTTAACATCCATGGAATCTTTCCATTCCACAGAAGGTTCTTTGATTGGGGAAAAAAAGTTCTAATATTAAATTATTATTCACACAAAGGTTTTTTTAAGAACTGATAGACTGAAAGATTCTTTGAGGAACCAAAAAAATCCTTTTGGAAACTTTAATTGTGTCCCAAATGATGTACATACACTACAGCTGCATCCGATAACGTAGGCAGTGACATGTTGCCTCCGATGCCTTATCAGGCAATGATTTTGTAGGCAGAGTTTTCTCACAAAAGTTCCTCACGAAACTGATTTGGAACAGACTTCTGAGGCAGCGTAACGTGATCTACAGCAAAATAGAGAGAGCTTTGGTGAGAACTAAACAAATATTTATTTCCTAAAAAAGTATTTTCTCGCTAGAAATTACATCCGAAGTGGAAAGCGTTGGTTAAAAACGTACATTTACGCACAAATTGTCCACCAACCGCAACGTTCAGACGGCATCTGGATTGTGGGATATCAAAGGCAGTGAAGGATACATCTATGCTGCCATCAAAAATCCATCAGATTAAGATCTCTCAGGAGGCAGGAAGTGAGGCTAACATTGGATTCGGACGTGCCTTGATACCAGATGGGTTTGGTGCGGACAGGGATAAAAAGTACCCATGCCCACAGTTAAATATACCACTAGATCTTTAATGTTGTGGGCCTGTTTTTTTTTTGCTGGAGGTCCTGGACATCTTGTTCAGATACATGGTATCATGGATTCTAGCAAATACCAACAGATAAAAAATCTAAACCTGACGGCCTCTGCTAGAAATCTTATAATGGGCCGTGGTTGGATCTTCCATCAGGACAACGACCCAAAACAAACATCAAAATCAACACACAAATGTGTCACTGAGCACCAAATGAAGCTTCTGCCATGGTCGTCCCAGTCCCCTGACCTGAACCCTATAGAAAATGAGTGGGGTGAAGAGAATCTAAAGGATCTGGAGAGATTCTGTATGGAGGAATGATCTCTGATCTCTGGTCAGGTGTTCTCCAAACTCATCAGGCATTATAGAAGAAGACTCAGAACTGTTGTCTTGGGAAAAGGACGTTGCAATAATTGGGTGACAATAATTGTGGCCAACGTGAACCAGAGAAAAACATTTATTTCATAATGAGATTTTGAATTAAAGATCAAAAGGATAAACAATGCAGATTTATTTTCACAGCCGCCTTTGCTCATATTTACCATTTATTAGTGGAGGGCACTGTACATCTATGCTGCCTTCAAACATTGATCGATGAAGGTATCTCAGGAGACAGGAAGTGAAGCTAATACTGGATTCGGATGTGATGCATCCTCTGAAAGCAGCATTTTTATGTTTTCGGATGCAGGTTATGTACTTGTGCACTGTGTACTCAACCGTGTAGTGTATAAACTTTATAAGTTTATGATAGCCCCTCCCCTTTCGCTACATAATTACAGCTGTGACAGTCGAGTGTCCAACATTCCACACTTAATTTTGTCGGTTAATTAAGTGCATTATCCGAGTATTTAAAGTGCACTTGTTCTGTTTGGAATTTTCCGCGTGAACACACTCACACTATCTATACTACAAAACGGCAAATTGGGACACACCTTAGTGTTCAGTAGTGTTTAAAAACATGATGCACCTCATGCTGGTGATGAATATCCAGACTAAGTTTAAGTTTTAGTCTCTACATAATTCCACGTTTGTTTGTTTTTACTCTATAGTTTTAATGACTTTACTATCACTTTAAAATGTGAAGAACCGTAATAACAAAGGACGAGTAGGTGTGTCCAAACTTTTGACTTGTAGTGTACTTCAGCCTTTTGTTTTGAAAATGAAGCCCATAAAAGTGAGTCCTCTGTCTTTCTCTGTCTCTCTGCGGCAGCATCTGCCCTGAGGATGAACAGATGTAGGCACCTGTGTTTAGGGCTCTCACATCCCCCATCCTCCTTTTCTTCTCCCTCTCCTCCCTTTTAACCTCCTCAATCCTCCTCAGAAGGGCCCACAAAGGGGTAAAAGAGGAGGAGGGGGCAGTAACTATACCCCCTGCCCTATACTTCCATCACCCCCTCACACACACACATTCCCTGAGGACACATGCTCTCTATGAGCCTTTGTCATGAGCACTATCTTTCAGACAGGCTCAAACA
This sequence comes from Rhinogobio ventralis, assembly GCA_039654625.1. Taxonomy (NCBI): domain Eukaryota; kingdom Metazoa; phylum Chordata; class Actinopteri; order Cypriniformes; family Gobionidae; genus Rhinogobio; species Rhinogobio ventralis. The sequence continues at coordinate 41,834,886 of CM077195.1, read as the reverse complement.
ATCTGTTGCAGGATGATTGCTCATTTCCAAACAACGCTGACAACACAGGTGTGTGTGTGTGTGTGTGTTTGTGTGTGTTTGGGGCACATTGCATGGATTCAAGTTCATTTAATATGGGACGCTAAAGCTCTCGAGTGTCACGTTGGAAGAAACACATGGTGCCTGATGGGACACGGGGCGTGATTGTAGGTTACAAGAGCCGCAGGTACAGTAATCACGCTTCTGTAACAAAATCAAGTGTTGAATGTCGGAGTCACACCCTCTAAAAGTGACCTGCCCTCAACAAAGCCACAAAAAACAGAATAACTAAGATCAGCTTTTAAGACAAAGCCAGTGGCAGGTGTTGAGTGTGTCGGTGGTAAGATGATGCTCGTGGGAAGAGCTTCATCACAAAGGAGTTGTTTTCTGCACACGCACTGATCCAGAGTCAGTGATCGAACGCCGTCCTCTGACATCTCATCCATCACAGCTCAACATCAGATATGACTGGAGATCTGTAGACGCGCACACCATGATGCTCATGTTTATATTCACCTTTAAACCAACAGCTCAATAACTGTCGAACGCCAGCCCCTGTGTTTGTTACGATTGTTTCGTGAGGATTAGTGATGATGATATATTGACCGGGCCAATTATTCTGTCAGTTTTCGGTAAATATGAGAGTGTAGTTTTAAAAAATATATTTTTTAATAATAACTTTTAATTAAATTCATGATTTTTTTAATGTTTTCTTTTAAATAAAATCTGAAATGTATTTTTGTATTAAAAATAAACATTATTTAATAAATAAAATAAATAATAAAAATAATAGAATAAAATAATTATATATATATGAAAATATCAAAATTAATAGTTTATATATATATATATATATATATATATATATATATATATAGGTGTAATTAAAAATAAATACATTTAATTTTATTAAATTGTATTAATTGTACCTTTTTTAAATACCTTTCATTAAATCTTATATTTATTTTTGTATTAAAAACATTATTTAAAAAAACATTTAAATAAAATAAAATAAAATAAAATGTAAATTTATATTTTATTAGAAAAATATCAAGTTTATATATATATATATATATATATATATATATATATATAAACTATTAATTTAATATTTTCTAATATATATATATATATATATATATATATAGGTGTAAATATAAAAATAAATATATCAAATATATCTACCAGTTTTGTCAATCTAATATGAGACAATGGACGTTCAATAAATATTATGGTGTAATATAAAAGTTTTACTATCTGTATGTTTTATTTGTCATCATTTCCTAATTTTACAAATTACCATTATAAATAATATTATATTGATCTTCAAACACCATGCTCGAGTATCAGCATTTGTCAGTGATATAGATATTTATATATATTGAATACATGTTGTAACTGTTGACTTCATTGAGACTCATAAGCAGTTCCTCATACTGGACAGAGTTTATTTCCCTGTTGCACTCTCACCCTTTCTCTCTGTTTTTCAGTGTTCCTCCACTGTGCACCTGTTGTGAGCTCTTCAGGAATTCTCTCTTACACGTCGGTCGCTCTGGGACAAACAGGGGTCCTGAAGGTGAAGGGGAGGGGGGAAGCCCTCTTTCTTTCTCAGCACTCAGCCTTCTCTTCCTCCACTGTGTTTCTCTGGCTTTGCTGCATTCTGTCGCTCTTGTGCGCTCTCTGTAGAGGTCTCAGACCCCTGCCCTGTGTGTCCTGCCCCGGGGGAGAGGGGCTTTTGTGTGCCAATGCCCCTGCAAGCTGGACAGACAGCTGCTGTGGAGTGGTCATCTCCACACGTACACACGCGGCTCAAAGGTCCCTGTTCTCCATCTATTACCCGCGGCCCATTCAGCTCACAGGCAGAAATGCAAAGGCATGGTTTCTCCAAACTTTAATGAAGACAAAGTCCAGCATGCAATGGAGGCCATGCCTCTGAAATGACCTGTACTCACAACCATTTATGAGATAATAAGAGATACTCCAGAGCGACTGTGTCATTTATTCAAGTTTATAGAGAACGAGGACTTATTTAATGCGCGAGGGAGGCGTTTAGTGACTTTAATGCTTTTTTGATGCGGAAATCTTTGTACGGGGCTCAAACGTTATTTTTTATTGAGCCTTATTGAAACAAATTGTTTAGAAATTATTGTTTAAGGAGAGAGTATGCAGAGAAATTTTCATTTTGATTAATCATCTTTCCACCTTTTGTAAAAAAAAAAAAAAAAAAAAAAAAAAGCAAACTAGCAAGCCAAACATATTTAACACTGTTTACCTTTGTATGTGTGTGTGTGTGTGTATATATATAAATATATATGTGTGTGTGTGTGTGTATATGTGTGTTTGTGTGTGTATAATTAATATATAATGTGTGTGTATATAATTAATTGGTAATATATATATATATATATATATGCATGTGTGTGCATGTGTATAATATATGTGTATAAAAATATTATAATTGTTGTTAAATTTATATATATATATATATATATATACATATATATATATTTTTTAATATATTTTTTTACCAACATTAATATATACATATATTCATTATATAATATTAATTATATAATATATAATCTATATAATTTATTTATAAATTGTATATATATATATATATATATATATATGCAAAACAGCTTCATAAATTAAAACAAAATTCTACTTTTAGAGACTGAACAAAAAACAAACTGAATAAAACATTGATGTAAAGCTATAAAAAAAAAAACATGTTACATGTGTATTAACCCACATTAGGATGTCGGCGTCCATCCATACACACACACACACACACACACACAAACACACACATGTCTCTGTTGTCTTGTTGCAGAAGCAGATCTGTGTGATAATGCCATTGTGTGGATGAATCTAATGACGCCTGTTGGTGTGTTATTAAGGCAGCACAGGGGTCATTAGGAGTGTGTGTGTGTGTACGTGTGTGAGTGATATAATAAAAGCAGCACACGGGTCATTAGGAGTGTGTGTTCAGTTGGTTCCCATGCTCTGAACTAAAGCTGGACAGCAGGGCTGTGCTTTCACACACACACACACACACACACACATCATGGCACACGCCTGTTGACTGAGGCACAAAAAAAGTGTGTGACATCACCGTGCCCTGGCGCCCCTCTGCATCCCCTATGTCTTTTCTGATCCCTCCCCTCCCACTCTCATCCTTTCTTTCTTTTGGGAACCTCTCTATCCGTCCGTCCCTCCCCAGCTTAGAGTCCTGTGTTCCACAGAGACCTTCCTCTTCTAATCATTTTTACCCATCAGATGATCCGGCCCCTTATTTCACACTAAGACTATTAAGATAGAGTCCTCCCACAATACACACACAATACACACACACAGACACACACTCACACACTACTGCAGTTCCTGAGGGAAAGCATTGTGTGTAGAGACACATCTGCGTCAAAACACACGTACACACATTCAGACAGTGAATATATCTGATTATCCTGTTTTATATTCACTATTCAGATTTTTTTGCATTGCAACATTATTTTCATGAAAATTAAGCAATTCTCCATAATTACCGTAATGCAACAAATAAATAAAATAAATCTCATTACCATGATGCAAAATATACAATAAATCTTATTTATTACTTCTATTCTCATTACTATGATGCAACATGTTATTAGTGTAATGCATTTTTTTATTTATTTTATTCTGAATGGTGATTCTCATTAAATGCTTATAACAGTAATATAAAAAATGTATTGTATTACAAAATAAAAAAGTCAACATAAATTAAAAGCTAATACTATCATGATGCATAAATATTTTACACATTAAGTGATAAATTATTAGTTTTTTTGCATAATAATTGTTTAATTGCCATGAAAATGATATCATAAAACATAATGTTCTTAAAATCAGGGTTCATTTTTCTTATGAAAAATAATTTAATATTTTTGGTAATAATACATGGTAATTTTTTTTCTTATGATTTTAGGGTGAAATCATTCATTTATATATATTATTTTAGTTTTTGCATATTAATTGTAGAATTATTATAATAATGTAATAAAACATATTGATCTTAAAATTAGGGTTAATTTTCTTTATGCAAAATAACTCAATAAACCAGATCATATTTCACCCCAAAATCATAAGGGGAAAAAAAAGAAATTATTTTCTTGTTTTCTTATGATTTTAGGGTGAAATATGATCTGGTTTCATGAGATTCACTCACATATATAGATGTATAAATGTGCACATGCACTCTTGTGTGAACGTCCACAAAAACACACCTAAGCTTTAATGTTCCAGAGGTAGCAGAAATATGTGTGTGAGTGTGTTTGAGTGTGTGTCTGTGTGTGTTGTTATCAGCTCTTATCTGGCCATGATCTGACGGCTGTTTGATGGACTTGTATTCAGCAAATGTGTTTTCAGCCAATATGTGTGTGTGTGTGCGGGGATCAGGGGCGTGAGGTGCCTTTGATGGTGTGATATACGCGTGTGTGTGTGTGTGTGTGTGCGTGCGTGTGTGTGTGTGCGTGTGTGTGTGTGTGTTTGTGTATGAGGACGGCTGCCAGGGTCAGCTCTGTCCTGGGAAAGTTGAGCTCTCCATTTACATCAGCACATGTTGAGGCCTTCTGGTGGCTGCATGAGCGCACGGGTGGACAGATGGCAGCAGCTCATAGCTGCAGATTCACTGAGAGAGAGAGAGAGAGGAGCTGGAAGATAAATGGAGGAGAAGGAGAGACAGGGATGAGCTGGCTATTCTTCATCATAATCACTGAACGTGCTGCGATTGAGAAGTAGATATAAAGTCAAAACAGCCTGGTCTTGTTTAATAGGTAAATTAGTATCAGTGTTTGTTCTGAGTGAAATGCAGATTTGACTCATGCCACTGGTTTTGATAAAGCCACTAACAATGTTTACACTTTTTGAGAGAATCAACCTGCACACGTCTTTACTTGTTTATTCAATACAGTGTAGACCAAGTCTTGGTTGCCCATAGCAACGACCTGTCACATGTCACCACATCCTTGACCTTTCACATCGTTTATCACTTGACCTCATATTTAATTCAGGAGATATTTGTGCTTTTGATGTTATCTATCTATCTATCATTCTGTCTATCGTTCTATCATTCTATCTATCTACACCGATCAGGCATAATTATGGAGTGAATAACACTGATTATCTCTTCATCACGGCACCTGTTAGTGAGTGGGATATATTAGACAGCAAGTGAATATTATGTGCTCAAAGTTGATGTGTTAGAAGCAGGAAAAATGGGCAAGCGTAAGGATTTGAGTGAGTTTGACAAGGGCCAAATTGTGATGGCTAGACGACTGGGTCAGAGTATCTCCAAAACTGCAGCTCTTGTGGGGTGTTCCCGGTCTGCAGTGGTCAGTATCTATCAAAAGTGGTCCAAGGAAGGAACAGTGGAGAACCGGAGACAGGGTCATTGATACACGTGGGGAGCGAAGGCTGGCCCGTGTGCTCCGATCAAACAGACGAGCTACTGGAGCTCAAATTGTTAATGCTGTTTCTGATAGAAAGGTGTCAGAATACACAGTGCATTGCAGTTTGTTGCGTATGGGGCTGCAGCCGCAGACCAGTTAGGGTGCCCATGCTGACCCCGTCCACCACCGAAAGCACCAACAGTGGCACATGATGGAAGAAGGTGGCCTGGTCTGATGAATCACGTTTTCTTTTACATCTCGTGGATGGCCGGATGTGTGTGCATTGCTTACCTGGGGAATGCATGACGCGAGGATGCACTATGGGAAGAAGGCAAGCCGGCGGAGGCAGTGTGATGCTTTGTGCAATGTTCTGTGCAAATCTATCTGTCTGTCTGGTACTTTTTGGTGTGTTTTTAGTGTGTTACTTTTATAACGCGAAACAGATGTGTTGATTAGAGGAGAAATACCTTTCTATTGTTTTCTCCAACTTTTCTGTTCTCTCCTCCGTCGCCGATGGAGATGTGAGAGTCAGTGAAACGCAACACTGAGCGCATGTGTCGTGTTTTAATCCTCTTACTGCAGCAGATGCTCGTCTGTCAATCAACCTGACGCGGGTGCGCGCATTCGAACTTGACTTGAGAGCGCGAGAGAAAGAACACAGCAGGTGCTCGAGCGATGCAGGAATGGTAAATAAACCAGTTTTTTTTTTTTACACAAACCGTGTCTTGACAGCGACCACAGGCTTGTTTTGCACCACTTAAGTGTCATTTGTTAAACGCCATGCCGTCGCAGGATGAGGATGCGCCGGTAAATGAAGACGATCGCCCGCCTCCGGTTCCTCCGCGAGCGACTCTTCAGCGAGACTCACCGGCGTCCGCCGCCGCACCTGAGCGCAGGGTCAAGTGTGTGCTGGTCGGGGATGCAGCGGTGGGTAAAACGAGCCTGATCGTCAGCTACACCACTAACGGATATCCGACAGAGCACATTCCCACCGCCTTTGACAACTTCACAGGTGAACTCATCCACACATCTATACTCACTCTGTAAGTGTGCACTCGAGCACGCGCCTGATCACTTTTTAAATTGTTTCATGTATGTTACAATTATATAAGTAAAAATATAAATTAAGACCTATCATGGACTTTTCCACATTTTATACGTGATATTTTCCCCGGCAATAACTCATTAATGCAATTAGCTCAGCATTATTATTTATTATTATTTAATGAATACATTTTTTTTTAACATATAAGTGTTTCTCTATTTTAGCAAGAGTTGTGGTGGATGGGAGACCAGTTCAACTCCAACTGTGTGACATGGCAGGACAGGTGACTATCTATCTATCTATCTATCTATCATTTTATGATTCTGTGTCTATCCATCCATCCGTCCATCCATCTATCATTTTATGATTCCATCCATCCATCCATCCATTTATCCATCCATCGTTTTATGATTCCATCCATCCATCCATCCATTTATCATTTTATGATTCCATCCATCCATCCATCGTTTTATGATTCCATCCATCCATCCATCCATCCATCCAACATTTTATGATTCCATCCATCCATCCATCGTTTTATGATTTCATCCATCCATCCATCCATCCATCCAACGTTTTATGATTCCATCCATCCATCCATCCATCATTTTATGATTCCATCCATCCATCCATCATTTTATGATTCCATCCATCCATCCATCCATCCATTGTTTTATGATTCCATCCATCCATCCATCATTTTATGATTCCATCCATCCATCCATCCATCCATTGTTTTATGATTCCATCCATCCATCCACATTCCATCCAACGTTTTATGATTCCATCCATCCATCCATCCATCCATCCAACGTTTTATGATTCCATCCATCCATCCATCGTTTTATGATTCCATCCATCCATCCATCCATCCATCCATCCATCCATCCAACGTTTTATGATTCCATCCATCCATCCATCGTTTTATGATTCCATCCATCCATCCACCCATCTATCATTTTATGATTCCATCCATCCATCCATCCATCTATCATTTTATGATTCCATCCATCCATCCATCGTTTTATGATTCCATCCATCCATCCATCCATCCATCCATCCATCCATCTATCATTTTATGATTCCATCCATCCATCCATCCATCGTTTTATGATTCCATCCATCCATCCATCCATCCATCTATCATTTTATGATTCCATCCATCCATCCATCCATCCATCATTTTATGATTCCATCCATCCATCCATCCATCCATCCATTGTTTTATGATTCCATCCATCTATCCATCCATCCATCCATCGTTTTATGATTCCATCCATCCATCCATCCATCCATCATTTTATGATTCCATCCATCCATCCATCATTTTATGATTCCATCCATCCATCCATCCATCGTTTTATGATTCCATCCATCCATCCATCCATCCATCATTTTATGATTCCATCCATCCATCCATCCAACGTTTTATGATTCCATCCATCCATCCATCCATCCATAATTTTATGATTCCATCCATCCATCCATCCATCCAACGTTTTATGATTCCATCCATCCATCCATCCATCCATCCATCCATCCATCCATCTATCATTTTATGATTCCATCCATCCATCCATCCATCGTTTTATGATTCCATCCATCCATCTATCTATCTATCTATCTATCTATCTATCTGCAGTTTGTCTTGATGGATGGTTTGTCTTTCTCTGTCTGTGCTTTGAATGGCAGAGATGGGGGGCAGCGGATCAGCCTTTGAATGTAAGCAACAGGATGTGACCAATCAGCGCCACCTAGTGTTAGACTTAGATCCTTGGATTCTCTTAGGATTGAGTCCTGTAGTTTTTTGTATGACTGTCACATAGACCGACCCTGTGATGTGTTCAGCACACAGTAATAGATCTTGCTCATCTGACTGATGAAATGTCCCTGCTATAATTCATCGTCTGGCATATTTATTGGAATATCTTGTTTTATAAATAGGAAAGCACTTGCAACTTAGGTGGTTAAAGAAAACTCATTATCAACTCATTAGGTTTTAGCATTTTACTTCAGTGCTCACACTCTTTTTCTCATGTTAACAGGATGAGTTTGAGCGCATTCGTCCACTCTGTTACCGTGATGCTGACGTCTTCCTGCTCTGCTACAGCGTGGTCCTTCCATCCTCCTTCAGGAGCGTGGCGGACCGTTGGGCTCCTGAGGTTCATCGCCTCTGTCCGGGCGTTCCCATCATCCTCGTGGGCACCCAGTGCGACTTGCAGGAGGACGTCCAGGTGCTGATCCGACTCGCAGACGGCCAGGAGAAACCAGTGAGCAGAGACGATGCCCGCCTGTGTGCCCGGATCATCGGTGCCGTGACTTTTGCAGAATGCTCTGCACTGACGCAGAAGAACCTGAAGGAAGTGTTCGACGGCGCCATCCTGGCGAGCATGCGTCATGCGGAGGAGGCAGCGTGGCCGAGGATTGTTACGCTGAGAGAAAAAACTCCAGATAAAATCAAACAGCTCTCAGAAACATGGTGGAGGAAACTGAGCTGCGTCCAGAGCTTTGACCTTCAGTGACGGGGAATCCATTGTCAGATGCTCACAATTTAAAATACATCCTTAAAGTCAAGTCAAGATGAAATGGGACTCACAAACCCACTTTACGAATGCATTTTCAAATTAAACAGGATATTCAACGAGAAACAATGTAAGACGGGACATGAATTTATCGTGAAAAATGGCTGAAATGGAACGTAATTTTGGATCAAAGTTTTATAAACATTACAGTGACAAGCATTTTTTTTTCTCCAAAAATGTGCATTAAGAAAGTAAAAAGTCAGAGACATTAATAATGACATCAGAGAAATTATTAAATTATTGCATGCATTATTGTGTTCATATACAGAAAAAATTATCATTTTTATTATATACTTTTTGTAAAATCCCTTGTGGTTAGACTAAGAGAAGTACTATTAGAGAATAGTAAAAATTAAAGGATATTAGGGCTGTCAAATGATTAATCACAATTAATTGCAACCAAAATAAAAGTTTGTGTTTACATAAGATATGTGTGTGTTCTGTGTATAATTATTATGTATATTTGAATACACATGCATACATTTGTTATATTTATATATAATATAAATTATATATACTGTATATACATGCAAATATTTCTTAAATATATACATGTATGTGTGTGTATTCAAATATACATAATAATTATACACACATATATTACGTAAATATTATACGTAATAAAATATAGCAATACTTTACAATAAGGCCTCATCATTTGTTAACATTTGTTAAAGCATTAACTAACATGAACTAAAAATATGCAATACATTTTTACAGCATTTATTAACTTTTGTTAATGTAAGTTAATAAAATGTTCATGTTATTTCACAGTGCATTAACTAATTAGAACAGATGCATATAATATGCTTAAAAACATATTTGTAAATGTTGAGATCAAGATGAATAAATGCTGTAGAAGTGTTGTTAGCCTTGTTAACTAATGCAGTTAACTAATGTTAACAAACACAACCTTATCGTAAAGTGTTCCCATGTGAATAGTTTGACCTGTAATATGTTGTGTATAGCTGTGAGGCAGTGTTTGTGTGTTTCGGCCCAGTACCCTGCATTCACAGCAGTGGATTAGCTGAAGATCAGGGCTGAATGTTTGCGTTAGTCTGATGTTAACAACTTCATTTCTACTGTTTACTTCATTTTGTACTCAAGATAAGTGTAATATTAGACCGTGTTTTAAAAGATTTGGAAATGCATGTGTGTTGAAAGAGTTAACATGTTTTCGTCTTGTACTAGAAGTTGATTTGCGTCAACGAAAATGAACTTCACCCGTTCAGATGGCCCTGTCAAAGATCTGTATGGCCCTAAAGCCTTTAATCAGATCTGATTCTTTTACATCATTGTGTTACGCTTTTCCCTCGGCCAAGCAGACGTAATTGCCGCCATCACAGAATAACAATTACCTGCACAATGACACTTACTGCAGGCTTCAGACTCTGAGTGGATCTGACAACTGAAATCACACAAAACCCTCTTACAGCAGCTTTGGCCTGACTCACAGGTGTCGGCTGGTGCTTGTGCAGTAATGAGATTCATACTGTATGTGGAAATATACTGATGTTTTAAGCCACACAAGTTTAGTGATGTTAAGCTTCTTCTCAATGTGTCACTCTATATCAAGATTGTAACCAGATAATGAGCGGTGGGACCAAATTTAAAGCTGTCTTCACTTGCTATCGGAAATATCCTACTTCCCACTCCTGAAGTTGTGATTGCGAGCTTGTCGTGTGCTTTGTTGTCGGAAAGAACAGGAATCATGGAGGACACCAGGTTTACTCTTTCCTATTTATTCAATCTTATTAAAGCCAAAATGATATTTAGCGTTCCATTCATTCATATCCATATAAACATTCACCGCACATCTAGATTTTGGTCAAATGCAGGCTATTTTCGCTGTGTATAGATGTAAATATGCACGACTTTAATGACAAGACATGGCGATGTAGCTGTTGTAAAAAAAACTAATAAAGAATAGCAGTCACATCAGCAGTCATTCCACTTCCGCCATGTTTAACGTCCCCCGCCCAACACAGGAACGTTTTAAAATTATCCACGAGCTTCCCAGTGGTAAATACGACTTGAGAGGGGGTTCATGTCCAATTTTTAATTGGGAAACTCGTATTTGTGATAACTCCGATAGCATGTAAAGGCAGCATAAAAGCTCAGTGGAAAATTATTATTGATGACCCACTAATATGAATCTGATTGTCTAAGTTACATATATTTTACGACTTATATTGCATTCAACGATTATCAGTTCATGCATTGCCTGGAAACCAAACCTATGATTTTGAAGTTGCTACATGTTTTATTTATTTGAGCTACAGAAATGTATTTATTTAAAATAATTATAAAACGTTTTAAAATGAGGGCATTCTATTTTGTCTTTTTTTCCCCATAAGAAATTAAACATTTTTTAGTTCAATTAAAGGGATAGTTCACCCAAAAATGAAAATTACCACATTGCCATCCTAGGTGTATATGGCATTCTTCTTTCAGACGAACACAATCTGAGTTATATTAAAAAATGTCCTGACTCTTCAAAGCTTTATAATGGCAGTGAATGGGGTTGAGATTTTGAAGGCCAAAAAAGTGCATCCATCCATCCATCATAAAACCAGTGACATTTTATTATCGATTAAGGCCTTCTGAAGTGAAGCCATGCGTTTGTGTAAGAAAAATATCCATATTTATAACTTTATAAACTGTAATCTCTAGCTTCCACCAACTGTTGTACGTGTGTTCACAAGAGTGACGTAGGATGTAGGAGTAGCGTAAGCTCAGGTGAGACTAGATGCCTCTCGCAGTTCAAACTAATAGGGTTGGGCAACAAACTCAAACTCCTCAGACATTTCTCTGTAACAATCCACGTTTTAGACTTCTAATTCATGACCGGTGTTTTGTTTTGCTCTATCCTCTGCACTTCCGCGCTCGTCAATACGTCATGCGTCGGGTCAGAGGTCACTCTTCAGGCCGGAATTAGACATCGCATGCTGGTATACCGGAAGCCAGTGATTAAAGTTTATAAAGTTGTATATATTAAGTTATAAATATGGATATTTTTAAAAAAAATTTAAATATTATATTTATTGTAGTATTTTCAGATTTACAGACATATGGACAATACAATCACATAACAGAAACAAACAACTACACGGCAAAAAAAACAACAACTCTCCTTCAGTTAGATTCACATTTGCAGTTAACGACGACGCCAAGCAGGCAAGGGAAGATTTTAGCCCAGCATGACATGGATAAGGTGAAGTTGTTTAAATGGACCAAATGAGTTTAAGGGGAGTGACAACAATAAAAGAGTACATTTCAACTTGAAAACAGAAGTTAACAAAAATGACAATAAAATAATGAACATTTTAAATTGTTTCGTCATTATTGGTTTTTAACAGATGATATGGATATTTTTCTTACACAAACCCATCGATTTCCTTCAGAAGGCCTTTATTAACCCCAGAGCTGTTTATGATGGATGGATGCACTTTTTTGGCCTTCAAAATCTCGTCCTCCATTCACTGCCATTATAAAGCTGGGAAGAGACAGGATATTTTTTAATATAACTCCGATTGTATTCATCTGAAAGAAGAAGGTCATATACACCTAGGATGGCTTAAGGGTGAGTAAATCATGGGGAAATTTTCAATTTTCAATTTTACATCATGATTTATTAGATGTCATTACTAAATGGCTATATATATATATATATATATATATATATATATATATATATATATATCACGATTAATCCATTTCACAGCACTGAAATAAATGCATTCAAAGTTAATTTGTTCTAGCGAGGAGGGCAGATCGGCTCCTGTGCCGCAGTTGATCCTGTAATGTGTCGAGACAGAAGCCACCTGTGGGAATTAGGCGGGCAGATGGCGACTGGTTTTCCCCTCACAGGATCTCTTGACCTCAACCTCCACCTGTTGCGGACATCATGCAGGAATAACATCAGTGCAACAGGCCTTGAGAGCTGCTGAAAATGTAGTCTGTGTTTATGATTACTCATGATGGTGATGTTGCATATAGTTTCCAAAAGCCATAATTGGGAACAACATTTTCTTCTTGACGTATTTAATACACTGTTATTGTTAGTATGTGTTGAATATAAGGCTTTAATTGTCTCTGTAAATGTGCTGGAGCAGTTCTGGTTTCATGTGCTCCTGAAGTAGAACCAGAGTATTTATGGAGCTCCACCTGTAGAGGACGCTGTTGAGTCACATCCTGAAAATCAGGTAAGTAGTCCAGCACTAAACTGTCCTCTGTGATGATATTAATGGTTTCACCGCTATGTGGCCATTGATAGAGATGTTTCAAGTCACATTTGAGGTCTGAATGTCATTGAAATCAATTCAGTTTCAATATTACTGTCTGTATCTGCATGATCTTTTCTCTTCACTTCATTTTACTTAATCAGATTTGCTCAGTGTCTTAGAATCAGCTGTTTTTTAGTGAGTGACCTCAGTTTTCCTCAAGTTCACACAGGTGTTTGAGCAGAATAATCACATTGTAAAAAAAAAAAGAAAAAAAAAAAAGTTTTCAACTAAAAAAAAGTAAGTGTTCGCGTTGCCTCCAAATTTTAAGTTTAGTCAACTTGGATATTTGAGTTGACTAAACTTAAAATTTTAAGTTTCTTTATTTTATGTTTTTTTTAAAAAGTAAGTGTTTGCGCTGCCTTAATTTTAAGTTGAGTTGACTAAACTTAAAATTAAGGCAGCACAAACACTTTTTTAAGTTTAAACAATTTTTTTACAGTTTAGGTGGAGTTCATCACATTAACTCTCAACGGGATCTACTTATTCCTCTCTCTCTCTCTCTCTCACACACACACACTATGCTTTCTTTAAAATAAATAACACTTGCCTTGATATGTTTTCTAACGCAGTGACTTGCAGACATGTTTAGAGTGCACCTCTATTACTTGTTTAGGATAGTGTTTATTCAAATGTCTAACACTAAGTATTAACACTATTAATCATGATGATTTCTGTCCGCCCGGTCAAGAAAGTTCTGCGGCTCATATGATGTCATGTGACAGCTGTGACTGATGTGTGCTGATGTGCTCCGGTGTTGGACAGGTGCAGCAGCACTAATACACGCGGCTCCATTCAGACGGGACGGGTGAAGGCTGCAGTGGTTCAGATCTGGACAGACAGCGGAGGACACATGTTCATCACACGTGGAATAATCCTGCAGGACACACTGACAGCACAACAGCTGCTACTCTCACCCTCATCTCAGCTTTACAGTGACAGCTAGTCTCCAAAACAATTCTGGTCAGTTCATTCTAAAACCCAAAATAGAAATAACGAGAATGGACCTTTTTCACAGACTGATGACGCGTTTTAACGGACATCAGCATCCTGCAGTGTTTTTTATATTTTCATTTTTTTTTTTTATGTATAGACCTGTATGTTAATAACATACTTTGTATCTTCTCTCTATTTTTTCTCTCTTTTGCTTATGAGATGAAAAATATGTTTAATGTAGTCTCTCATTCCCCACTATAGAAGTTTACCCAACTATGACGACGAAACCCGAGGACACAAAAGATAGTTCAAAAAATATTTTTAAATATAAAACAGTAGTTCACACCACAGCTATATTAACGACAATGGCACAGAGAAACGATAAAAAAACATTTGACAGCCAATCAGAATCCATTCCGCTTTAAAGAGCGCGAGGCTTTAAAGCTGCAGAGCGATTTGAATCGTCCGTTGGCGTGGACGCTACTATAGTATCGTTATGGTTATCTTGTTATTGTTCTTGGTGTGAACGGGAATTAAAATACGACGTGTGGTGTGTATAATATTACTAGAGACATAACGTTTGGGTTTTCAGCATAAATGATACACACTAAATGCTACACACACAGTCAAATCTTAATGAATTTTGAAGACGCAGCTTTCTAACGGTTGTCCGATCCGTCAAACAGGTAAACTTATATCATTAACAACATAGACCTACTCATTTTATGTCATTATAGCCTAGTGCTAACTTTGAGTTAAATACTGCTGCTGTTTATAATGCTTTTAAAGAGTTTTTTTTTTTCAATTTTATTAGCTTTATTTTGGTTAAGGGCTAGTTCACCCAAAAATGAAATTTCTGTTATTAATTCCTCATGTCGTTCCAAACCCGTAAGACCTTCGTTCATCTTCGGAACACAAATGAAGATATTTTTGATGAAATCTGAGAGTTCTCGGATCCCTCCATAGACAGCAATTTAATGAACACTTTCAAGGTCCAGAAAGGGAGGAAAGACGACGTTAAAATAGTCCATGTGACTCCAGTGGACTCCACGTGAACAGCATCGGCCAATGGTAAGCCGGCGTGCTGGCGTAGCTCTGACGTAACTCGGAAGCGCTGCACTGTATTTACTATATCAACAGCGTAGGAGACTGACACAGACGTGAAGAAATTGTTGAATAAAGTCTTTATTTTTGTTTGTTTTTTACACACAAAAAGTATTCTTGTCGCTTTATAACATTAAGATTGAACCACTGGAGTCACATGGACTATTTTAATGATTTACTACTATCTTTCCTCCCTTTCTGGGCCTTGAAAGTGTTAATTAAATTGTTGTCTATGGAGGGATCAGAGAGCTCTCGGACTTCATCAAAAATATCTTCATTTGTGTTCTGAAGTTGAACGAAGGTCTTACGGGTTTGGAACGACATGAGGGTGAGGAATTAAAGACAGAATTTTCATTTTTGGGTGAACTAACCCTTTAAACGTGCTGACTTTTATATAAGTGGAGATACTACTAAATGTACATTGCGGCGACGTCTATTTGACATTTGGAATATGTATTTTTTGTATAGATGCATAGTGTTTGCTCATCTCCAATACGTGTCTAAGACATTTCTTGTCAGATGTGAAATAGACTAAAATGTCTATAAGATGTCTGATTTTGAATGTATGTAAAACTTCTCTTTTAAAGATGTTAATCAAATGTTTGTACACAACAGATGTTTTCCAGATAAAGCGCTCTTTAACAGACATCTTGGAGATGTACGTGTGCTATCTTCATAATCTGTTCCTCGTCCAGCGTTCAACAGAAGCTCGGGTTGGTGAAGATCAGTGTGGACAGGTGTGATATGAAAACAGCTGCTCTTCTGGTTAATGGTCTTCATCAGCGTCGCCCAGGATCTGCTGAGTAACGGGTAGGAGATGAAGGAGGTGGGCAAGTGTAATACGAGTGTCTAAAGTTTCAAACCTCTGAGTGGTTAGAGCCTTTACCACAGATGACCCATGCAGCTTCTGACTGAAAAAACCTGACAAATGTTTGTTTAGACACAGTATACCAGTAAAACACAACTCTTCTCTGGTGATGCATACTTTCTAGCACATCTCCCAGTACACACACACACACGCAGCTGTCAGTGAGATTAGACTATTAGCAGGTGTCTATATATAGTGCCCGTTAAACAGATCACAATGGCCCGTCAGCACTTCAGATCATGCTGTTTAACAGCCTATATAAAACAAAGACATACATTACATCATGACATGATTCAGACCTCCGAGCTGTCTGCTGTCTGTCAGCAGGTCCAGACTAAACCTCAGCTGGTCTCTGAGGTGGCGAGAGGATTTGGACTGTGCTGCGAATGCCTGACAGTTTATGGCATATGTGCAAGTAGCTGGTTGGGTGAAGAAACTCTTATTAAACCATTTGAAGTGTTGACATTAACCACACAAACATAGTGAAGTCTAAAAGAGCGCACTGGAAATCTGTAATTATGTTCACTCGTAAATACATTTTTAGAATACCGAAAATGTTTAAAACGATACGTTATGATGTTAAATGGAAACATTAAGACCATTAATTAAGCTCATTAAGCTTTATTTCTAGGATATTGATCTTGTGATCTTTTGCTTCCATTGAAGCTTGAGATGCTCGACATGTCAAATCATACTGGAGAAGATGATCTTTAGGTTTTGTTCACGCATCTCCACTCCAGAGCTAACTTATTAGTTTTAATT
Source organism: Rhinogobio ventralis (assembly GCA_039654625.1). Lineage (NCBI taxonomy): Eukaryota > Metazoa > Chordata > Actinopteri > Cypriniformes > Gobionidae > Rhinogobio > Rhinogobio ventralis. Next base: position 41,817,856 of record CM077195.1, on the reverse strand, counting down.
ACATTTCTGATTCTAATACTACAGTAGTAGTAATGTCCAAAAGTGATCTCTGGAGGAGATATTTGTTTTTAATGATCCTTTGGTTCGATTAAACCATCAAAATACGAGGTAAATATTATTATTTTTTAATATTTGAAATATGAGGGAAGAACAAAACAATAAACTTGGTTAAGGTATTTATCTGACAAAATTATTTGGCAAATTTGAAAAAGCTCACAGGAAAAAGCATACACTGGTGCGTTTATAATTTCTTTAATATATATATATATTTTTTTTTATACATTTTTATATTTGAATAAAGGGTGAAGATGTCAGTTTTCCTAGGTCTGTCATCACTTTTGGCCACTACTGTATAAATAAAATTAAGATTATGAAAATAACTGTATTAAATCAGAAAATAACACAAATTGGATTGTCAATAGTGGATAAAGACTTTTGGACCCCACTGTATTATGTAATAAAACAAAATAAAATATAAATTTCATTAAAAAAATGTCCCATCTAAACTGGACAAAAAAAAAAAATATATTTATATAAATATATATATAAATTAGTCTGCGCGGTAGTGAACTCCGGACCTGAGTCTGCACTGTAGTGAACTCGGGACCTTAGTCTGCGCAGTAGTGAACTCAGGACCTTAGTCTGCGCAGTAGTGAACTCTGGACCTGAGTCTGCACAGTATTGAACTCGGGACCTGAGTCTGCGCGGTAGTGAACTCGGGATCTGAGTCTGCGCGGTAGTGAACTCGGGACCTGAGTCTGCGTGGTAGTGAACTCGGGACCTGAGTCTGCGCTGTAGTGAACTCGGGACCTGAGTCTGCACAGTAGTGAACTCGGGACCTTAGTCTGCGCAGTAGTGAACTCGGGATTTGAGTCTGCACGGTAGTGAACTCGGGACCTAAGTCTGCACGGTAGTGAACTCGGGATCTGAGTCTGCACGGTAGTGAACTCGGGACCTTAGTCTGCGCAGTAGTGAACTCGGGACCTGAGTCCGCGCTGTAGTGAACTCGGGACCTGAATCTGCGCTGTAGTGAACTCGGGACCTTAGTCTGCGCAGTAGTGAACTCGGGACCTGAGTCTGCACAGTAGTGAACTCGGGACCTGAACACTGCGCAGACTCTGGTCCTGAGTTCACTACTGCACAGACTCTGGTCCCGAGTGGGTACGTTTTAAAAAACTTTTTGAACAAAAAGCTGAGAAAATCATGTTTTTGTCAAAGTCCGGATCGGATTCAGAGCAAAACACAGATGGAGTAGATTGAGTCCATCAACACCCCCAAAGCTTCACAGTCCTATAGGTCGACATTTCATTCAGTTGCATTAGGCAGTTTTGATTTATACGCTGTCTAATTTTGATGATTGCGTTATTTTACATATGCATATGATTACATATGATAACGCTTGTTTCTGCTTCTTCCCCTGTGTTTTGATCAGGAGATTCAGTATTCTTTCAGAGGATGTGTAATAGCGCCCCCTACCGTATAACACGGATAGCCTTAAAATTCGTAACATTTAATTACCACAGATTTTGACTCGTACTGTGTGATTTATGAACAGAGTATCAGGGAGACATGATGTTACTCAAACATAGTTTATTCACTGCAATGCATTATTAGGAGTATTTCTGTTCTGCAAATGAAAATATGTTCTCATGTACAAATACAGTGGTCAAAATGTAAACATTGCTGAAGAAAATCAACAAGTCAGCATATTTTATATACTTCATTCAAGAACGTCATTGTGATTAGCCTTAAACAGAATTAATTTTCTTTCATGAAACCACAAGCAAGTGAATAAATGAATAAATAAATAAATAAGTCCAGATAACAGGCAACCAATTATTAAGATTAAGAGCAGGGCAAACATCTCCCGACAAACCATGAAGTTTCAAGTAAAGCGTCACGGCTCATTCAAAGTGTCTATGACATTACCAGAGCATTTTAAATATCACAGAGAAGCAAAATATATACATGTGAGCAACCATGTTTCATATCAAATCTGTGCTCAAAAAATATTCTAATAATAATAATAATAATATGCCCAGTTGAAATGATCACATTCACAAGAATAAAAAGATGGCCTTCAACTAGCCCTCAATTATTTTTTCATCTAAAAATATTAATTACTTGACATCTTTGTGCAAAAAGTGGATTAAAAGGATGGTTGTTGGTGATTGGTGAGGATACACTTCTCGTGACTTACACAGTTGCACAGACACGCTCAAACACCAAATCACTGGCCATGTGATAAAACAAACCAAACATCAGTCAATCACATTCAAAAGAACTACATTTTACAGCGGACATGTTAATGACAGGCAGGGTGGAGCGTCTAGAATAACATTCCGGAAAGAATAGAATAAACAATCATCTCACAATCATCTGAGTCATAAACAGATAATGAATGTTTGGTCCACTCAAATTATTTTTTGATCATTAAATCCCTGCAGCCCATGTTTAAAGTCAGGAAAGAAGATCTGAAACCTTTTAATAACCATCAAACACTGAATTGGGAATAAAATGACAATCAAATGCCAACAAATAGTGATTAGAAAATATTAATATTAATATCAAATGTGTTTCAGTGTAGTAGTTAAATGTTTGGTCCTTATATGCACTCATGAGAAAGTGATTGTAGCCAGCATCAAAAATATTAAATATTTTTTATATCTAATGAATAATCTCTGTATTTCATTTTTGTTCTCATATGGAATATATAAAGGAATGCATGTAAGCTCTTCCTCAGTTTTCTTGTCAGTTGTTCAAACTCTTGTGTCCTGTAGTGCTGGTTTGGGATATGTTTCCTGCGGCCTTGTGTCTTAATCCACTGACATTAACTGATCCTGGATCAGCCTTTACCTCAGTCGAGCAGAGAAGCAGCGCATATACTCCGTCATCCAGCGCTCATCTGCCATGCTCAGTGCTGATCTCCGGGCCTTCTCCAGGTCAGCTGACCTCGCCCTCCGGTGGTCTGATGCTCGTCCACCTTTTTTAGACTCTCTTCGTGTCTGGACACCCACGTCGGCCTGATGAATCTAAAAATTAAATGATGTTTTATTAACAAGGTTCGGGAGGAGCACGTTCAGATAATTGTGGAGAGCACTCAGCTAATCAACAATAAGAGGTATATATATACGCAGCAGTCTTACCTCCGTTTGTTGACAGTTTATCAGCATCCCTCCACTACCCCTTCTCCTTATTTTTTGTTCTAACCACTTACATACAGGGGGGGGGGGGGGGGGGGGGTAGTGGCGGGGACTCCCCTCGGACAGCACGGCAAATACGCATTTAAATTTACTTCTCTATAATTATATGTAAGTGTGAACTCGTGAAATCTGGTTTATTCTGATTCTTGGCACTCTAATTTAACTCATTGTGATTGAGCTTATTCTGATTTAATTTGCAGTTTTCTACACTGATGAAATGCAAATTTGTTTAACCTACTCAACCTTTGTATACCAGAGAAGGTAATCTCGCTGTAGCTTCAGGATATCACTGCTCTACGCTGAATAATTCACCGCTTCCACACGCAAGGTCAGATGTCACATGTGCTTCATTCCACTGATTAGAACACAGATGTTTAGCCACTACAAAATTTCCCTCTTTGTATGTATAATTTATTCAAATCTGCTAAAAACACACTCATGTTCACTGCTAATGGCTACCCATACAAAAAAAAGTTGGCCAAAATACAGTATATGTTGTAAACGTTGCAGCTTTTCAAAATATAAATACATTTTAAAATATATTGGCTATATATACACATATGGCCAAAAATGTGAGGAATGTAACATAAAAATATGTAAATACACTTTAAACCAATGGAAACTCACCTCTCCAGCAGACACAGATGCTCTAATATTTGGTGTTCTTCTGTCCCTGGTCTCAATGTGCCTTTCTGCCCAGTCACAGTGCATAAAAGACCGTCTGTTGTCACGGTTGGACGTCCGCTCCTTGGTGTTGACCGGTGGTTGGCTCTTGGCCCTGGATGGTTTTCTTGATATGGATATGTGTGATTCATCACTATCCAGCTCCTTATTGGGATAGCATGGCTCTGAACGGGGGGCCCGGTGTCTCTGACGCCGTTTTGGATTAGAAGCTGATGGTCCGTTAGTGGTCACACCTTTGCGACCATTTTCTGTGATACAAGCAAAATGAATAATTTGATACGGTCACTAAATCAGGTTTCAATCTATCGACAAACTGAAACTCAAGGATGGCGCGATCACACAAGAAGACATTGACCTACCCAAAGGAGTTGAGCTTTCCATGGTTGCACTGGTATCCGTGTGAACTTCTCCATTCACCTGTGGCTTCCAGGAGTTCTGAACCAACATGCTCTCGTTCTTGGACTCTGATGAGGATATGTAGTGTTTGCCATTTGATACGTTTACCTCTTGCAGTTTGGGACTGGACGTTCCGCTCGAGTCGGACCCGCTGTCCCATCCGTTCTCGAATAACGGTCTGTGTGTCTGCTCCATCAGCCTCCGCGTCAGTCTGTACTTCACAGAGTCCTCGTAACTTTTCGAGAATGTCTCCCACTTGGGATCTCTGTACTTCTTCATGTACTCTGTCCGGACCTTCTTGGACATGATGTTGTTATTGGTAGACATTTCGCCCTGTTGATATAGTCAGTCAGTCACCTAAGGAATGAACATTATAATGTAAATTGGAAGTGGCAGTCTTGTCAATGCACACTCGCATACTTGACCCTTTTCACATTTCCATAGTTCACAAGTCATTTCACTCGGCGGCCATTTTTGAAACGCCTCTTAGGCATGCAAGTGCAGCTCCATCTCTTTGAATGGGGAAACATCAAATTCTCCAAAACTGTTAGCCAAGCTTACGATTAAATTTCATATTTGAAATCCCCAATGAAATCCGACAACAACTGTCTCATAAATTTAGTTTCTAAACACTCGAATCATGACAAAAAACTGAATTTTTCAGCCTGGATAAAGCTAATGCGCATGCACAATCCTAAACGTGCGTCTCAGAACACTGTCTGTTTCTAAAACAACTGGAGCGGCAGCTGCAGTGACGCGATGACTTTACTAATCAACGATTAGCTCTTTCATTTAGAAGGCGGGGCTTATTCACCATATAGGTCGTTGCACTTTCTCCAATTCATAAGTAATCGGAGTGTACCGTCTTCCTATATATAAAGTCTTTGGCGCAAGTCGTCAGTAGTTGGGTAAACTTCTGTAGCGGTGAATACGAGAATACATTAAATATATATATATTTTTGTGTTCCAATTTGCTCGAATAGCAAAAGAAAAACTCCACAACAGTGTTTTCACAATTTTCAAAAAGAGGGAAAAATAGAGAGAGACTGATAACGGCAGTCAGAAGAGAGAAATATGTAAATTTTACTGTCACTCCCACAGCCGCTGTATTAGAAACACCCTCACAGCAGCATTAAAGCCACAATATGTAATTCGCCACTAGAGGTTGCATATTCAAAACAAAGGCGTAGCTTAAAGACGCCTTGATTGGAGCTTTTATTCTGCCACAGTCGCCGCTTCCACTTCTTCCGGTCAAGCGTATGTGGAGTATCATATGTTTTATCATATTAGATACATTTGAGAGTGTTGAAAGTTATGTTATATACGCTACTCTGTGCGTTCACTCGGCTATTCGATATTAGGCATGGTAAAACATGGTACTCCCGCTAAATCAAGAAAACAGATTTAAACAATAAGTCTAACTGTGTTGAGCTGTATAACAATGATTAGTTTTCTGTTGATGAATGTCTCCAAACAGCTGCTCACCTGATACATAATATTTTAAAGCGTCTATAAAATAAAACCGGAAATCGAGGGTAGCGCGGGTATTATGTAATTCACAGGCGACGCACGGACACGATCCGTGTCCTGGTTAAAATTGCTTATTTCTCTGGATTTAAACATTCTTGGAAACATTTGGGATAATGTAAGTACACAAGGATAAATTGTTCCAACAATCTTACATATTGTGCCTTTAACTATTTTTTGTAATTTGATGCAAATATAATACAAAGTTTTATAAATGTACATAGAGTCCCTTAAATGTCATCATCTGTGCGGTTTATGGGTTTACTTTGGTTACACTTTATTTTACAGTGTCCTTGTTACATATTAGTACTTACCACCATAGTAATAACAGAAAATACAAACAAACCCTACCGCAAGTACATGTTGTTAATTAATATTACTCAGTATTTAAATATATAATTACACTGTAACAATGTGTGTTTTGTTATTCCAGTTCTTTGGCTGAGTAGGTTACAGCTCAGTGCCCACATTATTTATTTATATTCTTTACATAATACATAAGCCGATGTCATCTTTCTAAAAGGGACATTTTTGCGACGTTTTTAATGCACGTTTATCATGCTGCGACATGTTCAAGTATTCATAATCATAATATATAATAAAAATGCACTGCATTAAAGAAGAATGCATTTTTTTTTTATTAAGGAATTGCTCAAACCATTGAAATATACCAATCGCTAATTTATTAATTAAATAAAGCCGGCAGAGCACTGTGTTCACAGGTCTGTCTTCACCTGCTGTGTAGGTAAACATTGACTCGGATAAATGTAAGCGCTTTAAACTCACCTGCTCCTTTATTTTCCGTTCCTCAGGCTTTAACGTCGGATGAAGACGTACATTTTTTTATTCTAACATCCTTACGAATTCCAAACACATCTGTCCATCATTGTTGAGCGCCTGCTGCGTACTAGAAAAACAACCCTCACTGATATTACAGCTTTGGTGATTTACAGTGCGCATGCGCACACCGTCACACTTGGACTGCCTGAGGACTTGATGCGCAGGTACCAATCGATCCTAATTTGATTATAATCACCTACTTTGTTCCAGTGGGTGTAGGAAGTTAATTATTTGTGGGCATTTTCGCAATGGTTTTTGTTATGGGAAAGGACATATATTGGAGAATATCAACAATACTACATTCCTCTCATAAGTAGCGATGAGTTTTCAGCGCATGCGCAGGAGACTTCTCTGTCTGTTACACCAATTTAAATAAAAATATATTTCGAGGTTTTAAAAAATATTTTTTTGGATGTACAATATTTTTATTCTGCTGTTGAATTATATTGATCTCTATGTTGTTGGATAAAATTTAACATGAATGACTGACAAACTTAGCTTGGACATGGATGGTATCTGGGTAATACTTTGTCTTAAAAAATATGTACCAAATATGTGACCACAAAACCAGTAATATGGGTACATTTTTTTTTTTTAAATATAAATTTAATATATATTTATTATACATATATATATATATTTTTTAAATATCATCTGAACGCTTTCCATTTGTGTATGGTTTGTTAGGATAGATTTGAAAATCTGGAATCTGAGGGTGCAAAAAATCTAAATATTGAGAAAATCGCCTTTAAAGTTGTCCAAATGAAGTCCTTAGCAATGCATATTACTACTAATAATACATTTTTGATATATTTACAGGAAATTTACTAAATATTTTCATGGATCATGGTCTTTGCTTAATATCCTAATGATTTTTGGCATAAAAGAAAAATCGATAATTTTGACCCATACAATGTATTGTTGGCTATTGCCACAAAAAAATATGACTGGTTTTGTGGTCCAGGGTCAAAAATGATTCAGTAATATATTCAATGTTAAACCAGTATTATTACTCATTTTATGTTTATAAGCAATCAATCTAATAAGGTATTATGATGTACACTAAAAGCTAATAAAGATTGATTCCTTTACAGAGTATAAACTATAAGACTGTCAGTGCTACTGTATGTAATGTTCAATTGTCCCATAAATATTCATCATCCATTAGAGCCCATTTAAACAGCCCAGATGGTTTATAGTTGTCAGATTACAGACATAACAAGACTTCTGGCAGTGTTATTCATCTGTAAACCATCTGAGAGGTTGGGTAAATGTTGTTTAGTCTGTCTCAGTGTAAATCTTATAAGAGTACTGACATATTCATTGACGAGTACCATGTTTAAAAACAGATTTTCAGTTTTATTTGTCTGTTGAAGTGTGATTTGTGTTGGTCGTCAACTGGACCGGGTGTACAGTGGAACGCATGGCACTGGAATCTAAGGGAGAGAGGGATCCTTCCATTTCAAACAGCATTCGCCAAAATACCAAGCCATGGAAGTCAGTAATAAATACATTTGTGTGCAATAAGAGCGCTTGGTATTTTCTCTCCCTTTGACGTTAGTGTCCTTTTCTCAGTTTATGCTTCAACTGCTCCTACGGCATCATCGCATAAATAACGGCTGTAGAAAACCTGTCCACAGGAGCAATGCACCGTCGCTCGGTTCCTGAGCAGGAAGCAATGACACAGGCACTTTGAGCCAGGCGTTTAGAAGCACTTGCGGTGGACGATGCTGGGACCGGCCTCATCGTATTCCTGCTTGGTGATCCACATCTGCTGGAAGGTGGACAGGGAGGCCAGGATGGAACCGCCGATCCAGACGGAGTACTTGCGCTCAGGGGGAGCAATGATCTAAAGAGGAGGAGGAGATCAATTATTACTCAGAAAACCAGGTTGTCAAAACATGGGCAGTTTTCTTTCCATGCCTTATTGTGCACTTATCAACGCATGTTATTCCAAAGAAAAACTTACCTTGATCTTCATTGTGCTGGGAGCCAGGGCTGTGATCTCCTTCTGCATACGGTCAGCAATACCAGGGTACATTGTGGTACCACCAGACAGGACGTTGTTGGCGTACAGGTCCTTCCTGATGTCAATGTCGCACTTCATGATGCTGTTGTAAGCGGTCTCGTGAATGCCAGCAGACTCCATACCTGTGCAAGTGTTTTAAAGAGAGCATATAAATGGTTGGAGCGCTAAAAGGTAAGACAACTGATCATTTCAGATGTTTTCAGACATACCAATGAAGGAAGGCTGGAACAGGGTCTCAGGGCAACGGAAACGCTCGTTACCGATGGTGATGACCTGACCGTCGGGCAGCTCGTAGCTCTTCTCCAGGGAGGAAGAGGAGGCAGCGGTGGCCATCTCATTCTCAAAGTCCAGGGCAACATAGCACAGCTTCTCCTTGATGTCACGGACAATCTCACGCTCGGCTGTGGTGAACGACAAATCAAAAGTAGTTTATATGGTCTGTTTCACACATGCTAACTACATATGCCAGTAATAAGTGACAAGGTACACACCGGTTGTGACGAAAGAGTATCCGCGCTCAGTCAGGATCTTCATCAGGTAGTCTGTCAGATCACGACCAGCCAAGTCCAAACGCATGATGGCATGGGGAAGAGCGTAACCCTCATAGATGGGCACATTGTGGGTCACACCATCACCGGAGTCCAGCACAATACCTAACAACAGCCGGAAACAAGAAATTAGTCAGCCAGAGCTAACAGTAAGCATGTTTGAATGAGTGGCTAATATATAATTAAAGTGCCCCTATTATGGTTTTTCGAATATTCTCTTTCATGCAGTGTGTAATATGCAGAGTTGTAAAGTCCAAAGTGCACGATAAATAAAGTTATTGTCTCCCAAAAGAAAGAACCGACTCTGACCCACCTAAACGAGTCGTTTTTGTTTAGAATCCCACTGCGTGACAGTTCTACGTCACTAGATAAAATATTTGTATAATGCCCGCCTATGTTGTACGCAAACAACTTGACCCGCCCATAAACACATCATTTTACTGACAACTGCTTCAATGCAGGATTCACAAAACGCTTGCTCTTGAAAGATGGGTCAGAAGCAGCCATGTGCCACGATTACCTAAAACTGTGTCTATTAATGCAGATTGTCTGTGGTTCTTACTACTTTGAGTAAAGATGAAGGATGGAGCAAGATTTGTTTTACAAACGTTTATGTTACATCAGTCATTCACGTTAGTGCTCGGCAAACGTATGCGCTGTTATTGATACAGTTCCTTCATGTGCACCGCAATAAATCAGAAATATACACATCGGATTGTTGATGAACGTACTCTTGTTAATGCTGATGGTGAGGAATTACAAATGCAACATATCATAATGTACCTCAAACTGAGTAGTGTATCATTGAGAAACGTCCTGCTCAAGTCGTCTTTGCAATGGAGGTTGGGGTTGAATAACTACTTCTTCCAATGTTTTATCATCGATTCGGACTCATGCTCGGATTGACGTGGAACAATCAACGCCATCGTTACTGTCTTTACATTGTGTACAATCGCTGAGCTTTAGGAAGCCTCCGGATAGAGCTGAAGTTTATGGTAATGGGCGTTTAGCTTTCACAACATGCTGTATGCGGTAGACCAATCACAACAGACTGAGCCATCTGGCCAATCAGAGCACAGTAGCTCGTGGAAAGGAGGGATTTAGAGAGACTGAATCATTTGTCGAGTCATTTGAGAATCATTGAACAATGTGGTGATGTGCAATGTATATTATGAGTAAATTAAAGTGTTTTTTGTCCGTTGATGCATGTAAACCTGTTGTAGGAGACCTCCAAAACAACATTAAAAGCTTTTAAAATAGCATAATAGGGGCACTTTAAAACGGCGTCAAATGCCCTAATTGAGTAATTGTTGCCCTTTCGTTGTCTTACCGGTGGTACGGCCAGAAGCATACAGGGACAGGACGGCCTGGATGGCCACGTACATGGCGGGGACGTTGAAGGTCTCAAACATGATCTGGGTCATCTTCTCACGGTTAGCCTTGGGGTTCAGAGGGGCCTCAGTGAGAAGGGTTGGGTGCTCCTCGGGGGCCACGCGGAGCTCGTTGTAGAAGGTGTGATGCCAGATCTTCTCCATGTCGTCCCAGTTGGTGATGATGCCATGCTCAATTGGGTACTTAAGGGTCAGGATACCTCTCTTGCTCTGAGCTTCGTCTCCAACGTAGGAGTCTTTCTGACCCATACCGACCATCACACCCTGGAGGGGAGCAAGAGTGACATGATCAGAATAGCTCAAAGATAACCCATACAATCATTCCTCTTCACCTTGTAAAGAGAAAAACACAAATCCAGCAAAGATCTCTGTATGTACCTGGTGACGTGGGCGGCCGACAATGGAAGGGAAGACAGCCCTGGGGGCGTCATCACCGGCAAAACCAGCCTTGACCAGGCCAGAGCCATTGTCGCACACCAAAGCTGTAGTCTCGTCGTCGTCACACATCCTGATGGGTTCTAAGAATAGACAAAGTCAGTGAGAAAACAGAGAAGTTGAAGAGGGCACTAAAAAACTCAACATGGTAAGCAAATAGAAACTTGGTGAGAACCGACTGCATTATCCAAACCTGACAAATGTTCAGTGTACACTTTATAAGAAATCAAATTAATATTGATCTTCAATATATTTATTCAGTTACCTAACAGTTAAATATCTGAGAGGAATTTGAATTAAAAGATGTGAGAGAAACAGGTCGCTTTTTTGTATTTAATTTGCACCAATATCATCAAAATCAATGCATAACTAACAAAACAATGTAAAAAAAGTGCATTTAGATGTTTTAGTCATTTCAACTTAAATTGCATTAAACTGAATTAAAAAGAGCTTTTGATGAGTTAAAGCAATGTAAAAACATTTGTTGTCGTAAGTTATCGATCATATCGTTTTTACAGTGAATTGCGCGTTACGGATTCATTAAAAATAGCTAGATAATTAAGTTTAATCTTAAAATACACCGTCAAAGCAAACTTTCCGTGATATCACTGCAACAAAGAAGTTTTGACTCCTCTTAAACAAAAGTAAATCCTTCCATTCACATCTTAAATTTTCCAGGTCTGAATCGCGATCCTTGAAATAGCAGGTCCGCTACTCAAACGTACGGGTGCGCGCTCTCGTGTCAGTGCGCGCTTACCTGTGGCTGCTCAAGACAGAGTCCTCAAGTCAAACTGAAGTGCCGATGGCTCCTGCTACACAGTGAGGCGCGCCACCTTATATACCCGTCCTCTGCTTTTCCAGCTCTTCGGACAACCATTAAGGAATGTCCATACATTCGAATGGAATTCTTCCCGATCCTCGTCCATATTTGGGTGTCGCTGGGTCGAGCGGAGGGTCTCAGCGCCTGTGAGCTGCACAGCGCCGCGCTCCGGGCGCACGGGACGGTCCATATATGGCGCTCTAGACCCCGAACCACAGCGCGCGGGCGCAGGCCCGTGTAAGGGGTGAGTCCAGCGCCACCAAACGAGTGGACACGGAGGCCAGCACTGGGTGTTTGTGGGCTATATATCAATATAAGGACATGGCAGTGTGTTATGATTGTTTACGATTTTCTTACGTGGGGCATTAATTCTCATTTAATTATTTTAATTTAAGATACCCCAGGTTATTTGAAAGAACAACAACAAAGGAAGTCTTATTAGCTGCAATATATTTAATGGAGTGAAAAGTAAATTGGGCCAGTTTTCAAAAGTCATGAACTGACATACATACATGCATTATATATATATAAATAAGTAAAGTGAATAACACTGATTATCTCTTCATCACGGCACCTGTTAGTGGGTGGGATATATTAGGCAGCAAGTGAACATTTTGTCCTCAAAGTTGATGTGTTAGAAGCAGGAAAAATGGGCAAGCGTAAGGATTTGAGCGAGTTTGCCAAATTGTGATGGCTAGACGACTGGGTCAGAGCATCTCCAAAACTGCAGCTCTTGTGGGGTGTTCCCGGTCTGCAGTGGTCAGGATCTATCAAAAGTGCTCCAAGGAAGGAACAGTGGAGAACCGGCGACAGGGTCATGGGCGGCCAAGGCTCATTGATGCACGTGGGGAGCGAAGACTGGCCTGTGTGGTCCGATCAAAATGTATGAAGGGAAGGAAAAACATCTTGGAAAATCTCCTACCTGAGTCGGTTTAATTAATGTATTCACCATATTAAGAAGATATCACAATCGAAAGAAGGTTGACAGTGTAATTTCTTGTTCATCAGCTGAAATTATAATAGTAAAGTGCTGTGAAGTCATGGCAAACGTATCACCAATGACCAATAATATCAAAATAACCACTTAGCAAAGCCTTTCAGAGAACAGGATATTATAATGATGAGATGATTATTAAATTATTACACAATCATTAGACAGCCATTAGACAATCACAGCCCTTTGGGCATCTCAATGATATTTGATGCCACAGCTAAATGCCACATAAAAAACAAACAAGTATCATATTTCCTAGACAGTTTATCTAGTGTCTTTAGGGATGCCAGAGGCTCCCACCCCATATAGGGTGTCAGAGAACCCCCAGTAAAGTCCAGCGTATTTACCGTGGACGGCACTAACTTCACCCTCCCTTCCCTATTTTTAGGAGCTCAGGGGAGACATTTGCTTCTCCATCATTTCAGCTGCTCTCTTCACACCAGCTGCTGGAGGAAGGAGAGGAGGAAGACTGAGTGGGAGCGACAGATGAGAGCAAGGAGTAAAAGACAAACAAAATGATGTTAAAAAGATCACTTAAAGCCTTGCACATACATTGGCCCCAAAGTGTTTGGACACTTAAAATGTCTGTATTTCACTGCATTAGATATCTAACCGAGCGGTATGTATATGTGGAATCTGATGTTTTGGTGATTTTTAGTGGATGCATGTTAGCTGAACATGGTCCACTAAGGAAAAACAAAGGCCAGGTGTCACAGACAGGATTTAGACTAAACCAGGATTAGGCCTTAGTTCATTAGGACATTGAAGTAGCTTTTATAAACATGCCTTAGAAAAAAACATTACTAATTAAAACAGCTCAAACATACATTTTAGTCTGAGACTAGCTTAAGCCTCGTCTGTAAATCCAGTAAATGTTAAATGTTAAATGTAAATGTTTTGTTCTAAAAGCATGCGCTTCTTTAAAATAGTTACAGCTGATTTAAGGCTGATCTGTACCTGCTCAAAATTAAACAGTCTGTGTAAAGACACTGAAATGCCACTTCATAAGCGCTCCTGTGCCACCTTTGCAGTGTAAAGACCCCGATATACTCACGGCGAAGTTCTTTTTCGTTCTTTGCTTGGGGATAAAACAAAAATTAGAAATATGCGAGCAGCGATATACTGTTAGCGAACATCCTGACAGCACCCACACTGCTGAGAATGACGCTTAGATGAATATGTAAATATGTGCTGCGCGCTTTCATCTCAATAACAAAATAAACAATACAACATTGAGAAAACAGCATTTCGGCACTCTAGTAAAGTCACGTCACGTTTATTTTATATCACTTTATACAACAGATTGCTTAAAAATCAAGCAGCTGTACCGTATTAAACATGAAAAACCTTGTCAGTGCCTCGTTTCATCAGAAGTACAACTTCATTTTCTACTATGAAGCAGCTCTCCAGTGTTCGTGTTTTCACTCACGGATGTCTGATCTCAACGGACTGAACAGGAGAAATGAACAGGAAAAGATTTCCATGTGAAAGAAGACGGAGCTTCCATGCCAATGGGAGTACGAAGGCGTTTACCAGACACTTTTGGAAGCTGTTTTGAACTCCTAAAACAAACTATGTTTTGGCCTGATTTAGTTTGAAATGACGTCACAACAGTTCGTTCTTCGATTAAATTTCACCATTTGGTAAGCCCCAGTTTGGCTTTGTTATTCTATCTACAGGCATCTTTACACAGCTGATTTAAGGCTGATCTGTGCCTGCTCAAAATTCTGTGTAAAGACGTAATGCTGTGTAAAAGCCAGACTAAATTATGCCTGCTCTGACCCGCCTCAGCCCCTAGTGTCAAAGTATACTATTAAAATAGCTGTGATAAAGCATTTGTCACTTTTGAGCCACTTTAAACAGTCTGTTTTAAGACACCTAACTTTAGAAGCACTTCTGTGCCACCGTTAGTTTAAATTTGGCATATCTTTTGCCAAATGTACACTGCAAAGGTGGCACAGAAGATGCCTTTTGTCTAGCAGCAGAAGAAAACCACTGAAAATGATCTGCCTGTAAATTACAGAAATACAGTTTATTCAGAAAATGTAAGTGTTGGATCATGTCATTTTTTTTTTATGAAACGGTACAAAACAAAGTTGGAATATTAACAAGGAAACACAGTAGAAACGTGAAGTAAATGTCATATCTGAGCTTTCAGGTAGTGCTCAAAATTGGCCCGCAGGAGGAACTCAAAGTACGGCTTTGATTTCAGACTCTCCAGCTCGTCTTCCTGCAGGAGATCCTTCACGTCAGGCAGGTACGACTGCAGAGTAACACCTGTGTGCACAAACACACTTTCACTGCAAATGCAGATTTTGCACTGCAACTCGCTGCATGCATTAAAGTAAAATACTATATTTTATACTTCACATCTGCTAAAATCAAACCTCAAATAAGCCCTAAACCCTCTGTGATACAACAAGAGCGTCAACCATACCTTCTTGAATGAGTTTCTGTAGGATCTTGACGAAAGTGCTGTCTCTGGCTGCTTCTAGAGGATCGTCATTATCATCAGAGGATGACCAACTGCAAATCAATCAATCATTCAATCAGTTAGTCAAACCAAGACCGTTAGGCTACGTGCAGACTGCAGGTAAAAGTGGCCCAAATCCGATTTATTTTCTGCTCACACGTGACTCAGGTCTGTTTTTCTCATGACAGTGTGAACGGCACAAACCACTGATCTTTTTTCAATTCTTATTTGGGCCACTTCCATATGCGATACAGGTCTGATGTTTTGCAATACGACCTCAGTCTGAACAGTAAAATCGGAATTCATGCGACTTTAACGTCATTCATCACAATTCTGTGCTCATGAGTCACTTCAAAGATTTTACATACCCGAAGTTATCAAGACAGTTGCGAAAGGTAGTCAGTGAAGGACAGTGAAACTCAGAAGCATTACTGACAGCTCTATATACATCATAAATGTTTTTTCACATCCTCGTCTTTGTTTTTTTGTATATTGCCTGCGTATACATTCACTGGCTTCCGCAGCATTTCACACTATAAATAAATGCGTAATAACTTAATGTTCTCTGTGTTTACTTCCATATGATGGCGTGCTGCGTGACATTTTTTAACGTTCTTTTGCGCATGCAGGTCAGTTCAGGACATGATCTGTTCACACTTGAATCTGATATTGGCCAAATTAAAAACAACAATGTATACAGCTATACCACAAAATCAGATCTGAGCAATAAATCGGAATTAAGCTCTAAGGCTCGCAGTGTGAACATAGCGTTAGTGCTCAATTCTGACTTGTTGCTTAGATCTGCAAGATTTGTTCAGCTGTTCACATTGTTTAAATGTGGCCAATATCAGATTCCAGTGTGAACAGATCATGTCCTGAACTGACCCGCATGTGCAAAAGAACAATAAGACGGCAAGAAAACACGGAGGTTACTAAAGTCAGCATTTAGGTGTTGGTTTATAAGGTGATGTGCCTCGGAAGACAGCGAATTTGTGCAGAGGCGATTAGGAGGACGAAGATGAGGATGAGGAAAAAGAGAGCAGTTCTTCTTATACAGTTTTTCCTCAAGTTTGGCTTGTATGGAACGGTCACCTTAATGCTGATGAGTGTAACAGCTCACCATCCCTCCACTGACTAACTTCGCTGCCATCTTCACCAAGTGACCAAACTACCGGTACTTAAATCTAAAGTGTCTCATGAACGCAGAATTGTGACAAATGTTGCTCTAGAGTGATGTAAGAGTCACATGAATTCCGATACGACTGTTCAGACTGAGGTCGCATTGCAAAACATCAGACCTGCATGTGATTTAGGACCACATATGGAAGTGGCACAAATCAGAATCGAAAAGATCAGATTCCATGTGGTTTGCGCCGTTCACATTATCATGAGGAAATTGAGCAAAATATGAGAAAAAAAAATTAAAAGTAAAACAGATTTGGCCACTTATTCCTGCAGTGTGATTGTGACCTGAACGAGTAAAAGTAAAATGAAACATTCACCCACACTTATCTAATTTCAGTGAGTTTTGTGATGCTCACCTCTCCTTCCAGTCTTTCTTTAAGGCTTTACTGAAGATCTCTCGTTTTAGGGCATCGATATCAAGCTCATCCTTCTACAGGTGAGGAAAGCATATAAGAAACATACCTACCACTGACAGTAACTTCTATTCAAATGCTGTCTGTTATTTATTTACAGATACCTCCTCTAAGTACTCCAACAGATCCAGAGCTTTCTTAAAGTCGTACTCGTTGGCTCCACGGTTCTCGTCGCAGATGTACAGCTGAAGGAAAACAGAGGAATAAAGTAAGAGAAATGAGGATGAAGTTACAAACTGTGTGTGACCGTATTTTAGTGGTTTACTCACATTAATGAGGTTATGAGGGCTCAGCAGAGGCATGATGTCTGGGTTCAGCTGCTTCTCATCCAGCAGCTGTTTAGGAAGAGTCTCCTGATGAAGCAGAAACCTCTCCTGCTCCACTATATCTACACCAACACAATCATTTCAAAATGTTTAGAAAGTGTTTTTGCAGATTAAATAATTGGGGGATTATTTGGAGAGGAAGAGAGGGAAATGCAGGTCAGATTGGAACTAGGGATGGGCAAGAGTACTCGAGTACTCCAACGTGATGGCGACGATCGATCATGAAAACGATGTCAAAAATATTTTTGTCAATTTTTTTGATTGGTTATTGCGACATTTTGGGCCTGGTACCTGAAGTCTGATTGGTTAGCGTTAGACAGGACGCCTTCCAGACCGGTGAAATAAAGTGAAACTGGATTTGAAAGCATGCACCGCAGTGATGCCTGGAATCACTTTGATCATGAAATACAGTTAAGTGCAAGATGTGCAGCGCCAATCTTTCGTATACATAGCATTTTAAAGAGAACAAAATCGTAATAGAATGTTGTACATTTCTTTAGTTCCCGTGTATCAGTGTTAAAGGAAATGGTCAAGTTCGCGTCCTTTTCTGCAGATGCAAGTTGTAAGATTACTTTTATGTTGTCTATATCTGATTAATCTCATATAGGAATCGTTTGGTTGAGTTTATTAACCAGCTAGCTCAAATGCAATGCCCGACATTATCGACTCTGGGTTATTTGAGACGGTTATATTCTTTTTAAAATCATTGATGATATTAACAATGCAGCAGTGTTATTTTGTTCTCATATTTTTTTAACAATAGACTTTACGGCTTCGAAAACACGCAGTGATGTCAGTATAACCACTCTGACCATGAAAAATAAAATTAAGTGCAAGATGTGCAGCGCCAATCTGTCATATTATAATGAGAACAAGATTGTAATAGAATGTTGTTAAAACTAGCACAGTCGAGTTAACATGTGCATTCATGTCCTTATGTGCAGATGTAAGTTGTAATAGGTGTATATCTGATTAATCTAATATAGGATGCGTTTGGTAAACCCACTAGCAAAGCTCTGCAGGGTGCTGTTTATTCAGTTTCAGCTCAAATACAGTGCCCGATATTATTGACTGGGTTATTTGAGTTTTTAGATGTTTCTTTTTCAAAAACATTGATGCATCATAATCTATCAGTTATTTTTTCTAGTCATTTGTTCATGTTTTCATGTCATGTTTGTATTTCTCAACATTAATTTTCGTAACAGTCTTAAAATATTTTCATATCTCCATGTCAGCCATGCCCCGCCCACCACACAACCCCCGCGTTTTTTGAGACCCATCAATGATCGAAATGAGAAATTTACAAAAATGCCCATCCCTAATTGGAACCCATGTGGCCTGCATGAGCATCACAGCCCAATGGTCTAACCATCAGACCAGAAATACTGAGAAAAAAAACTACATGTCCCATCATTCTCTGTTTACACACCAGAAGGATAAAATACAAACAGCATAAATTACATTCTGTGCTTCATTTGCTCCATGTTTTGTAGATGTACTAACACTAAAAATGCATGACAAAAAGATAAAAATATGCAACCCATTTTATATGGACTAAAGCAGATTTTAAAGCCACCATTAAATCAAAATTGACCATTCTTTTAATTTTATTAATGGAATATTGCAGTATTTATAATAAATAATTTATCCTTGCACATCATCAGTTTTTTTAATTCATGTGCACTCATAAATTTTAATCAAAATAACTTCCCCTTCCTCTTGCATCATCTCTTCTCTGATGATGTGTTTACTGGCGGGAGGGTGGGGCAACCTGTAAGTCACATGAGATCCACCAATAGCAAACCACCATCCAATCAATTCCCCATGGACAAAATGAAGTCCCGCCTACATTTGTTCTATTTTGAGAAGCCGTTTTACTCAAATATACGTCACAATAGGGAAGAAAAGACTATTGCAGCTTCCGTTTCATTAAGACAGATGACAGTAACTCTGACTTCCATATAAAGGCACATTACTGACCGGTGAGCTGTCTGCGGTGCACGGCTTCAGGCATGTCTGATGCGAGAGCCGTGAGTTTGCTGAGGGCCAGAAGGGTCTTCTTCTTGCTGAAGTATCGCGTCTCTGTGTTGGCCTGACTGTACAGGGTACGATGGGCCTGTCGTGAAGAAAAAGCATTTAACACTGTAAGTGTCAGTAAGCTCATGGCGGCACACATTAAAGTGAACACTCTGAAGAAAAGGTGCTTACTCTCTGATAGTCCTGCACATGTATGTCATGCAGCCAGCTGAGGTGATCGTGAGCCTGCAGGAAACTGGCCAGCTGTTGGTGCGTTGCTATTGGCTGAGACAGCAGCTTCCCTCTCTTGCCTTTCTCCATGTACCAGCGGAACAGGAAGTCAGCAAAGTTCTACAGGGAACAGAGAAGGCTGCGGGTAAATGCATTTGGCACAGGTACTGTAACCCATCTGGGATTTTAGAATTTCTTTATTTTTTAATGTTTCTGAAAGAAGTCTCTTCTGCTCACCAAGGCTGCATTTATTTGATCAAACCGTAATGGTGAAATATTACTACAATTTATAATGCTTGTTTTCTATGTGAATATATTATAAAATGTAATTTATTCCTGTGATCAAAGCTGAATTTTCAGCATCATTACTCCAGTCTTCAGTGTCACATGACCCTTCAGAAGTCATTCTAATATGATGATTTGATACTCAAGAAACAAACTGATTATTAACAGTGTTAAAAACATTTGTGCTGCTTCATAGTTCTGTGGAAACTGTGACAATAGGAATCTTTTGTAACATTATAAATGTCTTTGTTGCAGTTTTGATAAATTTAATGCGTCCTTGCTGAATTAAAGTATTAATTGTACTGATCCCAAACTTTTGAACAGTGATGTATGTTTTTGGCTTTGTTACCTGATCAGCGAATTTGACCATGTACTGCTGTAATCGACTCTGGTTATCCGTCCGCTCGCACAACTGCACCAATATGTCAAAGTCGCAGTATTTCTCTGCCAGCGCTGCAACCCACTGATGCTGACCCAACTCCACTGGGAGAATCACAGACAACACACGTGTTAAGCATACAATCTGTTCCGCTTATTCTGGCCATTTAAACAAGAAGAGACCATCTGACCGATTGGTAAACTGACCAATCACAAAATAACTCACAGAGAGGTGCGAGCAGCTCAGAGCGTTTCTGCGTGTACTCATTCTCCAGCGTGTCGTAGCGTTCCTGTTGTCCGGAGCGGCGGAGAGATGTCAGCTGAGCCACGTAACCACTCAACAGAGAGTCCAACAGCGCCACCAGCTGCTCGCTCAGGACGGCGCGCAGCTCTGCGTCTGCGTGAGGATACGCCGCGTGCAGGATCATCTCGTGCTGCCTCGTGATGGCGCTCCGAACTCCACCGACTCCTCCTGAGGCTGAGAGGAAGATGGACAAGCTATGACACCCATACTGATGTAGTGATGGTCAGAAAAGCACAGGAAGTCCTTTCAGTGGTGTGTGTATGCGTGTACCTGTCCATGGGATGTACTCGGGCTCAGAGCTGCAGTTCTCTGGCGCTCTGTACAGAGATGCTTTGGATTCTCGGTACTGTGCTGCTGCTTGAAGCATATCCTACCACACAAAACATGACGATTATTCATTTCACAAACTCAGGGAGCAGGAAGGTGATGTGCAAAATATTCTTTTGTAGCTTTAACTCCACTAATATACTGTTTTCAACATAATTTTTGAGGCATCATAATGTTTGAAAACCCTTGTGCTTCTAAACGCTCACAAAATACATTTTGTGCAAATGTATGTAACTCAGATTTTCTCTTCAGGGGAAAAAAAGACAATTACTTAGATATGTTCGACCTGGCAGATTGATTTGACATTATCTAAGTGCATGATTTAATGAATAGGTGAAAAAAGCTGGGCACCTTGACAATGTCATTGGCGTTGAGCACCACCTCGGCCCACCTAGCGGCATCCGGATGCTCTTTTAAAGCTTTTTCCTCCTCATCCAGCAGACACTCAAAGATGGAGGAGATCTGAGACACCTGGAGGAACACACGAGATAAATACATATTCTACATAAGAGTTCGATTAACGGGGTGCTGAAGTCTCTCACCTCTCTGAAGAACACATCTGCGGGTGTGAGGTTGGGCGATATTTCAGTGTTGTTCTTCTTCAGGGTTGATAGGATGGCTGTGTTCACCAGCTCAGGATGCTTGGCATGATGGTTCTTCAGCACGATGGCGGCCGAGAGCTTCTCTGCATGTTCACACAGCAAGAGTCGCGTTGCCATCGGGGCCGAGCGCACTGTTGTGGAAGTGAGGCGGTCTAGAAGACCTGTCTGTAGAGCAGACGGAGAGAAGAAACACTGTTGAATGCTGTGTGAAGGATGAAACGGGTCTCATAGATTGTGTGGCCGTTGAGAGACCTGAAGCAGGAAGTCCATGAGGCAGCGGTGAGCTTTCATCTTATCCTCCAACTGATGCAGAAGGATCAGTGACGTCAGTGTAAATCCAGCGCCCTCTAGAGGACAAAACGGGTACAAATTGACCAGGGTCCAAAATTAACAAATGTAACCCTTGGATTTACAGAAGTTTGTCTTTTAAAATCCATGTGACAACATATGTGGAACCCGCTTTTGTGATGGGTCAATTTTGACCAGAAACTAGGTCATGAAAATACACACAATGCTAATGCTAATAATAATAATATTAATAGCATGTTGTTATCATACATGCATGCATATGTTGTTTAATTCATGCAATTAATGATGCATTAAAATATAAATTTATTTAGCAATAAAAATAATGAAAAATATACTTTCATGGTTGGTAAGTTGGTATATATATATATACTTTTGGAAATTATTTGTTGTGCAAATATATGCTACTAAAATTATTTTTAGGGAAAAAAAGTACTTGAGTATGAATCAATAAATAAATATATATATACAGCTCTGGAAAAAAATTAAGAGACCACTTAACATTGATTTCTGAACTTGGAGTAGTCTCTTAATTTTTTTCAGAGCTGCATATATGTATGTATATGTATATGTATGTATATATTTAAATATATATATGTTTTTAGTGATAAAAAGGTGAAAATTTTAGGACGGTTGTATTGAACTAATTTAATCGGGCCAAAATAAAAGGTTGTCTCCCCATCGCTCACCGTCAGGAACAGACTCAGCCCAGCGGGGGTCACATGCAGGGTAGTCGTCCACCAGATCCAGATCAATTTGGGTCACAACAGCATCCAGCTCTGAACCTCCTTCTCCATCACTGGGGAAGAGCTCGTCCACCATGCTCTGAGCACCAATCAGATCATGACTGCAGACCAAACCACAGCACATGATCTGTGAGCTACAGTCACTGATGTGAAAGAAGCGTCCGTGACATGAAGGAAACTCACCGGCAGAACTGTA
This sequence comes from Rhinogobio ventralis, assembly GCA_039654625.1. Taxonomy (NCBI): domain Eukaryota; kingdom Metazoa; phylum Chordata; class Actinopteri; order Cypriniformes; family Gobionidae; genus Rhinogobio; species Rhinogobio ventralis. Next base: position 41,795,201 of record CM077195.1, on the reverse strand, counting down.
GGAAAGCTTGTTTCAGCAGTTTAGTTTTGTCCTCCTGTGCCACCATGTCTATTTTGGGTGGTGTCTCTAATGGAGTGCCCTGCAAAGATAAATAATATATGAATTTTTTATATATTTTTATATTTTAACTTAAAAAATTATGCCCCCTTAAAGTAAACTGACTCCAGACCTCAGGTCCAGCCACTGAGGTGCAAAGCGAATCCTCCATGGTCTCGGGCAGGATGGAAGCACTTTCTCTTGCTAAAACAGCAACCAGCCCGCTATTCTGAGAGAAAAACACTGGCAGACCGACACACACCCCACCGCCACGGATACGGTCACCTGGAGAACAGACAAAAAAAACTGATCAACTACAGGAGAAAGACTAGGTTCTTCGTTTGGTTTGGCAGTCTGACAGATGTACCTGGAGAGCTGAAGGAGATCTTCTCCTCTGCCAGACCTCCACGTCCAGCTCCAGTGCTGCAGGCGAACACCAGCTCCTCGTTATAGAGGTACGCAGCAGGACTTGATGGCTCAGGCAACACCAAACGCGTCTTCTGCAGCTCGTCCTCACTCTGAGGGACAAAACCAGCACAGAATTCATTCAGTTGTATTCTGTTCTCATCAATTTAATTCAAGAAGCTCTCAGTCTATACTTTCAGATGATTCAAGTATGTTTGAATGGTGTACCTGGAAGGGCGGGTTGTATCTGGTGACCTCCACAGTGAGCAGGTCTGGGGAGGGCACTGCGGTTTCTGCAAGAGTGACCAGGCAGAAATACGCCAAGCACGGAGTGTCGCCCAGATGCCATGCTGCAGCCAACACCACCAGCCCTGCACTGAGAAACACAGAGCATTAGCTGTTGATGCGTGCATGTACTGTCTGTGTTTTAGTTTCATTTGAACATGATATTCAGCACTCACTTGCTGTACTGCATGTCCAGATAAGAGACATTCACTCCTTTCTTGATCTCAGAGTAGTTACTTTCTGAGTCCTATAAGACAAGTAAAGGATTTTAGAAATGTTTCTTCAGCATGAAATCATCATATTAGAATGATTTCTGAAGGATCATGTGACACTGAAGACTGGAGTAATGATGCTGAAAAATCAGCTTTGATCACAGGAATAAATTACATTTTAACATACACTGATCAGGCATAACATTATATTGTGTTGGTCCCCCTTTTGCAACAGCCCTGACCCGTCGAGGCATGGACTCCACTAGACCCCTGAAGGTGTGCTGTGGTATCTGGCACCAAGGTGTTAGCAGCAGATCCTTTAATTCCTGTAAGTTGCGAGGTGTGGCCTCCATGGATCGGACTTGTTTGTTCAGCACATCCCACAGATGCTCGATTGGATTGAGATCTGGGGAATTTGGAGGCCAAGTCAACACCTCAAACTCGTTGTTGTGCTCCTCAAACCATTCCTGAACCATTTTTGCTTTGTGGCAGGGTGCATTATCCTGCTGAAAGAGCCACAGCCACCAGGGAATACCGTTTCCATGAAAGGGTGTACATGGTCTGCAACAATGCTTAGGTAGGTGGTACGCGTCAAAGTAACATCCACATGGATGGCAGGACCCAAGGTTTCCCAGCAGAACATTGCCCAAAGCATCACACTGCCTCCGCCGGCTTGCCTTCTTCCCATAGTGCATCCTGGTGCCATGTGTTCCCCAGGTAAGCGATGCACACGCATCCGGCCATCCACGTGATGTAAAAGAAAACGTGATTCATCAGACCAGGCCACCTTCTTCCAGTTCTGATGCTCACGTGCCCCAGTTCTGATGCTCACGTGCCCACTGTTGGCGCTTTCGGTAGTGGACGGGTCAGCATGGGCACCCTGACTGGTCTGCGTCTGCAGCCCCATACGCAACAAACTGCGATGCACTGTGTATACTGACACCTTTCTATCAGAACCAGCATTAACTTCTTGAGCAATTTGAGCTACAGTAGCTTGTCTGTTTGATCGGACCACACGGGCCAGTCTTCGCTCCCCAAGTGCATCAATGAGCCTTGGCCGCCCATGACCCTGTCGCCGGTTCACCACTGTTCCTTCCTTGGAGCACTTTTGATAGATCCTGACCACTGCAGACCGGGAACACCCCTCAAGAGCTGCAGTTTTAGAGATACTCTGACCCAGTCGTCTAGCCATCACAATTTGGCCCTTGTCAAATTCACTCAAATCCTTACGCTTGCCCATTTTTCCTGCTTCTAACACATCAACTTTGAGCACATAATGTTCACTTGCTGCCTAATATATCCCACCCACCAACAGGTGCCGTGATGAAGAGATAATCAGTGTTATTCACTTCACCTGTCATAATGTTATGCCTGAACGGTGTATATTCACATAGAAAACATATCTGAAATTGTAATAATATTTCACAAATTACAATATCATCGTCAGTCATCACATATAGCGCATTTTCAAAAAGCATCCAATAAATGTTTCTGACCCAGATGGCATCGGTAATGCTGTCTGTGATGATCTGATTGGTGCTCCAGCTTAACACCTGCATCTCACTGTTCTCATCCACCTCCCATTTACTGACACCACAAGAGCTGAGGGAGTACAGGGAGCCGGTTTCCTTCACCCACAACACACTGAACACCTGAGCAGAGAAATACCCGGTCACTGCTTGAACAAATCAAAAGCATGATCTGCATCCACCTGTAAAGGTCAAACGGTACTGACCGTGAGGTCGGCTGGTTGGCCACGGATGCCGAACAGGCTGGAAACCCTGCGACCGATCCCCGACAGCATCCCCTGACCCTGCTGCACAGGCCTCTGGTGTAGTTTACCGGACGAATCCGGAATGAGCCGGAGCAGGTGTCCGCGGTATGATGACACAATGAAGCTACCGCCCTGAAAGAGTTAATGGAAGAAGAGACACGAAAATAAAAGTCATATAATCCTATAAAACAAGTGAAGGATATTACACAAACACATTCCCACAAACAGGCACATAAGTCGCTGTTTGGATTTAAATAGGCAAATGCTTAAGAGTCTATGATTGGATCATTATTGCAGTGATTATTATGTTTCTAGCATGTCATATGTTTGGCAACAGTTCTTCTAACCCTAATTGATGGAGTGTGTAGCTTTTCATTTCTTAAACAACCATGTACACATTATGGCCATATTCCAGGATGACAATGTCATGATTCATCAGGCTCAAAGTATAAAAAAAATGACTGGGAAGGAGCATGAAGAATCATTTTCAGTCCAGACCTTAAATTTATTGAAAGTCTTTGGGATGTGCAGGCTGGACTCTTGCATTATCAATACAAGATCTTGACCAAACATCATTTATTTCCATCAAGAGGTGCATACATTTTTGGCCCTGGTATATGGTCATTCCTGGTATATGCATCTTCCTACATGGCTGTTTGAGAAATGAAAAGCTACACACTCCATGGTTAGACGAACTGTTGCCAAACATATGACATGCTTGAAACATAATAATCACTGCAATAATGATCCAATCATAGACTCTTAAGCATTTGCCAATTTAAATGTGTTTGTGCGCTTTTAAGATCACAGGAATAAATTACATTTTACATACACAATATTTTAATTGTATTTTTGAACAATATAGACCTCTTATATTGTCTGAATGCCCACCTTAACAGCTGCGACGTAGTTGCACAAGTGTCCGCCCAGGTCCAGAGAGATCTCAGTGTAAGTCCCCTCGTGAGCCAGACTAGGCCAGAACCGGGCCAAGCCGTCCGGAGACACGGCCAAAGCACTGACGGACTGTGAAAAACACATTTACATAGATGTTTGCATGAAAGGAATTGCATCATGGGGTTTAAAACACACTTAATATTCAGTAATATTATGGATTTGACTTCACTGACCCTATCAAAATGGACAGTTCTTGTTTTTTATGGAATATTGCAGCAATATGTGCCTCGTAATCTGTAATCAAAATAACTTCCCCTCTCTCTTGCATCATCTCTTCTCTGATGATGTGTTTACTGGCGTGAGGGCGGGGCAACCTGATCCACCAATAGCAAACCACAACCATCCAATCAATTCCCTACGGATAAAATCAAGCCCCGCCCTACATTTGTTCTTGTTCGAGCGGCGTTTCACTCAGATATGTCACAATAGGGAAGAAAAATACTAATCGCAACTTCCGTTTCATGCCGACTTTAAACTGAATAATGACACTATGGTCTTCTATAGAGTTGCTTTATAGCTTAATCTAATTTTTATAATTGATTAACTTTGCAACAGTGACACTGTTATTGAACTAAACTGAATCAACACTGAACTGACATGAGCTAAATAACCACACTATTTTGTTCTTTGTCGCTGCTTTACAACTGAAATTGAACTGATCTCATATTTGATTAAGTTTGCATCATTGATATTTACTGTTATCCTGTTTATTAGCTGCTTTGAAATCTGTATTGTATAAAGCGCTTTATAAATAACAGTGACTTGACTTGAAAGATCTCACCTGTATGGTTGCAAGATCGAGCGGACCGGAGGAATTGATGGAGATGAGATCAGCGCTGTACGCAAACTCACTGGACGGCAGCTGGAGGTCTTTACACACTGATAGCTGCAATGACAGTAAAGGCATAAAGTTCATACAAACGGTCTCTCGGCAGCAAATTCAGCACCAAACTATCTCTTTCTGACCTTTGCCACAGACGTCTGAGACACTTTCCAGACGATCAGATGCTCTCCACAAACCATCCATGCCCAGCCGGACGCCTCGACCTTCACAGAGATCTGATCATCCACTGCAATAGACACAATGTCATACATCGAGAAGCCTACACACCAATACATCCACTGGACCTGCTCTCAAAACCTAGTGATCTGCCTTGGTCCAGTCCAATGCACTTATGCCTAAAATGCCACCCAAGCAGACAAGATTGCAAGGTTTTGAGATGCAGGCTCTATGTAAAGTTAGTTAAAGTAAAGACACCAATCTTTACCATCAGCCATGGTCAATGCTTCCATGACTTTGACAGGTAGAGATGATCCGAAAGTCTGCACGTCGAAATTATACGAATCAACAACGGCATGACTCTGAACTCGCGTGGGAGTAGATCTGGAGAAAGAAGAGATGCTCTCACAAATCAGCTCAAAAACAAATGTAAGCTTTTTTTGTACATTATGGAAACTGGTCATATTCAGTATATGAATATTTAATATGTTTGTATTTATGTTTTACAATCATAAAAATGACTTAAATCTGGTTGCAGGTCACTGTCTAGCTTCTAAAAAACAGACTGAAACTTGAATGAGTATAATTTTCTTTATACCAAATACATATATATATATATATATATATATATATATATATATATATATATACACACACACACACATATACAAAGCTGCATTTTGAGCATCATTACTCCAGTCTTCAGTGTCACATGATCCTTCAGAAATCATTCTGATATGATGATTTTATACTCAAGAAACATTTCTGATTATTATCAATGTTGAAAACAGTTGCGTACAATTTTTTTTCCGGATTATTTAATAAATAGAAAGTTCAAAAGAACAGCAATATAAAGCTTTTGCAACATTATAAATGTCTATACTGTCACTTGATCAATTTAATGCATCCTTGCTGAATAAATGTATTAATTTCTTTAAAAAAATAAAAAAAAATTCTTACCGACCCAAAACTTTTGAACTGTAGTACAATGTTACAAAAGATTCTATTTCAGATAAATACTGTTTTCATCATTGATAATAATCAGTTTATGTTTCTTGAGCATTAAATCATCATATCAGAATGATTTCTGAAGGATCATGTGACACTGAAGACTGGAGGAATGATGCTGAAAATTCAGCTTTGATCACAGGAATAAATTACATTTTAACATACATTCAAATAGTAAACAGTTATTTTACATTTTAATAATATTTCACAATATTACAGCTTTTTTTGTATTTTTAAAAACATAAATGCAGCCTCTGTGAGCAGAAGAGACTTCTTTAAAAACATAAAACAAAATCTTAACGTTCTCAAACTTTTGACTGACAGTGTATATATAAAACATACATATATATTACAAAACTCTGTAAATTATAACACAAACTGGCATCTGATGGTAATACCATGATACTGAATGATTACCATATTTATGTACTACAGTGTTTACATGATAATCCAACATGGTATTATGTCACACAATAATATATAGGTAGCTTTCTGTTGGAGAACATAATATTTTAATGGTTTCTCAAGGTTCAGATTTACATGTGCACAACACATTCGGTCGGTGTGTTTACTCTGTTTTACCTGGCTGTGACAGCGGAGCGGCGTGGAGAGAACAGCAGCCCGGGCTGAACGGCGCTCACACTCTTCCGACCGCCGGTCCGAGGCGCCTGTCTGCGGCCTGAGCTCGGTGTGCCGCGGGGAGTAAACATACTGGGCCGAGGCTCGGTTTACAAGGGACAGAAACTCATTCAAATGCAACGAAACGCGATAAACTTTGGAAACCCCTTTTGCCGCGCGCTCACTAAAGTCAAGCGCACACAATGTGCGTCATTGGAACGCGCATGCGCTCATGAGTCATGACATGCTGCTGATCCTTAAACGTGGATATAGAGACATAAAACTGACCCTGGGTCAGCGTTACAGGACAAGCGCTTGAAAACCACACATTGGTGGCAGTTTCTCATAGCAGTATTCTGGGAAATGTAATTTCACTTTACTCAGTTTTAGCTTTTATATATATATATATATATATATATATATATTAGTGCTGTCAAATCGATTAATCGCATCTAACAATAAAAGTTTTTGTTTACATTATATATATATACATACATATATATATATATATATATATATATATATATATATATATATATATATATATATATATATATACACTCACCTAAAGGATTATTAGGAACACCTGTTCAATTTCTCATTAATGCAATTATCTAATCAACCAATCACATGGCAGTTGCTTCAATGCATTTAGGGGTGTGGTCCTGGTCAAGACAATCTCCTGAACTCCAAACTAATGTCAGAATGGGAAAGAGAGGTGATTTAAGCAATTTTGAGCGTGGCATGGTTGTTGGTGCCAGACGGGCCGGTCTGAGTATTTCACAATCTGCTCAGTTACTGGGATTTTCACGCACAACCATTTCTAGAGTTTACAAAGAATGGTGTGAAAAGGATAAAAACATCCAGTATGCGGCAGTTGAAGACTGGAAAAATGTTGCCTGGTCTGATGAGTCTTGATTTCTGTTGAGACATTCAGATGGTAGAGTCAGAATTTGGTGTAAACAGAATGAGAACATGGATCCATCATGCCTTGTTACCACTGTGCAGGCTGGTGGTGGTGGTGTAATGGTGTGGGGGATGTTTTCTTGGCACACTTTAGGCCCCTTAGTGCCAATTGGGCATCGTTTAAATGCCACGGCCTACCTGAGCATTGTTTCTGACCATGTCCATCCCTTTATGACCACCATGTACCCATCCTCTGATGGCTACTTCCAGCAGGATAATGCACCATGTCACAAAGCTCGAATCATTTCAAATTGGTTTCTTGAACATGACAATGAGTTCACTGTACTAAAATGGCCCCCACAGTCACCAGATCTCAACCCAATAGAGCATCTTTGGGATGTGGTGGAACGGGAGCTTCGTGCCCTGGATGTGCATCCCACAAATCTCCATCAACTGCAAGATGCTATCCTATCAATATGGGCCAACATTTCTAAAGAATGCTTTCAGCACCTTGTTGAATCAATGCCACGTAGAATTAAGGCAGTTCTGAAGGCGAAAGGGGGTCAAACACAGTATTAGTATGGTGTTCCTAATAATCCTTTAGGTGAGTGTATATGTGTGTGTGTGTGTGTCAATAAACACATTATACACAGACACATAATATATAAATATAATAATATATACACACACACATATATTATGTAAATAAAATATTTTATGTTCGATGCGATTAATCGCGATTAATTGATTTGACAGCACTAATATATTTAACTTAAAATATGCAAAATATTAAACCGGTGTATATTATAATAACTCAAGTGTGTCTGTACCAAAATGTGTCAATCTCAGCATGATATGAAACATATAATTTCTCCTTTATTTCTTTACTTTAAACTGCAATACAACATATCACTCCCTTTTCAATCTCCACTGACTTTATATTAATCTCCAATGCGTTGTAGATGAATATTTTGTAAACAAAGTGGTAAATTATGTTTTTTGAGCAAACAAAGCACTCACATCTCTTCATAAAATTGAGGTTAAACCACTGGAGTCTTTAAGGATGTCTTTATTGCCTTTCTGGGGCTTGAAAGTGGGAGTTGTCAATGGAGGGACAGAAAGCTCTCAGATTTAATCAAAAAGATCTTCATTTGTGTTTCCAAGATAAACGAAAGTCTTACAGGTTTTGGAACAACATGTAGGTGAGTAATGAATTACAGAATTTTCACTTTTGGGTGAACTATCCCTTTGTAAAAAATCTTCCAGTTCTTTACACTATTTATATCCGGTCGATGCGCTAGAGGGCGCAGTGCAGCGCCTGAGATCTCAGCGCGCCATCAGCGGGGGCGCAGAAGAAGAACGCGCGCGACCAATGGAGCAGCGGTGGGGAGCTGCGGTCTACTCCTGAACACTTCATCTATGGCTTAAACGAGCACTTTCTCTAGGACGGTCGTATACGGAATATGCAGTAGGTGTTAAACATCTTTACTAAACTGTAAAGTCGATATAAACCGGAATGATTTAGGCGCATTTGAGTGTGCAGAAGTGTGATGATGAGCTCAAAGATTGAGGCCGCGCGTATATTTGGACCTGCATGATTTATTAAATTTATAAATCTTATTCAAAGAATAACTAATGAATTGATATGTGTTTTGGCTTGTCTGCTCACCTCCCGTTGACTTGGCTGCATTGCACAGAAAGTAACCTGCTGTGAATGGCTGTGTCACAACACCTCAACGTTAGTCCGAGAGCGCCTCTCATAACCAGAGATCAAATAGAATGTTCGACATTCAATCGAACGTTCAAATCGAATTATGATCCATTAAAATAGAATTAAATATTCACGCATTCTTATGATGCCCTAAAATCCAGTCAAATATTCGAGCATGCTAATAATTATTGATGATTCATTCAAATTGAACCAAATATTCAAGCATGTTTATGATGCCCTGAAATCAAATCAACCCTGCATCCCAATGTGCATACTATCCACCCTAAATAGTATTGAATATTACTAATGTTATTATTAGAATATTACATGATTCCTTAAAATTGAATAAAATATTTGAGTATGTTTGCGATTCTCTAACATTGAGTCAAATACTCAAGCGTGCATATGATTTTCCAAAATCAATTCATATATTTAAGCATTAAAATTGAACCAAATATTCAAGCATGTTTGTGATGCCCTAAAATCAAATCAAGTATTCGAGCATGCTTATGGTTCCTTAAAATTGAATCGAATATATTAGAGTATGCTTTTGATTCTCTAACATCGCATCAAATAATCAAGCGTGCATATGATTCTATAAAATCTAATAATATATTTCAGCATACATGTTTCTGATTAATTACAGTTGGATCAAGTATTCAAGCATGCTTATGATGCCCCAAAATTTGAGTATGCATATGATTTTCTAACATCGAGTCAAATATTCAAGCATGCATATGATTCTCCTAAATCGAATCATATATTTGAGCATGCATGTTTATTATTAATTAAAATCAAATCAAATATTTAATCATGCTTATGATTCCATAGAATCATATACAATTTTCGAGCATGCTTATGATTCCTTAAAAATCTAATCAAACTTATGATTCCGTAAAATTGAATCAAATATGTGAGTATGCTTATGATTCTCTAACATTGAGTCAAATATTCAAGTGTGCATATGATTCTCTAAAATCTAATCATGTATTTAAGTATGCATGTTTATGATTCATTAAACCTGAACCAAATATTCAAGAATGCTTGTGATGCCCAAAAAATCGAAATCAAATATTCAAGCGTCTATATGATTATCTAAAATCAAATCATATATTTGAGCATGCATGTTTATGATTCATTCAAATTGAACCAAATATTCAAGCATGTTTGTGATGCCCTAAAATCATATCAAATGTTCGGGTATGCTTAAGATTCCTTAAATCTAATGAAATATTTGAGCATTCTTATGATTCTCTAACATAGAGTCAAATGTGAATTTCTGCATGTTGGCATCTTTCTCATTGCACGCAGTCCATCGCTGTTGTGTCTGGAGATGCATGACACTTGTATGTTATGTGCCCTCTTCAGGAGATGAAGCGGGTCCGGACGGAGCAGATCCAGTACGCGGTGACCCAGTACCTGAAGAGAAGACAGTACATAGACACAGATGGCACTCTGAAGGGGGCCAAGCTCTCCCAGTCCGCTGAGGAGATGGCTGCCAGTCTGACGGGTGACTGAACGTCATGTTGATATTTAAATGAACCCTGAATAATAGTAATGGTGATGCTCATCTTTCTCTCTCTTCCTAATCTTTCTCTGCTGTGTGCAGTTCAGACGGAGTCGAGCTGTGCGAATGTGGTGTCCGCTGCCCCGTGTCAGTCAGACCCCCAGCAGTACGAGACCCAGTTCTCCAGACTGCGCTCCTTCCTGCAGGGTGAGAGATGACACACATGATGCTTTGATCCACAGGAGGAAGTGCTCTGGTTTTAACAACCCTTTTCTTTGTCTCAGAGGCAGAAGCACCTCTAGTGAAGGAGGTGAGCGGTGTCTTGTTTCCGCTCTTCCTCTACATGCACTTGGACATGGCACGATGTGGCCTGAAGGGGGCGGTAGACTCATTCTACGGGCGCTTCCACTCGCTCTTCCAGCAGGACCCTGAGCAGAAAGCCACCGTGGACCTGCTACGAGGAGCCCTCACACTGCAGGTCTGTTACTTTTGCTATTAAAAAGTATGTTTTAGTTGTTAACGGTTAAAGCTGTTTATTTAGCTGGTTTATGAGGAGACAGACCAAAACTACATTTCCCATCATTCTTTGTGGCAGGACAAAACGATTAAATGCATCAATTAAGCGTCAGTTACACATCAAATGCACATCTTTTGCTCTTAATTGTTACTTTAGCGCTAAAGCTACATCCTGTGTTTGTTGGAAAACTAAAGTGAGAGAAAGCCCATGTTTAGAATGAAATACTACTTTATGAATACTTCAGTGCATACTGTATACTTCCTACCATTTAAAATAGTAAAATAACGTTTCAAACAATATGCTACTTTTTAACATGACCTCAGTGGTCAGTCAGTGAAAATATCTTTAGTTTATATAACAAAAATAAATTGATTAATTGCATTTTACAAAAAACACACACACACACACACACACGTGTGTGTTTTTTTTTTTTTTGTAAAATGCAATTAATCAATTAATTTTTATATTTTTATATATATATATATATATTAGTTTTTTTGTTTTTGAAAGAAGTCTCTTATTCTCCCCAAGGCTGCATTTATTTGATCACAAATATACAAATTAAAAACTGTAATATTATGAAAAACAGTTTTCTATTTTTTTTATATATTTTAAAATGTAATAATATATTTTGATGGCAAAGCTGAATTTGCATGCATATGTAAATAAAAGTACATAGAATAGCTGAGTGTTAATAAAAACACACTCAAAATAACCTAATAAAAAAAACATAGTTGTGTGTGTATATATATTATTTATTTATTATTTATATATTTCTGTGATAGCTGTTATGGTGCTAAATTATAAACAAACAAAAAATTTAAAATCATTGGAAAATCCATTGTAAATATGTCAAATAGAGCACATTGCATTGTGGGATGCAGTATTCCAAGCCAGAAGGGAAGTTGTCATGCTTTATCTATCATGCTGGAGCCTTTTTTTGTCTTCCAGGATGTGACCTCAAACCCTAAACTCTGCTCCCTCCTGGATCACAAGTACGTGGTGCACCTGACGGATCAAGCATACAGCTACCTGCTGCGTTACCTGCAGAGTGACGACAACAGCGCCATCTGCTGGGTGCTCAGCACACACGTACAGGTAAGAGCAGCCCATAACGCCTTCAAAACACTGTTTGACAGGAAGTACTCAAAGAAAACCTGAGCTTCAGTAATTAGTATACATGTCTTTTCTTAGGTGGAGGTGACGGCGGCACGCCGAACCGACTACCAGCTGTACGGCGCAGGGATGGGAGTGGGAAACACGACCTCCACTTCCTCTTCCTCCACTACATGGGCTGCACTGGATGGGTCGGAGGGGGCGGAGCGTGTAGAGGTCACGGCGGGGTTACCTCAGAACGAGGCGGCGTTGGAAGCGCTGCAGGACTGCATAAAGCGTGTGCGAGAAGGTCCGCCTTCGCTCACCACCGTCTGCTTCTACGCGTTCCAGCACACGGATCAGCTGCTGAACACGGCCGAGGTGTCGGCAGACAGCCGCTTGCTGGCGGCGGGGTTCGATAACTCTGCCGTCAAGCTGTGGAGTCTGCGGGCGAGGAAGCTGAAGGCGGGGCCTCACAGAGCCGACGTGTCTAAAATAAGACTCGCCTGTGATGTGCTGGAGGAGGAAGTGAGTGACAGCTGTCAATCTCTTGTTTTGGGTAGCTGATGGTGTATTCATTCATAGCATCTAATGATGTGCATACACGCTAATAAATAGCAATATTTACATACATAAATATAAGACATTTTAAAGCTTTATTTGATTGCATAAATAAAATTAAGCCATTTAGCTCCATTATGATTTTCTGCATTGTGATTTTTTTTTTTTTATGGCAAATTCATTCCCAAGTTCTCAATTCTGTAGTGAAAAAAATACAATGAGATATTTAAATGGTAAAGTATTTATCAAGGTAGTATTTGCGTACAGCAGATTTAAATAATTAAGTACCCCCACCTCCCTTTTTATTTTTTATTTAAAGAAATCATCATTTTAAAAGTTTGTCAAGCAGATTAAAATGCAGTATAATTTAATGCATTTATTTGTACTAATATAAATGTAAATGGTAATAAATGTATATTTACATAAATATAATACATTTTGAACCTTGTATAAAGCTACACAGATATTTCTTTAGACATTGAGCAAAATGCAAACACATATTTGAATTTGTTTTAATTTTAACATATATCAGACATATTATGAATATGTTAATAATGTTGTAAATATATCAGAATCTCATTGGTCCAAAATCACAATCCAGATTAATTGTATCGCAATAAAGTTTATCTTCTACAATGTAAACCCGAATAATTTTGGCAAAACTCAAAACATTTGAGGTAATGAATTACATCAACATTTATGAAATTCAAAGTTTAAGTAAGCAGAACTAGCAGATATTTATATTGTACTCATTCATTTTAATTACTCTTAACTTGAAATATTTGAGTAAGATAATATACATTTAACTTAAAATTATCATGTAATCTCAATTTAAATATTTTTAGTAGTGGAAACTTGGTTAGCTTTAACTAGCTAATTCAGTAAATGTTTTGATAGCATTAGCATAGCATAACAATTGCTGAATGAGTATAGCAGTATAGAACATTTAACATATATCGGTTCTCAAACCAATTCAGCTCCACTCGCCACCATAATGGAAACCCTACAAAAACCAACATAACAGAAACTCTTCTAAATTGGCATAGCAAAACATTAAACACTACTAAATCTGCCACTTAACATTAATCTTGCACAACAATTTTTATAACACTTAATTTTAGCCTTTACTCTACCTTTTGATTGTCAAGGCAAAGCATGCTGGGAAATAAAAATCCCAGCTCAGTTTCAGTTAATTTTAAGTCTAAATGAAGAGAAACAAGTTCACAAAACCTCACAAATACCGAAAATGTCTCTTTTTTTTTTTTCTTTTTTTTTGTGAACTCAAAAGAAAAAGAAAGTTCGATACACTCTTAGAAGTTAATTAGATTGAACTTATTTAATTTAAGTTTACTCTACTCAAACCAATTACTTATTTTGAGCATAAGGGTTTACTGTGAATATTTGCTATTATATTAATTATTTGAATGTGTTTTCATCCACCTCAAGTCATTGACGTATTTCTGTTTCTAATCAGGCAGATGATGAGGACGCCTCAGGCAGTGAGATAAAGACCCTGCGCGCTCACAGCGGCCCCGTGTACCGCACGGCGTTCCTGACGGACGGCTCCGGCCTGCTGTCCTGTTCGGAAGACTCCACCGTGCGCTTCTGGGATCTGAACAGCTTCACGAACACCGTCATGTACCGCGGCCACGCTTACCCCGTCTGGGATGTGGACGTCAGTCCCTGCAGCCTGTACTTCTCCACGGCGTCTCACGACCGCACCGCTCGCCTCTGGAGCTTTGCACGCACGTATCCGCTCCGCTTGTACGCCGGCCACCTCTCAGACGTCGACTGCGTCAAATTCCACCCAAACTCCAATTACGTGGCAACGGGCTCGACGGATAAAACTGTGCGCCTGTGGAGCACGCAGCAGGGGGCGTCTGTGAGGCTGTTCACCGGACACCGCGGCCCCGTGCTGTCACTGGCCTTCTCGCCCAACGGGAAGTACCTGGCGTCGGCCGGAGAGGACCAGAGACTGAAGCTGTGGGACCTGGCGTCCGGGAGCCTGTTCAAAGACCTGCGGGGCCACACCGACAGCATCACCAGCCTGTCCTTCAGCCAGGACAGCAGTCTGGTGGCCTCCGCCTCCATGGACAACTCTGTGCGAGTGTGGGACATACGCAACGCCCACGGCACCGCCCCCACCGACGGCTCCAGCAGCGAGCTGATTGGACAATATACGGGCAGCACTAGCAACATCCTCAATGTGCAGTTCATGGCCTGCAACCTGCTGCTGGTGACAGGCACTGCGCTGGAGAAACAGGAACAGTGAGAGTGTGTGTGGGGGTCAATCTCTGCTAAACATATCTAGGGCATTTTTCACCCTAAAATCAAATAAATTATATTTTTGTAAGCAAAATGACACCTTTTAGCACCATTTGTGAAAAACTCAGTCCCATAATTATGCAGTTAGCATAATTATAATAGAAAAATGAGATATTCAAATGGTCAAGTGGTATTGACCATCCTGGTGGCATTTGGTGTACTTTAATGCACCTGAATATTTCCCAATAAAAAATGGTGTAATACAATAATTGTGAATGAATTTTACTTATGCATTAATTAAAAATTCTGCTTATTTATAAGTTCATAACAATTCACTATTTTTTCTAATCTGCATTAAAGTACAACAAATACTGCCTTGATGTGTAAATATTATTATTAATATTTCATTAAGAATTTGGTTGGCAAATGTGTTTGAATAGTCACAATTCAAATCTTAATGGTACTAAGAGGCTTAATTTTCTTTCCTTCTTTTTCTTGTGAAATATGTCCTGGACATGTTCATGACAGGTTTAGTGAGATTCACCCTTGTGTGTTTTGTAAAGCCAGAGTGTTGGTGATGTTTTCCTTCATTTTTGGTTCTGATGTGTGTTAATGCCTCTTGAGGTCAGAGGTGCAGCCTGCTGTTCATATAGATGTAAATATTTGACAAGTTGAGTCATTTTCCATGTCTGGATTTTTCTGTTCAGCTTATTTGCCTTGTGACATTGCCATTTTGTTGATGGCCCATGTTTATAAATGTAATTCTGGAAGCACACTGTTCTTCTGGATTTTCACCATGAAGCCAGACAAACAGGATTCATTTCACTTAATGCCTACATCCTTGTTTTGTCTCACATTAGTTTAACACGGCATCTACCCAGAGTAAGTTCCCTACAGATTGAGTTTACCAGGTTTTCTCAAAAGATTAATTTACATGCCAGTTTTGTCTTGTGTTGCCTGACTCATTGAAGAATGAATAGATTGAATGTTGTTTCAATGAATCTGATTTCGCAATCCTGCACTTGAAGTCAGGTTCCTCCGTCTCCAGCACTATCTTTTTGTGTCCCTGGTGGTCAACAACACAATCATGGGATGTTTGTCTGGAACTGTGAAGAAGAAGAAAAAATACTTTTGTATTGATTGTTTCCTTCAAAAGAAATGATTTTGACTCATTCTGATACTTGTAAATATATTTTTGTTACATTTCATGGCTGTCCCGATCTCATTCCTGATGTTGCAAATCTGATTATTAGCATTCTAGTACAGTAATACCATAGTAAAGCTCTCAAGCAGCTGCCGATCCGCCTCCTCACAAACAGGCGTGGCCGTTTTTACCCTAACCAGTTTCTGCTTTTGATGGGTGTGACGCCAACTTGACAAGCCTGTCCATCGGCCAGTGTGGCTGAGTTTATCTCGCACATACACACGCTTACTGCTCCTGAAGACAAGTGTCTTCTGTGTCCTCTACAAGTGTCCTCTCTGTGGTTTTTGGAGCTTGGCTTGCAGCTGATTTGAAGATGCCCTACATTGCGAATCAGACGAGTGGCTCTGGGCAGGCGACCCTAGTGGAGAGCACACAGGCGGACGGGAAGACTTTTGAACAGCTCCGGCTGGAGTGTTTGCAGAAGGGGAAGTTGTTTGAGGATCCAGACTTCCCTGCCGTGGAAGACTCGATCTTCTTCAGCCAGAGGGTCCCGGTTAACTTTGAATGGAAGAGGCCAGGGGTAAGTGAGCACTTCATGATTCTGCAAGATGACTCATTTTTGACACCTGGATAAGGATCCTGCAGAAATTAAGAGTTGATGCGTCTCGGGAATGACAAAATGGGGTAGTCTGGGATATTTTATGCACTTTTGACTTCAATAACTCACTGCAATATCAAACAAGACTTATTCACCCAAACAAAATGAGACCCCAATCACATTACAAACCAGCTGGATTTGATGGAGCAAGCTCTCCCATTGTTGCAGATAACTCTAAATGGGATTTTACTTTCATATAAATGGGTACTGCAGAGGGAATTGTAGGTGAATTTGAGGGTGTTCCCTGAAATCTAGAGGATAAAACTGAGCATAACCCTACAAATGTGTGGAATTATCAAATCAAAAGATTTACCTCAATACTAAAGTAGGATGAAATTCTGAATTTAGTCACTTTAGTGGCAGATAAAGGCATTACATAGTTTTTTTTGAATGGGGTTGAAGCATTTCCTTCTCTGTGATGATCCCCCAGTTCATGTTTAGATGAATGGGAGTGGTTTTTACGGTTAGTAATTACTAACTGATTTGCTAATTGAAAACATGATTTTTGATTGTTATGGCAGATCACTGATTTCCTTTTGCATGCAATTTACATGTTTTAGAATGTATGCACATTTTAAAACCTGTCGTGCAAGTTTGCAGAGTAATTCCAGGCATCGAATCAACCAGAGCTGCAAGCGTTGTTACAAGTTTAAGAATGTCACAGAACCATTGCCAATAATCACTCTTCAAAATAAAGGTTCTTTATTGGCATTGATGGTTCCATAAAGAACATTTGACATCCATGGAACCTTTTAATTGCACAAAAGGTTCTTTGATATTTCAAATGTTCTTCAAACTAACAGTTCTTTTAACTGATCACTGAAAGTTTCTTTGAGGAACCCAGAATGGTTCTTCTATGGCATTGCTGTGAAACCACACTTTGGTCTTTATGATCAACTTAGCTCACGATGCTTTTGGGAAACACATCCTAGGTTGTCCACACCAGTGCTATATTTCCTGACATTTCACTTTCCTTTGAGGGTCAATGTGTAACATCACAACAAAGGCTCATATTTGTGCATTAAATACATTTAGCCATTGGAGACAGTTGGCATGCAACAGGTCAGGAATGCAGGTGGAATGTCGGCATGCGCAGAATGCACACTGTTGGAATATAAAGTCCTGGTTTTATTTAGTTATTGAGCCATTGGGCCGAGATTAAGAACAGGTTATCAGTGGTTGTGATGAATGATATAAGATGATCCACACCCCTCACGCTTGTGTGACTTTAAGGACCTCTGAATGAAACTACAACTGCATTTCATTGCAGGGTGTTCCCGTAGAACGACCTTCGATATGCACCGAGGAAAGAGTGTGGGCTCGTGTTAGAATGTGAACACACCTCACACAGGCATCATGGGCGTTCACACATCTCCCAGCTGGTCATGTGATGTGTCGTAACTTCTAGAAATGTCTGTAAAAAGTAGCATAAAGTTTTACAAAAGCAGAATGAATAAGAGCAAAGTTTACTGTTGTATAAACAACCCACACTAACCAACTCTGTCATAAATTTTTTTTTTTCAAAATACTTCTATTAACAATTACCCTCGCACACCTGCAGGTAATGGATAGGTGCGTAAGAGAAAGAACCAAAAAAGGTCAAAAATCAAAAAACAGAAAGTCCCACACACTATCTACTCAAGTATCAAAAATAGCTTTATTTGCAACGTTTCGGTCCCATGTATACACTATATTGCCAAAAAGTATTGGGACACCCCTCCAAATCATTGAATTCAGGTGTTCCAATCACTTCCATGGCCACAGGTGTATAAAATCAAGCACCTAGGCATGCAGACGCTTCTACAAACATTTGTGAAAAAATGGGTCGCTCTCAGGAGCTCAGTGAATTCAAGCGTGGTACCGTGATAGGTTGCCACCTGTGCAATAAGTCCATTTGTGAAATTTCCTCACTACTAAATATTCCACAGTCAACTGTTAGTGGTATTATAACAAAGTGGAAGCAATTGGGAACAACAGCAACTCAGCCACGAAGTGGTAGGCCACGTAAAATCACAGAGTGGGGTCAGCACATGCTGAGGTGCACAGTGCGCAGAAGTCACCAACTTTCTACAGAATCAATAGCTACAGACCTCCAAACTTTGTGTGGCCTTCAGATTAGCTCAAGAACAGTGCGTAGAGAGCTTCATGGAATAGGTTTCCATGGCCGAGCAGCTTATCCAAGCCTTACATCACCAAGAGCAATGCAAAGCGTGGGATGCAGTGGTGTAAAGCACGCCGCCACTGGACTCTAGAGCAGGGGAGACGTGTTCTCTGGAGTGACCAATCACGCTTCTCTGTCTGGCAGTCCGATGGACGAGTCTGGGTTTGCCGTTTGCCAGGAGAACGGTACTTGCCTGACTGCATTGTGCCAAGTGTAAAGTTTGGTGGAGGGGGGATTATGGTGTGAGGTTGTTTTTCAGGGGTTGGGCTTGGCCCCTTAGTTCCAGTGAAAGGAACACTTAATGCTTTAGCATACCAAGACATTTAGGCAATTTCATGCTCCCAACTTTGTGGGAACAGTTTGGGGATGGCCCCTTCCTGTTTCAACATGACTGCGCACCAGTGCACAAAGCAAGGTCCGTAAAAACACGGATGAGCGAGTTTGGTGTGGTACTTGACCGGCCTGCACAGAGTCCTGACCTCAACCCGATAGAACACCTTTGGGATGAATTAGAGCGGAGACTGCGAGCCAGGCCTTCTCGTCCAACATCAGTGCCTGATCTCACAAATGCGCTTCCAGAAGAATGGTCAAAAATTCCCATAAACACACTCCTAAACCTTGTGGAAAGCCTTCCCAGAAGAGTTGAAGCTGTTATAGCTGCAAAGGGTGGGCCAACTCCATATTAAACCCTAAGAATGGGATGTCATTAAAGTTCATGTGCGTGTAAAGGCAGGCGTCCCAAAACTTTTGGCAATATAGTGTATGACTGATCAAGGTCATGGGACCGACACATTGCAAATAAAGTTATTTTTGATACTTTTATAAATAGATAGTGTGTGGGACTTTCTTTTGTTTTTTCAAAATATCTCTAATTTTGGATGGACGGACAGTGGATGGGTAGATAGATGGATGGATGGATATGTGTTATCAGATTTGATCAATTGATTTATATTTATCTGTTCAAATTCAGGAAATCTGCAAAAACCCACAATTCATCACAGGAGGAGCCACCAGGACAGACATCTGTCAGGGGCAGCTGGGTAATTTGTCTTTTTGTTTCAGGTTACTCAAATGTTTTTTGTAAAATGGGACCCTACTCTGAGCAAAACACCTTCAATGACCAAAGAATGAAATAATCTATACTAATCATATGTGACCCTGCACCACAAAACCAGTCATATTTATTTGTGGCAATAGCCAACAATACATTGTATGGGTCAAAATTATCAAAATAAATGTATGCCAAAAATCATTAGGATATTAAGCAAAGACCATGTTCCATGAAGATATTTTGTAAATTTCCTACTGTAAATATACCAAAACAATTATTATTAGTAGTAATATGCATTGCTAAGGACTTAATTTGAACAACTTTAAAGGTGATTTTCTCAATATTTAGATTTTTTTGCACCCTCAGATTCCAGATTTTCAAATAGTTGTATCTCAAATATTGTCCTATCCTAACAAACCATACACCAATGGAAAGCTTATCTATTCAGCTTTCAGATGAAAAATGTATCCTTATGACTGGTTTTGTGCTCCAGGGTCACATATTATAAATGGCCATGCATTAAATGTTGTCCTTCATATATGACCGTACAGGAGACTGCTGGCTGTTGGCAGCGGTCGCCTCCCTGACGCTCCATGAGGAGACGCTGAAGAGGGTCGTACCACATGACCAGAGCTTTGATCGCGGCTATGCCGGTATCTTCCATTTCCAGGTGAGTCTCGCTCGCTGAAGGTCAACAGGTTCACGATGGCCTTGAACCCTAATCAAACGTACCTTGTTGTGCAGTTCTGGCAGCATAATAAATGGATGGATGTGGTGGTGGATGACAGACTCCCGTGTGTGAGGAACAAGCTGATGTTCCTCCACTCCGCTGACCAAACTGAGTTCTGGAGTGCGCTACTGGAGAAGGCCTATGCCAAGTACGCACTTAGTTTACAAATAAAATGACTTCCTGTCAAATCTAGTTTTGGGATGTCAAACTCAATCCTGTGCGTCTCTCAGACTGAACGGCAGCTATGAATCCCTGAAAGGTGGAAGCACCATGGAGGCGATGGAGGACTTCACCGGAGGCGTGGGGGAGATGTACGAGACGAAGACCGCACCCAACAACCTCTTCGTCATCCTCAAGAAAGCCTTGGAGAGAGGGTCCATGCTCGGCTGCTCCATCGATGTAAGCAAAGCTAGATTCAAAGTGAGATCTATAACATATTCTTTCGTTCCCAATTTCCAGATGTTTGTGTTTTCATATTGCTAGATCACAAGTTCTGCTGAATCCGAAGCCCAAACCACTACTGGTCTGGTTAAAGGCCATGCTTACTCCATCACTGGAGTGGATGAGGTAACCACAGCAACCCTCATTCCATCAAGATGTTTGTTTATTATTATCTTCTTTTTTTGTTGTTGCTCAGATTCAGTTTTCTCTCTCTTCAGGTCAACTACAGAGGAACAAAGGTCCAGCTGATTCGTGTCCGTAACCCCTGGGGTCAGGTGGAGTGGAACGGGCCCTGGAGTGACAAGTAAGCATCCACTAATGATGACATAATTCATGAAAGAAGTCTGTTTATTAAATAAAAAATAATTGGCAAGAAATATCATAGAGATCAGACAGTCTTGTGTCATATACCGTTGCAAATGTCTAGTAGAATGGAATATGTACAACGTGAAAAATGCACACATTGCTCAGAATGTGATATTGCATTTTTTTATTCAACAGAGCATTTATCTTAAAATGTAAAAAAGCCCCAAAACAACAATGGTATTAGCAAATATACAGTGTTGGAAAGGTTACTTTAGAAATGTAATAGGTTACAGATTACAAGTTACCCTATTTAAAATATAAGTAGTGTAACTATGTCAGTTACTTTATTAATGCAACTGATTACATTTGATTACTTTTCTAAATTTCTAAAGTTATATTTGCGCCCTTGTCCAATTCCTGGATTATATGATTTTTTAATTTCCAGCACTTGAGCACATTACATCCCTTTCAGCTGCAAATTTGAACAAGAGAACCAATCAAAACCGCTTTACTAAACGACATTTAAATGGCAGGAGGCATCGTGCACATCAAAAACATTAATATTATTCAATGTAACCTAGCTTTTTACATAAAATATTCAGATTTAACCCCCTTTTGTAATCGTTTTTTATAAGTAACTGTAATGGAATTACACATTTTTTCTCAGTAACGGATTTAACGGATGTTTTATAACGGATGTAACGGATTACGTTACATTTATTTTGTAATCCATTACATCTAACTAGTTACTCCCCAACACTGCACATGTACCACAACAAATGAGCAGTTAAAGGTATTAGTATAAATAATAATAATTTCATTTTACCACTTATCAGTAAATAATATATTGGCTGTCAGTAATATAATATTTATCAGTTGTTTAGTACTTATTTGCAGCTTGACAATTGTTTGTTGATAAATATATTTAAAATGTGTTTAGATTCTACGTAAATACATTTATAATTAATCATTTGTAATTACGTTAATAACTAAATATATTACATTTGCACTAGGGATTTCAAAGTAAATGCTCCAAATCTTGTATTTTCAGCTCTAGGGAATGGAACACCATTGACAGTGCAGAGAAGAACCGATTGCTTCATAACTCCCTGGATGACGGAGAGTTCTGGTACGTACGGCCCACCGGCCCTGTTCACATCAGGCTGATTCCTCTGAAACAGCTTCACTAAAACGGCTCTGAGGAGTTTCTGCTGACCAAGTGTCCAGTAAGCTCTTCCAGGCCTGCGGTACTAAACTTGTAATGACTTCTTGTGTTGCAGGATGGAGTTTGGAGACTTCAAATCCAACTACGATAAGATCGAGATCTGTAACCAGACTCCAGACTCTCTGTCAGATGACGGTACGAAGAAGTGGGAGGTGAACCTGTTTGAGGGCAACTGGATCAGGGGCTCCACGGCTGGCGGCTGCAGGAACTACATCGGTCAGTATCACGTAGCCAACTTTGTGTAGATTTCATCATAAAAGTATGCATGTTTATCCATGCTATCATTTAAACATGAGGCAACAGTAATTTCATTCTTTAGTGTTGCATAGACCTACATTTGCGTTCCTCTTGATCTTCTCAGACACATTCTGGACAAACCCGCAGTTTAAGCTTCGTCTGAAAGATCCAGATGATGGTGATAAGCTGTGTAGCGTCATTGTGGCCCTGCTGCAGAAGAACCGCCGTCGACTCAGGAAAGAGGGGCTTGACATGGAGACCGTTGGCTTTGCCATTTACGAGGTGAGAGATATAAAATGCAGCTGTAGAAAATGCTGTAGATGAGTTTGGCGAACTTCTTGAAGTGCTTCTAGCTCCACTGAAGTCGACCTGCTCACTTACCGTACCCATAGGCTCCTGATGATCAAGACCACCAGGGGAAGGACTTTTTCGCTACAATGGCTCTAAAGCCCGGAGCCGTAGTTACGTCAACATGAGGGAGGTGTCCGAGCGCTTTCGACTGCCGCCAGGAAATTACCTGTTGGTGCCCACCACCTTCCAGCCACACAAAGAGGCTGACTTCCTAATCCGGATCTTCTCTGAGAAGAAAGCTGGAGCTATGTATGTCTATCCAACATACAGATTTTGTATATAACAATAATAAACTAAAAAATATTGTACACAACTATAAAGAACTATTAATTTAAGAATATGGGGCTTGCTTTAGTGCATTTTGGAAACATGTTTCCATAAAATAAAATAACGTTTCCTACGAAAAACTGAATCGTACCTTAGGCTTAAACTAACATTTATTATTATTGTTAGTGAGGTACTTCCTCTATATTCTATATTCATGTATTTTTACAGCACATAATTATGTAATGTGTTTATGTAATATGTTTTGTGTTTGCAGTGAGATGGGAAACACCATTCAAGCAGATTTGCCAGAAGTGAGTAAAAAACTAATAAATCATTGGTTCATGCCATGGTTTATTTTTGTCTTTTTGCGCTGAGAAACAATTGTCCAAATCAAATACAGTTTGGGTGTAAATAGTTTGACATGCGTTGATGTTGTATGTTAAAAGTGTATGTTTCTGTCTAATTTATGAAGCCACCGAAGCCAAACCCACCTGAGGAAGAGACAGATGAGGAGAAGGGCCTGAGGAGACTTTTTGAACAGATCGCCGGATCGGTAAGACACAGAAAACTATGGAAGCTTGTTTCCTTTCCACATAATATTAATAATAATTTAAAAAAAATTATAATAATTTAGATTTTACGTATTATGGAGCCCCTAAAAGGGACATGGTGAATGAAAAAAGTAGGTTTGTCAATTTGTCAATGCTTTTTTGAAAAGAGCTCAATATGTTTTTTGAGCGAGTGCAAAATTTCTCAAGGGAACGCAAAACGTTTTGCAAAGCGAACGGAACGTTTTTGGGGGAACGCAAAGGTTTTGCATGTGAACTAAAGTTTCTCATAGGAACGGAAAGGTTTAGCGAGCGAATGCAAAGTTTCTTGGGGGAACGCAAAATGTTTTGCGAGCGCAAAGTTTCTCGTCGGAACGCAAAACGATTTTGTAAGCGAATGCAAAGGTTTTGTGAGCGAATGCAAAGTTTCTCGTGGGAACGCAAAGGTTTAGCGAGCGAATGCAAAGTTTCTTGGGGGAACGCAAAATGTTTTGCGAGCGCAAAGTTTCTCGTCGGAACGCAAAACGATTTTGTAAGCGAATGCAAAGGTTTAGCGAGTGAATGCAAAGTTTCTCGTGGGAACGCAAAGGTTTAGCGAGTGAATGCAAAGTTTCTCGTGGGAACGCAAAGGTTTTGCGAGCAAATGCAAAGTTTCTTGGGGGAACGGAAAGGTTTAGCGAGCGAATGCAAAGTTTCTTGGGGGAACGCAAAATGTTTTGCGAGCGCAAAGTTTCTCGTGGGAACGCAAAGCGATTTTGTAAGCGAATGCAAAGGTTTTGTGAGTGAATGCAAAGTTTCTCGTGGGAACGCAAAGGTTTTGCGAGCGAATGCAAAGTTTCTCGTGGGAACGCAAAGGTTTAGCGAGTGAATGCAAAGTTTCTCGTGGGAACGCAAAGGTTTTGCGAGCGAATGCAAAGTTTCTCGTGGGAACGCAAAGGTTTAGCGAGCGAATGCAATGTTTCTTGGGGGAACGCAAAATGTTTTGCGAGCGCAAAGTTTCTCGTGGGAACGCAAAGCGATTTTGTAAGCGAATGCAAAGGTTTTGTAAGCGAATGCAAAGGTTTTGTGAGCGAATGCAAAGTTTCTCGTGGGAACGCAAAGGTTTAGCGAGTGAATGCAAAGTTTCTCGTGGGAACGCAAAGGTTTTGCGAGCAAATGCAAAGTTTCTTGGGGGAACGGAAAGGTTTAGCGAGCGAATGCAAAGTTTCTTGGGGGAACGCAAAATGTTTTGCGAGCGCAAAGTGTCTCGTGGGAACGCAAAGCGATTTTGTAAGCGAATGCAAAGGTTTTGTGAGCGAATGCAAAGTTTCTCGTGGGAACGCAAAGGTTTAGCAAGCGAATGCAAAGTTTCTCGTGGGAACGCAAAGGTTTAGCAAGCGAATGCAAAGTTTCTCGTGGGAATGCAAATGTTTACCGAGCAAATGCAAAGTTTCTTGGGGGAACGCAAAGGTTTTGCGAGCGAATGCAAAGTTTCTCGGGAACGCAAAGGCATTGACTTATTATTTTTCCCTTTCATTTCATATTTTTTTCCCCCACAATCAGTTGCTTTTTGAGGCTCTTTATTACCTCACAATTCTATTTTTTTAAAAAAGACATAATATCGGGATATAAACGTGAATAATTTCATATAAATTAGATATAACTGTTACTCTCGCAATGGTGGGGAAAAGGTCGTAATTAATTACCTTCAGTCGAAGTTTCCATCGGAAACTCCTGTCAACCGTCCATCTGCCGCAGGGTTTCCCAAAGGGAAATGCAGGGTGTTCTTGAGATGATGGAAAACTAATAATTACATCATCATTTTTTTTTTTATTAAAATTAAATTAAAACAAATCATTAATTAAAAACAAAAACAATCAAAAAAAAAAAAAAAGCGTAATAAAAATAATTAATTATACCTGCATCATGCAGGCTGCATGTCATGTGACTACTGACATTCGCGAGCGTGTTTCATTTTTGAAATATTGATTTAAATCTTAGAGGGTACTTTAAGAGTATATATTTTGGGTCAAATGGTTTCGCCTGACAAACAAATTTGGGAATCCCTGGTTTATGAACAGTTCTGTGGCGATACAGTGATGTAGTTCAGGCGGATTGCGCCCTCGTCTGGTTACAGTATGTTTTACACTTTTCCCAATGTGTCTGTGTAGGATAAAGCCATCAGCGCCAGAGAACTGCAGCACGTGCTAAACAATGTTCTGAGCAGAAGTGAGTCTGTCACCATTTCCAGGCTTTTTAACCCAATAATAAATTCTGTATTCAGTGATAAATATGAATGCTAACATGTCAGGTAACCCTGTCTCTCTGCAGGAAAAGAGGTGAAGTTTGATGGTTTGACCCTCAATACCTGCCACAGCATCATAAACCTGATGGATGTATCCTCTCAGTGGCTGTCCATGTGTTATTCATCTAAAAAAAAAGAAGAGACAACTAACCCACTCCTGTCCCAAGCTTAATTACAGAAACTAACAGTGAAAGTCTAATAAATGTCCTCAAGTTTGGTATGTAGGGAATATGACAATAATACTGTATAATATGTGGCTCAGTTTTCCTGAACCGAGAACAGGTGGATGGCTCAGGAATGCTGGAATTCGAGGAGTTCAAAGTCTTCTGGGATAAGCTGAAGAAGTGGATCGTAAGTTGCGGAATCATACATTTACTTTGTCATGAACTACCATATTTCTCAGAATGAAGTTTCCAAGTCGTGTCTTGCTGTTGTAGATGCTGTTCCTGTCTTACGACACGGATCGTTCAGGACGCATGTCTTCCTACGAGCTCCGCAGTGCCCTGAACGCTGCAGGTAAACACACAGGACAGGACAGCCTGATGATCAACTATAACAGAGCAATTTAAATATAATTATTTAGAAATAATTAGTAAATAGGATTAGAGTAATTATTGGTACACGATTCATTCTTTTAAATGCAACAGACCCCCAAAATATGTTCATTGAAATTAATAAAAATGAATATTATAAATATGTCTAAATATTTTTTGAAAAATATTTTCATTCTATTAAGTTAATTAATGCCTTTTTTGTATTCATTATAGCACTGTACTGTTAGATGCATTATTTGCTCATTTATTATTATTTATTATATATTTATCAAATTTTTTATATATTTTTAAAAATATATTTAAAAAACTATTAATTTTAATTTATTTGAAATAAAATACTTTTATTTTTTATTTATTTATACAGTATATATATATATATATATATATATATATTTGTGTGTGTGTGTGTGTGTGTGTGTGTGTATTAGTGCTGTAAATTGATAAAAATTTTTTTACTAATGAATCAAATTTTTTCTGTAATTAATCGTGATTAAAAACATTGGAGTTTTTTAATATTTGTTTGTGTTTTCTTCATTCAGGGATGCAGCTGAACAATAAGATTCTGCAGTTGCTGGGTCTGCGGTTCGCAGACGAGAATCTTGACATTGATTTTGACGATTACCTGACGTGCATCGTGCGTCTGGAGAACATGTTCCGTAAGTTAAACATGCAGGGCCATTAACCTGAAGGTCTGATTAGACTCAATATTGCTGGAAGTTTCATTGCTGATGAATGTCTGCTTTGTCTAAGCAAGCATTTGTTCTTTGTTGGGCTGCAATTTTTCTCTGTGATTTATTAGTATATTCATTATCTTTCATAACATGTGAGGTGTAAATAAAACCCAAGCACTTAAACAGATTTTGGCATGTGTTACAGGAGTTTTTCAGGCCTTTGATAGCAAAAAGAAAGGAGAGATCAGTTTGAACATCCAACAGGTAATGCACCATTTTGTATTTACATTAGTAAATGTAAAAAAGGCACATAGGGATTCATTTATTTATTTTGCAATAGTTTCTATACATTGACTAGAATTTAATTAAGCATGTAAACTCACATACTACTTAATTTGTAGTTTCCTTGTTTACTTTTAAGCTGCTCTCATCCTACTAAGAAATATGTTTCAGTTTTGCTGTTGATAATTTCAGTATTTTGTAACATGCAGTCATGTTAAATTTATAAACAAATCTTAATTTCTTCACAGTTCCTGATGTTATCCATGAACGTCTGAGGATTCAAACAAATTCGGCAGGAACAGTGTGATGGATGAAGTCAGCTGTGCCACTGTGCATTTTCACTGTTATTCTGAATAGTTCTACACACACACACACACACACACCTATCTTTCTGTGGTCATTGATACAATGCAATCTCTAGTTCTCTAGTTCTCTTTACCCTAACCATATCCATCACAACTAACTGCCTAACCCGAACCCTTACCCTAAACCTACCCTTGACCTAATTATAACCTGATCCCTAAATCAAGTATTGACCCTAAAACGACTTTAAAAGGCTCTCAGAAACTGAGAAAGGACTGGCCTCAAACCGCTCCTCACAAAGATAGTTGTACAAGTACACACACACACACACACACACACGGGGTCTTTCCCATTGATACTTAACACAGATTCATGTGAAAGTTTTACTCTGATTGTTTTTGTGATATAGTCTATAATTTTGTGTTCTTGTTGGCACGTTTACTGTTATTTTTTTGTGATTTGAGGCATATTGACTTTATGGATTTTGCAAGAAATTGTGATAATTGCAAGATGTTGTATTCTTCACAGAGCTGCTAAACCACCAGGTTTTCATCTTGAAAGGTGCATGCATAATGAACAAAATCAGGAATATAAATGAATAAAAATGACAATAAAAATTACTGTGGCTTTTGTTATTGACAATCTGTGACAGAGCAACAAATGACTGAAATATATTTAATAATTTGTTTAATATTAAACAAGGTCCATGCATTCTGTCAGTGAATCATCACCAGGAAAAAAATAATTAAATAAATGGGCAATGCATAAAAAAACTGTAGGAACTTACAAATAAAGGACATTCATTATTGATGTAAGCTACATAAAAATTATAAAGGTGTTGTTTAAAAAAACAATTTTACATAAAAATTAACTTTAAATTCCAAATACTGAATTAAACGTAACTATTTCTTATTTTTATATTTAAGAGACTTAAAGGCTTAGTTCACCCAAAAATGAAAATTCTGTCTTTAATTCCTCGCCCTCATGCCGTTCCAAACCTGTAAGACCTTTGTTCATCTTCAGAACACAAATGAAGTTTTTTTTTATGAAATCTGAAAGATGTCATATTTCTGAATGTTTATGTGTGAATAAAAGCCTAAATTCAATCTGTTCATCATATAAAGCGATCGTGTCTCAGAAAATGTGGACTAAACCGCTCAAGTCATATGGATTAGTTTTACAATCTCTTTATGAACTTTTTGAAGCGTCAAAGTGGGTAGTTGCGTAGCTGTCAATGGAGGGACAGAAATCTCCCAGAAACGGGTTTGGAACCACATGAGGGCGAGTAATAAATGACAGAATTTTTTGGGTGAACTATCCCTTTAAGAAACCGAACAAACAATATTTAAATAGTCAAAACATCAGGCATTTGCAACAGCAATAATGGGCATATTTGTATAATAAGAAAACAATTACGAAAATTACTAAATAAAAAATACAAAAAGCCTATGTAATGAATGTTAGATGTACAAGTTTTCTACGAAATGCAAAGCTTGCAGGGCAGCGTCATCATCACGTCACGTCCCCCATCTAGAATAAACCAAAAGTCGATCAGGGGTGTTTTCTGGAACCACAATGGTTGCGTCTGTATTTCCTGTCATTTATCCGCTCGCTTCAGTATTTGATTATAAATCCCGTATTTTAAAAAATTGCCTTATATGTGAATATTAAATTGTTGTAACAGTTATCGCATGGACTGTGCTGCTCCCCTTCACTCCGTCGAGATGGTCGAGTCTCCAAAATGGCCGCCGCTGTCCATGTGTTTTGAGCTGACAGAAGAATCCCTATGATTTGATTCCACGTTGTTTACTTTTGATAACATTGATGTCATTAAAGTCACTTGATATCTGAAATACAAACGACCAGATAATACATTAACGTGTAAGAATGGTGAGTAGTTTTATTCTTGCTTACATTTTTAGCTGTCATGCTAGTAGGCAATCCATGTGTGTTTTTGTAAATCACGATTCATTGTTAATTGTTTATAACGGTGTTATTTAAGCACTAAGTCCAGTGACAGTGCTCTAAAAAAGACTTGTTTACGGGTTCAGGTTAGTTCTGATCACAAATGTATTTGTGTTTCGTGTTATCATAATAATTAATGTGTTTATTGTAAAACAGTTGGCTTATAGATTCACTATCATCACCCTAAAGTGACCCTGCAGTCACAGAATATGGCAGATGTGTGTGCGGGCTGTATTTGAGATGTGATCTGTGTGTCTCCAGCCTCACAGAAAGAAGAAATCCTTCATTAATAAGAAGAATGCCGTGTCCTTCCACCTGGTGCACAGAAGTCAGAAAGATCCGCTGGCTGCAGATGAGACGGCACCTCAACATGTCCTTCTGCCCGCTGCCAAGGTACTGTTTGTTAAACAGTCATGACATCCATGTATCCGCCTCTGGAGCGTGTCACTGAACTTGCCGTCTGTTACTGCAGGTGGAGGTGGAGAAGAGGAGGGAGGAACAGCGCAAGTTTGGAGTGTTTTTCGATGATGACTACAACTACCTGCAGCACCTGAGGGAGGCATCCCAGCCTGCGGAGCTGGTCTCTGCCCCTCGTGTCCACAGAGAAGAAAAGCCAAAGCCTGCAGAGGATGAAGAGGACATGGAGGAAGAGGAAGTCAACGTCCCCGTAAGGCCTAACGGCAGCAGCTCCTCCCTACGGCTACAGATTCGCATATCAGATAATGTTCTGACACTGTATATTACACATTTAATGATTTGTGTTGACATATTTCCAGTGAAAACATTTTATAAATAGTTTACATCACAGATATGAATCAGGGTTCATTACTTGTTATTACTAGTCACAAGTAGGTGGTATTAGGCCCTGTTTACACCTGGTATTAAAGGATTAGTTCACTTTAAAAAGAAAATTTCCTGATAATTTATCCCATCTCATCCAAGATGTTCATGTGTTTTTTTCTTCAGTCGAAAAGAAATTGTTTTTTGAGGAAAACATTCCAGGATTTTTCTCCACATAATGGACTTCAATGGCAACCAACGGTTGAAGGTCCAAATCAATGCAGTTTCAAAGCGCTTCGAAGGGCTTCAGAGGCTCTGCACGATCCCAGACGAGGAATAGGGTCTTATCTAGCAAAATCATCGGTCATTTTCAGAAATAAATAAAAATGTATATAATTTTTAACCACAGATGCTTGACTTCGGTGTTCTGCTTGTTCATAACATATGACGTCATCACGTCGGAAAGGTCACACCCGTGACATACGTGGAAGTACAGACCCAGTGTTAAAACAAATGTGCAAAGACTGCACTGATCTGGACCTTCAACCCGTTGGTTGCAATTGAAGTCCATTATGTGGAGAAAAATCTTGGAATGTTTCCTCAAAAAACGTAATTTCTTTTTGACTGAAGAAAAAAAGACATGAACATCTTGGATGAGACGGTGGTGAGTAAATTTTCATTTTGAGGTGAACTAATCCTTTAAGATGCGTTTTGGTCGATCGGATCACAAGTGTATAAAAGGGGGTCTAAAACATTTTGGGCTTGTCCACTTCCAGAGGTAGTTGGAAACGCATTTGACCGGATTGCTTTCGTAGTGTAAACGCTCATGTTGATGGATTGTCTTCCAGATGGGATTTAAACTTTGTCAACTAAGTTTGGTTTGAAGATGAAAAACATAACCAAGCGCAATGTTCTCTCACCATTCCTGATTTCTAACACACACTCACAGCGTTCGGCTGGTCTTGTGTCTGTCAGAGCAGAAACTACAGCTGATGCTCTCGGTGTGTTTTTCCGTCGTCTCCGGGCGAGTTTATTTGTAAATTGCGTGAGCTTATTTTGTCCATTAGATCTAAAGCTCTGTTAAAAACCCATACATTTACCAGCCCATAGACCCTCCTCTTGAAGAAATCAAGACAGAAGTGGTTGAAAGTGGACAAAAGAGACGGATTAAAACACCAGGTGTGAACGGGAATGTGTCTGCCTCGTCTACTTGTGATCCAATTGACCAAAACGCATCTTAATACCAGCGGTAAACAGGGCAAAATACTGATTTCATCAATATTTTGCTCTATAGACCTTAGTAGACTAAAAGTTTTCATTCTTCGTTTTCATTCCTGTCAAATATTAAATATGGCACTACCCCCCTGACTAAGGTCCATTTTCCTTGAAGAGAAAGACTTTAAATGTTAAATGTGGACTTAGATGGATCTGCGGTCACTTTTGCTAAAATATTTAGTAGTGTTTGACAACAAACAGTGTTACGGTCCGGTTGTGTCTCTTGCAGATGATGAGCGTCATTATGCTTGTGTTTTTGATGACCTGCTGAAGTTTTATGTTGATGTGTGTCGTACCTGCAGGCAGCCTCTATCAACCTGCCCTCATCTGTGTTTGCATCAGAGTTTGAAGAGGAAGTGGGTTTATTAAACAAAGCAGCTCCTGTTTCAGGTGAGTTGGGTGGAGATCAGAATCAGTCCTGCTCATGTGGCTGCTCTCACAAACCTGCAGAAAAACAGTGATTTGCTTTTTTATTTTATTATTTATTTTTTTGCTATATTTTATTGAATTTATTTAAAATCATACCTCATATTGATCAAATGTGACAGCAAAGACATTTATAACTTTACAAAAAGATTTATATTTCAAGTAAATGCTGTTCTTTTGATATACATCAAATTTTCCTGAATAAATGTATCATGTTTTCCATACAAACATGAAGCAGCACAACTGTTTTCAACACTGATAATAATCATAAATGTTTCTTAAGCATCAAATCATCATATCAGAATGATTTCTGAAGGATCATGTGACACTGAAGACTGGAGTAATGATGCTGAAAATTCAGCTTTGACCACAGGAATAAATTACATTTTAAAATATATTCACTTAGAAAAACAGTTATTTTAAATTGTAATAATATTTCACAATATTACTGATTTTACTGTATTTTTGATCAAATAAATGCGGCCTCTGTGAGCAGAAGAGACTTCTTTCAAAAACATTTAAAACCTTTGAATGTTAGTGTTAGTATGATTAGACAATGTAGTTTTGCATCTTGCATTTTTCCAGGGCCGCGGTTGGATATGGATCCTGACATTGTTGCTGCGCTGGATGAGGACTTTGATTTTGACAACCCCGAGAACATGCTGGAAGATGACTTCATCATCAAGGCCAATGACATCATGGGTGACACAGGGTAAAACTGACAAATTACAGTAAAATGTGTAACAGCCAGTTCGTTGTTAATTAAATTTAATATTTTAATGTGTTAGTTCACCCAAAAATGAAAATTGTCATAATTTACTCTGCCTCATGTCGTTCCAAACCCGTAAGACTTTCGTTCATCTTCAGAACACAAATTAAGAATTTTTTGATGAAATTTAAGAAATTTCTGTCGCTCCATTGATAGTCTACGCTAGGGCTACCCCCAATAGACGACTAGAAGAGGCTTGGTCGACCAAAATGTTATTATTAGTCGGTTAGTAGCAGAAATAAAAATAGCTCCACAGGAAGTGGCGGAATCACGCAGCCTGTGACGGACAGATCGTTAACGGCAAGAAATCCAAACATTCGCCCATCATTCATCGACCTCAAATAATGGCTTGTCACTTGAAACGCAAGTAGCAGCAACTTTACAAGTCCGCACGCACTAATATTAACCTAGATAAATGTGCGCTATTATTAGGCACATATCCATGTGTTTGTGAGGAGAGCACGCTTACTGCATGACATACAGGCGCCGGCGCGATCACTTCATTTAATTTCAAATACTGTGTTATTTTTGATCATACAGGAGTAATGCAAACTGTAAAGGGTCTACTTTTATTTCTGTAAACTCACAATAACAACAAAACGTTGAGCTTTTGTAAAATAATGAAAAAAATCAGGATGCGCCTTCTGCCATCTCGGCTTGAGTGTCACAAAAATGAACCGAAACTCAGTGTATACTTGCCTCACAGACATGAGAAATGTATTTTAAATGAACCAATTCACGTGGAAAACTAATATTCTGAGAGTAATCCATATGAAACGTGCAAATATGCAGAGATGACAAGTCCGCATCGACCTAATCTCTGCAGCTGAAAGCACCGAAAACATGATCAGTAAATTATTAAAATGTTTGAACAGTCTCCTTTTTTTTTTAAAGACACACTCATAAATCATTACGTTTGCCGGTGTGCTGTGGCGAGCTTTATGCGTGCGTTTGAGCGCTGATTATGCTATGTATTAAGTATATAGGCAATTAAAGGCTCATTATTTTGATTTATTAATATAAATGCACGATAAGTCGACTAATGGCTTAACATGAACGCCTACTAGTCGACTAAAAAAATCTTTAGTCGAGGGCAGCCCTAGTCTAAGCAACTACCACTTTGACGCTTCAAAAAGTTCATAAAGAGATCGTAAAACTAATCCATATGAATTGAGCGGTTTAGTCCACATTTTCAGAAGAGACTCGACCGCTTTATATGATGAACAGATTGAATTTAGGCTTTTATTCACATATATACAAAACATAAAAATCGTATATAAAACTTGAACTTTTTGAAGCGTCAAAGTGGTAGTTGCATAGCTGTCAATGGAGAGTACAGAAATCTCTCAGATTTCATCAAAAAGTTCTTCATTTGTCTTCCGAAGATGAACAAAAGTCTTACAGGTTTGGAACGACATGAGGGCGAGTAAATAATGACAGAATTTACGTTTTTGGCGAACTAACCTTTTAAATGTTTAATGTGTTTGGTTTTGTGCTGGTGCTACAGTATGTAAATGAAATTGAGTCAGTCAATGACCACATCAGATGGCATCGCCTATTTCCTTTGTTTTTTACCTCAGTGATGATGATGATGAGTGGGAGGACACGGATGAGGAAGATGATGATGAGCAAGATTATGACTCGGCGGGTCTGTCAGATGAGGAAGGCGGGCAGAGAGAGTTCATGTTCGGCGACTGCGAGACAAAGAGTCGTTTTACAGAGTACTCGCTCACGTCCTCCGTCATGAGGAGGAACGATCAGCTCACGCTGCTGGACGACCGCTTCGAGAAGGTCAGTCAGCAGATCTGAGGAGCATAAGGGCCTTTTCACATTCAGCACACATTTCTCTGTGAATGTTTGATGCAAAGTACTCATTACAAAATTTTTTTTTTTTTCTTTGCTGGGTAGTTGAAAAAGTCACCAACCAATGTGATAGCATGGTTTTTCTTTTTAAATAAATATAGCCATTTTTATCATAGTTTGTATATTGCATTAAACCATGTAAAATTTAAAAAAAAAGGTAACACTTTATTTTAGGGTCTAATTCTCGCTATGAACTATTTTTTTATTAGCATGCATATTACTAGGAAATTGGCTGTTTATTAGTACTTATAAAGCACATATTAATGCCTTATTCTGCATTAATCCTACACATCCCTTAATCCAACCCAATACCTAAACTTAAAAACTACCTTACTAACTATTAATAAGCAGTAATTAGGAGTTTATTGAGGTAAAAGTCGTGGTTAATAGTGAATGTGTTCCCCATGTTACCCAAAAATGTGTTTATTTGTGCTGAGCTTGATTAAAATCCATGTCGACATGTAACAAGCAAAACAAATATATCTTTCTCCGCTGTACAAGTAAAAACACTGAAGGACTGAAACCATAAATCTGATTTATTTTTAATGTAAGAGTAATTTCTGAAGGATCATGTGACACTGAAGACTGGAGTAAATTACATTTTAACTTGTATTCCAATAGTAAACTGTCCTTTTAAATTGCAATAATATTGCACAATATTTCTGTTTTTACTGTATTTCTTTTATCAAATAAATGCAGCCTCTGTGAGCAGAAGAGACTTCTTTCAAAAACATTTAAAAATCATGCTTTTGAAGGTATACTTCTTTCTTAAGGCAAAACCACTGAATGACTAAAACCTTGATTTATTTTTAATGTAGACTTCTATTATAAAGCATGATTCTGATGATCTAAAAACAGTGATTGAGTGTTTGTTGTGTTATTGAATAGTTTTACGAGCAGTTTGACGATGACGAGATCGGAGCGCTGGATAACGCAGAGCTGGAGGGCTACATTGAGCCGGACAGCAATAGACTGGAGGAGATCATCAAAGACTACTTCATACAGAAAGAGAAAGAGTGAGTGTGTGTGTGTGTGTGTGTGTGTGTGTGTGTGTGTGTGTGTGTGAGAGATCACTCCTCTCATCACTTTACGTGTGTGTGTGTGTAGATATCAGAAACCAGATCAGCTGGGTCCCCTGGAGCTGCCCTCTCTGAGAGAGGAAGATGAGGATGATGAAGACGATGAAGAGGCGGCGATTGATAGAATGGTTATAGAGCCGCCTGCAGAGCGCTGGGACTGTGAGACCATCATCAGTGAGTCTGAATCCATACAGTTTATCAGTGCAGTGCACTTTCTGATGCCATGTATGGATGTGAATGGATTATTATTTTTAATATATTCTTTTACATGCATCAAATATTGCAATACATAATGTCTATATTAAGGGTGTAATGGATGGTAGCTGATCCGTAATCAGTACGGACCAGGCACCACAGTTCGGCACGCATGTGATTTGCAAAGTTTAACCATCATAGCGTGAAAGTTTATCATTTGCACGTTTATAAGCCTTGCAGATTTACACTTTCAAGAGATTTTAAACCATTCAAGTGCAAGGAGACACGAGTACTCAATTCAGTACTCGCACGCTGTTTTCTGTGCGCACACACCCGAAGCTCGCACACACAGAGAGAGAGCCGTGAATACCGGAATGAGTCCTCTTTCGCATCTCTTTGCGCTTGAATGGACACATACACACAAAATAGAGTGGTGCAGGTATGACAACTGGCAGTTCGCATCACGCAGATTCCCTCGAGAAAAACCCAATAGGATTTTCACATAGGCTTTTGGATTATCGCAAAAAACAAGCTCTGTGATCAACATACGTTTGATATTTGCATGTTTTGTCCATTAAAATAATTATCCCAGATGAACACAACTTTTTATTAATTTTGAAATCTAAATGCAGTCGCCAGAAGTAAAAAGCTAAAGGTATAAACGGACTACACCACGGTCGCTCGACTTCAACGTCACCATCACTAAGCTTCCCACAACTCTTCCAGTTTTCATCTCAAAACATTTTCCTAGAACATCTGAGTTAGAATAGTTTACAAGAGCACAATTATGATCATAATGAGGCTGTGAAAGCGGACTGAGGTTACCTGTTTGGTGTGATGTTTAATCTCCTTGACAGACTCTGTAGTCCCATTAGCCACTTGTTAGCAACCGCCTTTTCCAAGACGCATAACAGCTTAAAAAAATCACGAGTGGGGTAATACTGATGTATTTTATGTTGTAGAATAAAACGTGTCTTGAGCTCGTGTTCACCACAGACCTTATTTCAGCCATTTAACCAAAACCCCATTCAAAAAACACATCGACTTCAGGACGAGGGAACCAGAAGTGCTAAAATGCTAACTCGCTTCCGCGTTTTGGCCTACAAAGTGATGTCATACCAGCTCCACTCTATGATGTCAAAATATCCGTCTCTCTGCAAGAATCCTCATAAATGCTGTCGGTTATGTCTTAAGTGAATATAAACAGTTGAGAAGGAAATCGGATGCGTGTCATTATATTGGATCTGTGCATTCGGTCTTAAAGTGACAGCAGCTTACAAATACCATAAATATAAATATGACGTTAATGTTAATCAAACAACAAAACACAGCTTTAACAAATATTTATCTATATGTAATTTATACAGTAAACACTATGTGCTTTTCCACATGTAATTATAACGTTTCTGTACCTGAATACTACCTTACTTTATTGTATTTATCTATGCTTGTAATTAGTGTGTTTGTTCTTATTTTGTTACTGACTGTTCACTTGCCTTTAATAATGTTTTATAAACTTTTTTTGTCAGGCTAGAAAGTTAAATTTGACAGAAATCATTCGAATTCGCAGCTCAAGAAACATTATTGTGTTCACTTATTATTATCAATGTTGAAAACAGTTGTGCTGCTTCATATTTTTGTGGAAACCGTGAGACGTTTTTCCAGGATTCTTGATAAGTGAATAGAAATTTCATAAGAGCAGCATTTATTTGAAATGGAAATCTTTTGTTACATTATAAATGTCTTTACCGTCACTTTTGATCAATTTAATGTCTTAATCTTACTGACCCCAATGTTGTATATAATTCAGAGTTAGAATACTGAGAGATGCTGGCGTCTCAGGACTTTGAATGATGCTGTAAATCAGGGGTGATTTGATCATATTCATCTTTCTCTCTCAGGCACTTACTCCAACATCTACAACCGGCCCAAACTTATCCAGGACCCTCCAAAGGTGAAGAAACCCTCCTCACATGTCTCATTCAGCCAAGGATATTTCAGAAATTATTTTATTACACTGATAAAGAAGGCTAGGGTGAAATACACAGAAAATTCAATTTCCAATTCAAATCCACATACATTTTGCATGAGAAGCAAATTTAAGATGTGGTCTGAGTTCCGTGTATGATTGTTTTCATCTGTTGCACAGATACAGAGGCAAACAAACTATATTTGTACCAATAAGATTGTGAAGTTGTGAATCTTTTTTTCTTTTTTTTTCTTGTATTCATTAATTGATCATATTAATCTTAACAAATATTATCCTGCCATATGACATCATGCAGTTAATGGGTATTTAATGCATTAATTCATCAAGGTCATTCATAGTATATGCAACTAATAATGCTGTTATAATGGGTCATATGCAGGCCTATGCCGTTTACTTTCTCTTTACAATAGTTTGCATGCAATGTATTGTGACCAAAACACATTTCAGAGGTCAAAAGTTTTGTTCACAGGGATGGGCGGGGTTACAAAAGGATTTATAGAGCTTTAAAACACATTAGCTGATAAACACTGAAAGGACATAATGCAATCAGTAGACTTGTGCGTGCCACTTGCAACGCCAAGGTTATGGGTTTGATTCCTAGGGAATGCATGAACTGATACCATGTATATTTTGAATGCAATGCAAGTTGGTTTGGATAAAGGCATCTGCCAAATCTGCATTCATTGTAAATATGTGTTTGCAGCCCAAGCAGATCCAAGTGTCCGATAAGACAGGGATTCCTCTGGACGTTCTGGCGAAACGAGGCCCGACGGCCAAACAGGTGGAGAGGATGGAGAGGATAAACGACTCTGACCTGCCTAGAGTCTCAACGCAGCCCCGCTCGCGGGAGGAGAGCGCAGAGGAGAGGAGAGCCAGGAAACAGGCCATCAAGACAGAGAGAAAGGTGCATACGGCAGCGTTTCATTGGTCAAATCTGATGTGGCATGCTGAAAATTCATTAGGGCAGCTTCATTAGGGCTTTTCACACTGCGCTTAACCCTGGGTTATCATCGTTCTAAACGGCACTTTCAACCCCGGGTAAAGGAATGTTTCACACTTGTAATTTAGATGCGGCTTAGCACCGCTTTTTTACTAGGGGTGTTGAAATTAATCGTTGCATCGATGCAGTAACAGACCATAATCGATTATAGCCTACTGACATTTCTCTGACATCATTCGTCACATACGCATTTCTTGCGCTAGTGTAAAATGGCGGGAGGCAAAACACAAAAGTGTGTAATAAAAATGCACCTACTATTTTAACATTTACAGAGTGTGTCTGTCTATGTATGCGTGCAAGCGTGTGTGTCTGTGTGCGAGCGAGAGTGTGTGCTTGCAAGCACTCGGGTGCGTGTGTGCGCACTTGCGAGTATGTGTGTGTGAGCGTTATTGTAGTTTAAGTACACTACTTGACAGTTTCATGCGCTTTTAATAGCCTATTTACTAGTTTTATTAGTTAAATGCTCCTGTCATCTGCTGTATTCAGACTTAAGTTGTTTTTGATGTTTGCTACATTCAGGAAGTGTACTTTGTTAGAGCAGATAAAATAAAAAGGGAGTTCATATATCTGACTGCTTGTATTCATTGACGAAAATTTAGCCATGTGCAGTAATATTGAAAGTGAATCGTGATGCATCGTGATATCGAATCGTGTTCAATCCATGATAATCGTAATCAGATTGAATCATGAGACCAGTGATAATTCAGACCCCTACTTTTTTACCCGGGGTTATGAAACCTGCTTTTTGCCGTGTTAACCCCACATTGTGATGCCAAACGCAAATTGCATACTCATATTTGCATGCTTTGGACAATCAAGGAAACACTTCGCATTGTATGTAAACAGTTGTCTGGCTATCACCAGACCAAGCTCAATCTTTTAAGATTGAACATTAGTCTGGGGAGTCTGCTCTGTATTTTCTACTGCACAAGAGTCGTGATCAACGGGCATAGCTCAAATGACTCTGTACGCAATTGGATAGTCCTTCAACCAATCAGACCAACAATCCTTGTGATGTACTTTAAAGAGCGACACGTAAACTCCAGGCAGGAAACGTGTCAACAAACGTGTTGGTTTGTAGCATTGATCAGCGGTTTGCAGAAGCAGCAATGGCATCGAGCGATTTTTGCAGGTTGTGCAAAAAAAAAACATGAAAGTGAGTGGTATTTACACCCACTCGAGTGATTTGTTTGCTAAACTAAAGAAGCCATTGAGCATCACTTCTCTATCGTCATTGTGTTACACCCGCCAATAGCGCGCCAGGTGGATAAGCCAGTTTGTGATTGGTCCCTGCAGATTTGTAACAGAAGCAGGATAGAAAAATGTACAGGTTTCCAGTCTGAGCTGCAGGGCGAAATCAAATCGACGGCAGATCAGCTCTATATAAACAGTACATTCAGCATTTGAAAGGAAAAATATCAAATGCTGACAGAAAATGTGACAATTTGAGTGAAGAAGAGACTTCTTTCTTACCTTTTATAGTATGAAGTATCCATTCAGTATAAACTCGATAGTACAGTCGGCAATACGAAGATGAACAATGCTAGAGCTTTTATGTAAACCGTGTCATTGATTGGATGAATGCAGCACATGACCTGACACTGCAAATAAGAAGAGGGTTTTGGAATGGACATGTGAAACATCAGCTTATGAATACCCAGGGTTAATTGTTAACTCCGGGTAAATTGAGACCAGTGTGAAACGTGAAGCAAGATAACCCGGGGTTTAGAATGACCCAGGGTTAACTATTATAACACATATAAGTGTGAAAAGCCCTTGATTAAAACGGACCTTTGTGAGATCGTGATGAACTGAGTCTGAGATAAATGGAGCGCAATTTGCGTGTGTTTATGCCAACCGCCTGCAGGTCTCTTAAAGCCAACATGAAAGTGACTTAAACTGCAATTCATCGACTGGCCGCTAGAGACAAAAGGGAGTCAAATCTGTATCTCCCCCATGTTAAAATGCCCAACTTTACAGCAGAAATAAATACGCTTACAGCCTGGTACAAAATGTGTTTTTGGTCTATACGGCTAATTTTGCCCTTCATGACAACTGTGAGGGGAGTGAAATTTTTTTTTTTAATAACCTTTTAAATTATATTAAGCCTAAAGTTCTGCATAATTAAGGGCGTGGCCACTTGAGTGACAGGTGGATTGCTACTGTGGTTGCGCTAGGTGGGCGTGGTTTCAGCAACCAGGCACCTCAGCTCCACCCACGTCCTGCCTCTGCCTGTTTTCAGTTATCCGGGAGTGATGCGCTGCCAAGATGGCGACGGCTGGCTCCGCCCACTTTAGGCTTAAAAAATGCTCTTCAGAAACCTACGGGTGACGTCACGGACACTACGTCCATACTTTTTACAGTCTATGGTTTATGCCAAATAAAATCCGTTTAGTTCTTTAGATTACAATATGATAACAAACGAAAAAAACGACATCAATGGGGGGAAAAAGAATAGTTGATAACGTTTTGTTGGACTAATTTAAACTGCCTACATGATGTGATTTATAATACATCACCATCTTTGTGTTTGGGTTTAATTCTTGTGATTCTTTTCTTTAAATCCAGATTTGTTAGCTGTTGTTTATTATCACCACTTGTTTACTTCATATTTATGTTAACGTTGAGCACTATTCATATTTTAAGCATTATCTATCTAAAATCTCGTCTAGGGCACCAGCAGAGCCTGGGCCAGGCCCTGGATGGAGAAAATGGGCTAGTTAATAGCCACTTAGCAGCATGTTAGCTAAAACGCACCACTGCCTCACCCTAGCATTCACATTTGTTCCTTCATTGTTTCAGGAGAGGAGGACCGAGAAGAAGGCGAACAAACTGGCATTCAAACAGGAGAAACAGATGCAGGAGAAACAGCTGGTCAGTTTAAGAGCAAACGTCCAGGGCCTGAAGCTCTCGTAGGAGACTGTCCCAACACCAGCAGAGACTATAGGACCTCACTGAAGACACGTCTGTTGCTGCAGTACACAATGACATCAATTACCTTACCAGGACTTCCATGTTTTATTTTCCTCATGCAGTGTATAAGCAGATGTTTATGAATAGTGTTGCCATGGATACATCATATGAATGGAATCTACACAAACTGTTGTATTTATCAGGCTTGACTGTTTCAAGGTAATTATATATGTACAAACATGTAATTAAACCTATTCATCACATTCTAAAAAGTTCTTACAACCAGTTATAAAAACCAAAATAGAATCCTAATCCCACTTTTAATAAAAACACTCAATTACATTTTCACCAGTGGCACAATATTGAACTTAAATCAAACTAGCAGCTGCCTGTAAGCTGGACAGGATGGCTTCTCAATTCATTACGACAACAATCTCTTGTCCCATCCATGATTAGGCAAAGTGCACAAATGTCATTCCCGAGATTGAACAATAAACAACTTTGACCTGAAATGAAAGTTCCTGTTTTCATCTGGAGTGAGCGTGAAGATCTGCTACATGACGATGAGCTCCAACATGTTCCCATCACATCACAATTACAGTAATTATGAGTTTCTGAGTTGATGACAATATGTTCACATTTTTGTTGGAAATTTTAATTTCCAAGCTGGAAGTAT
Organism: Rhinogobio ventralis; assembly: GCA_039654625.1. Classification (NCBI taxonomy): domain Eukaryota; kingdom Metazoa; phylum Chordata; class Actinopteri; order Cypriniformes; family Gobionidae; genus Rhinogobio; species Rhinogobio ventralis. The sequence continues at coordinate 41,752,203 of CM077195.1, read as the reverse complement.
TTAGTTAACTTATGCATAGACTACCATTCAAAAGTTTGGGGTCGGTAAGGTTTACAGTAAAATTGTGAAATATTATTTTAATTTTAAAAGAACCGTTTTCTATTGTAATGTATTTTAAAATGTATTCCTGTGATCAAAGCTGAATTTTCAGCATCATTACTCCAGTCTTCAGTGTCACATGATCCTTCAGAAATCATTCTGATATGATTTGATGCTTAAGAAATATTATCAATGTTGAAAACAGGTTTTTTTTTTGTGGAAAACGATGCATTTATATTTTGATCAATAGAAAATATCTTTATAAATGTCTTTACTCTCTCTTTTGATCAAATTAAAGTGTCCTTTAAAAAAAACCACTGACCACAAACATTTGAACGGTAGTGTACATTTCTGTTTTATTATAGGTGCATTTCATATTTTACAAAAGAATAAATATAGATTTGAATTCATGTAGTATTATTTTGCCGTCATTTTCAACAAAAATGATCCGTTTGGTGTTGTGAGTGTTGCCACAGCAACAAACAAAATACAAGTTATTCTGCCATGGCGGGAATTCCGACTTGTGAGAATTGCAACACGAATCCAATGACACAAGTCACATGACCGGAGCAGCACTCGTAAATTATGTTGTAAATCTTTGTTCAAAGGCCAAAGGAATTGATTCTGGCCAACCTGAAGATAAAACGACCATATGTAGCAACAAATATAAGCTTTAATAGACAGAAATGCTTAAAAAAATATCCCTGATATAGTGTCAAAGGTGTCAATTCAAATAAAAGGAGTGCCGGTAATGATAACAAATGCCAAACACATTTTCCATGAACCGGAAAACCTCTGGGAAATTCCATTTTTTGATGTCATGTGAAGGGTTGTATTTGTACAAACTGCCCCAACCGGTGTCATGTTCCCAGAACATCCCGGAGCCGTGTGCTTTTACTGTCTGTATAGGACTTTCCTTCACTTCTCGACCTCTGGAAGCAATTCAAAGAGTGCATTGGGGAGTCTCTAGCGCCCATAACCTTTTACTGTATCTCCAGGACTCATCTCCAGCCTGAGCGCGTGTGGACAGTCATAGCCATCCGACGAGTCGTCCGGCTCAGCGTCATCAAGGTCATTAGCCCCGTACGGACTTTCAGTGCCCGAATCACCGCTTCCCTTGTCACCAGAGGCCAGCTCCTCATCGCTGCTGCATGGTATCTCTAGTAACGTGGTTTGTTCTTTAGGTCCCTCGTCTGGTTCGATCTGCAGATTGCTGGCCACGATCTCCGGTTCCAGTTTCAGCAGTTTGCACAGGTGTCTTTGTGTTGGCTTGATATCCTACCAAACCAGAAAGAGAACATTTAGAGTCACCCAGCCCTGTGCAGGAATGCTACCGGGTAACAAGCTCACAACAAAGAGATGAAGACAAATCTGATTAAAGGGATAGTTCACATAAAAAGATTGTTTGGAAGCAAACAACACTGGACCCCATTGGCTTTTATCGCAAGGACATAAAAACAATGAGACATCTGATCTTTTGTGTTACACAGAAGGCAGAAAGTAATTGGTTTGGAATCACATGAGGTCGGGTAAATGATGACAAAAATGTCATTTTTGGGTGAACTGCCCCTTTAAATCAGAGATGCGTGTGGTTTACTGGCTTCATAGTGGGGTTTTTTAGCATTATATATTATTGTAGAATTTAGTCATTAAAAAAAAAAAAATCTTTTATTTTATTATTTAGTTTTCATTTGAATTTTAGTAGTTTTCTAACGTTTCTCAGTAGTTTTCGTCTAATATTTATATTTACTTCAGCTTTATTTCAATTACCAAAAACAGTTTTTAATAGTAAATGAAATGTAATGCTCACATTTGAATGGTGATTAGTGTTTTTATTTAGTAGTGTGCATATAGTATTATAGCATTTAGTAATATTTTGAAATAGCACTTTTTTAATTAATATTAGTTTGTTTTTAGTAGTTTTGTCATTTGTATTTTTATGTCTATTTAGCTCTATTTTAGTCATTTTAGTATTTCAAATTAAAACTTTCAACATTTTTTTCAACAAAACTTTCAGTTTCAACATTTCTCATTTAAGTTTAAGCTTTTCATCTAATATTTATTTAATATATTATTTATTATTAAATAATATTTACTACAAATATTAAATACCGTACTGTTCCAAATATAAGGCGACCCCCGTTTTTTCAAGATGTACCTTTTGGAAGTTCGGTCCCGTCAGCGAGACACACAAACATGACAGTCATGCGGCTCTTAAGCCGGGTACACACTGTGCGATTTTTCAAAGTTCTTTGCGAATGTTGCTAAGCTTTTCTTTGACTGTTAGCATCTTTTTGTGCTCACAATCTTTTAATATTACACTCTGACACGCCGTAGTTCTTGGCACACTCGTTTTCCGTGTATTTGGCGCCACCTATTGTTGCGGGTGTATTATTGACATGTAAAAGCCTAGACCCTGAATATAAGACGACCGTGTTTTTTTTTTCCAGATACGTTTCTAAGAAAATTAAATTTTCTTATTTTCGGAACAATACAGTAGTTTTAGGTTTAGGCCCTGTCCACACGGGTATTTTCAAAACCGCAGCTTTTTCTATGTGGTTTGGCAAACGCAGTATCCGGTCACTGAAACCAAACTTTTTTGAAAACTCCTGCCAGGGTGAAGATTTTTAGAAACTGGTTACAGTGGTGTGGTGTGGACAGTGAACCAGCAATAACCTTTTTTCCAGGCTTCTGATTGGCCAACATTGCTTTACGGTTAGGGTTATATTGCCACCTGTTGGTTTGGCATGCTCTGAGCGTTTCATAGCGTGTTTTTGCGCTTTCATGTGGACGTGATTTTTTTGTGGACTAGGCCTTAGTTAACAATTGTTTGTGCAACTATTCTCACACAATTTGGTGCTTTTAATTCAATCCGGTAATTATGTGCAAATGTTTTACTGAAAAATGTACACATAAATATTGAGAACCGGTCAAACAGCAACTTACCAAAAACCTGGGTCGCACAGAGTTGGCTTTCTTCTTAATTTCCTTGTTGTATTTCATCACTACCAACATAATGATGTTGGTTAAGAAAAGCAACGTTAAGACGACCCCCAGCACTGGATACAGGTACACGGTGAACGATGGATCTGGGTGGAAGAATGAAAAACATCATCCTCAGCTGTGCATGTATTTATTGTTAGGTTTGTCTTTTAATATCCTTTGGTGTTGCTGGGTTTGGGTTTCATGCTTATGCGTGAGCTTGTACAGTGTCTAATTTACAGTCTCATTATGTTTGTACTCCAAACTCGTTTAAAAAAAATATAAACATTTAATCAGCTGATAAAAACTTGATTTTGTGATGGATTTATATTGGTGCTGTCAATCGATAAAAAAAAATACGAATTAATCGTGATTAAAAACATTGGAGTTTTTAATATTTTTATATTGTAATAATTACTCTCCAGATTAATGTAGAAACAACTTAAAGACCGTAATGTTGTAATGGCATCTTTTTATGAATGAGGGCCAGTATCACTGATACTAATACTGCTACTGATGTCTCTATGAAATTATAATATCCCAAATGTTTCCAACTATTTGTAAATTGTGAGAAAATTGCTATTTTAACCAAGGAACCGGGACGTGTGAGGGAGTCGCCTGTCAATGGCGTCATATCTGCGTTACCCTCGGTTTCCAGTTTTATTTAGCAGAAACGCTTTACTCTTACTGAAGTGTGCAACAAATGTCATAGCAGCCGCCGCCTTGCTCAGCTCCCACAACACTCGGGTCTGCTCTGCTTCATACTACAGTAACGTTAATAATCGCATCCATGAACATGATTTCTGCCCGAGTCCTATCCCTTTTCTACCGGCTGTGAGGTAAAGACCACATGTCCCAAAATTCTGCGCTCAAACTTGGCGCCATCAAACTACGCCTTTGTTTTGAATAGGTGACCTCTAGCGGACGGAAAAGTTACATAGTGCACCTTTAAAACAATCTTCACATAAACCCATTATAATAAATGTCTTCTTTCTGACAGGTAGGAAATATACAGAAATTGAATGTTGAATTGAAGTTATCAAACACTTGTTATAAATTAAATATAGATTAATCCTTATTAAAACTAAAATTTTCTCTGTTACCTTTGTTCTTTGACCATTAATGACAGACATCACAGCAACTGGTTTATTAGGCTGCTGTCACTTTAAGATCTGCCGCTGCCGAACATGACGCAGATCTGAGGTTTGTAGACGTTATTTAACTCATTTAAGACTGCTCTTATGAGAATACTGGACAAAACGGGCATTTTGGCATAATTGTGTGTTTTATTGTTCGTTCAAGCGCGAAAGAGAACTCGATTCTGTTTTTATAGCATCAAATAACTAAAACCAAACTTATTTAAAGAACGAACACTTGAACTAACATCAGTGTGATAAAAACAGCCTAAAATGACAGAAACCATCTTTGAAAAAAAATGATTTGAAGTGTAATTTGATTGTTTAGTTTGTCTATGTCCCATTACATTTCATGGAGGGGGCGGGGTTTATGAGCAATACTGCATCCAGCCACCTGTGGGCGATTAAGACGCTTTGGCTTCACTTTTCAGGACTCGTGTGGCACGCTTGGTTGGGACATTCACAGACAGCGCGTTCTCTTTTGTCTTGTCGCGCTTGGATGGTTTAAAAGCATTTGTATGAATAAGAGCTTGATCGTATAATGTAACGGTAGCCAAAGGATGACAGAAAAATCTGATGCTGCGTTAATTGCATTAAATATTTTTAATGCGTTAAACTGAAAAAATGTATTGCATGCGTTAACGCCCTAATTTTGACAGCACTAATTTTGACAGCACTAATTTATACATTAAATATTGAAGAACAGGTTAAGTAAAAATGATTGCTGTCAACATTAACACGTTAACGCATGCAATTAATTTTCCTCCTGACACACACACACACACACACAAACACACACGACACTCAGGAAGAAGCATGTTAGTATCATGAGCACAGACAGCGCGCCAGATTCGAGTTCTCTTTCGCGCTTAAACGAACAATAACACATAGAATTATTCCAAAATGCCAGTTTTGTAGAGTATTCTCATGAGAGCAGTCTTAAATGAGTTAAATAACATCTTAAATGAATGTAAAGAGTTGTGAGGCGTGTGAGATCCGCGTGTAAGGCCCGCCCAATCGTCCCAACGGTGGCTTCTGATAAGCGGGTTCTGTCTTTTCAGGAGGGCAAAGTAATTTAATTCCAATTTATCTTTATCTGACTCCATTTTATCTTGACCTTAAATTTAGGTTAGAATGCCGATTGGTTATTTGGTCATTTATATAATAATTTAACTACACATTTGATTATTCTATTTAACTCTTTACTCGGTTCTCTGAGTCGCACAGGGTCCTCGCACCGGCCGTTCATTATGCAGGCCCATGATCACAAACTTGCCAGTCTTGGTCACTAGACAGAGGTTATGGACTATACTGTTTTAGAGTGCCGCTCTCATGCTTGCTTTCTCTAAAAGTATTTTATTTAGTCCCCATAGATCTGTATACACTTGAATTAAAATAACATTATCTCTAGTCAGAGGTCATGACCACTAATACAGATATAAGTTGACCACTCTTCTGATAGTAGCTCTGGTTTGGTCATGCTGTGGTTTCCCACGTACACTTAGCTAGAGTAACATTACCTTAAACAGAGGTAAGGCTCACCCTATTTAGGTTGGCCGATCAACATTATTGTTGTCCTAAACGGAAATTCCCTTTTTAGCCTTTACAGTCCAAGTACACTTGAACTAGTGCCAAGAGTTAGCCGGAGCTCTAAAATCTCAGTTGGTGTGCCCTATGCTCCACTCAAAACTTGACTTTAGTCCGTTACTAACCTGACACAGATTTGCGGCAACAATGGACACAACGTAATCTACTAAAGTCAATCATTTCAGAGTAAGTCCGAATGAAATCAAATGTAACAATTTATTATTAGTCAAATGTATCATGCCAATTACATAATCAATTCAAAGATAATCAATACATAACATCAAATGCTCTGAAGTAAAGAGTCAGAGATGCGTACCTGACCTCAAGGAAATAGGATACGTAATGCATAGCATTATGGGCTGATCTGACTACAGAATCACTCCCTGGCCCTCCTGCAACATCTCTTTAAATACTCAGACCAAGACAGAAACTTCTTTCAAATGTAAACATGAGTTCACAGTGGGAATTTGCATTAATCAAGTTCTGTAGATCTGTAATTTACACCTTATTGAGGACAGGAGGTAATATGCATGAAAGACCAATTGATAGAGGACACACCCACCACAATAAGCAAAATATCTCTAAACTCTTAAAACCTTTGTTACCTTATGGTTTACTTCTGTGGGGATGAGACCTTTGTATTAGTCGCACTGAGACGTTTCAAATGACCAAACATGTATAGTGTTGTATGATAATTGTTCACATTAAACCATATAGATTTTGGGTGAATTTCAGGTCATCTCAATATGTGGAGAGGAGAGATGGGGGAAGAGGCAGTGAAGGGAAAGAAATGTAAATTAAAGGATGAGTTCACTTCAAATGGAAAGTATATATGGAAAGTGTTCAGGAGGCATACTATAAGGTTTTGCGAGAAAGAAACCTTACAAAACTAGAAGTAAAGCGCAAGAGATGATCAAACTGAGACGCCACATTTAAGAGCGCCAAACTGGTATTTATTGTTTGAATTTCATAATAAAATTGACAGCATTTGAAAGCTGAAAGTTGTTACTTTTCATATCAAAAGTAACAAAGCTCAAAGCTTATTATTGATTATTCTTGGGATTTAAGAATGAAAATCAGTTCATAAAAATGAGAATGGATTAAAAATCAAGAAAACTATTATATTTTGAAATAATAGTCCTCATAGATATGAACTAATAAAATATATGTAAATAAAAGCTCTGTTGGATGCTGCATTTCCTCTATCATCTGCTGTAGAAATGAGTAGAAGTTTGTTTGGCTGAATTTGCACTTACAGATTCTTATGTCTCCTATGAAACAGCATCTTCTAGGATTGAGTTCTCTCCGTCCGATAATTCCGGTCAGATTGACACAGTATTTTCCTCTGTGCTTGGAAAACACAATGGACGTCTCGCATGTTTTAGTCTCCATTTCACAGGTTGCATCTTTCCAATCCTGTGGGGGGGGGGAAACACTGAGACTCGCACAGGATTTGCAGCAGACATGTTTCTGGGCTCCCCGTAAAAGATGATTAAATCAACAGTTAAAAGAACAGTTCGCAAAAATGAAATTATTTATGCACTGTATTTCATTCAGATATATACTACCATTCAAAGTTTTTTTCAAATAAATATATAAAACATTTATAATGTTATGAAAATACATTTTCTATTCATCAAAAAATCCTGAAAAATGTATCACGGTTTCCATAAAAATGGAAATGTGACAATGAGTGCGTTTACATGCACACCAGTAAACTGATAACTCACAAACAGCAGCTTATTAAAATAACCGGTTTTCCCTGTTTACATGCACATCAGTAACCTGACAATACAAGTAACCCACGTTTACATGACTTCATTAATAAATCAGGTTATTTGCCTGTAGTGACGTCAAAACATAATCATTTGTGTACCTGACTCTGAGTATTCCATTGGTTATGTCAGTTATAATGTTAAATAAAGCTTGCAACATGTCAGCGGGAACTTTCCGCTCATATGCTCCTCTCGTGCATTTACTGATGCAGCGTTTGACTGAACCACTTTCTGGGTCATGAAAGAATCTGTGTTTGTGAAATTTCATTCATTCTTTCTTGCAAAACGCTCGCTTTGTCTGGATGTGCTTAAATATGCACTAAGGATGCATTCCTGTCATGCATCACACATGCGCACTTCAATAAGCCCACAGAAAGCAGATTAATGCGTTTACATGCCGCGCGAAATCGGGGTAGGAGGCAAAAAACTACCTGTGTCGACCGGTTTATGCTTAAGCCGTTTATGACCATACTCCGTTAAAAGAAAACGGCGTTTACATGACCACTTGCGTTGACGGCTTATTAAGCATAATCGGCTTAAGAACGTGCATGTAAACGCACTCACTAATGATGTAATGATGCTGAAAATTCAGCTTTGATCACAGGAATAAATTACATTTTAACATATATTCACAGAGAAAACTGTTTTCTTAAATTGTAATAATATTTCACTGATTTTACTGTATTTTTGATCAAATAAATGCAGCCTCTGTGAAAAATCGTACCGACCACAAACTTTTAAATGGTAGTTCACGTAAATATTTTCATGAAGGATTTAATTTTAGGATAAATAATTTCTTAATTTTTCAGTTGTTTCCGCACAAAATGCTATCATGTGACTTCAGAAGACTATAGCTAGAATATAGCATTATAAATCACATGGGCTACTTTTTATGGTGTTTTTTTTTTTTTATAAAAAAGTTACCTCTTCTGCTTCAACAGTGTATTTCAGTTTATCACTGAGGTTCCTCAGAGCCGGCGTGTTTCTGTACAGATCCAGAGGGTTGATGAACTGGACGTGAAGTTTGCCGTCTTTGGGTGAAAGTTCAACCTCGGGAAAATCCAAATGACCTGAACGCACAATAGTACTGTTAGATCACACTGCATGTGTTTGCTACGATAGATGATGGATGATATTTCAGCATTCAACCAATAATGCAGACTAAACATACACTTGATTTTGGCATTGGTGAGATCTTCATTGAAGCTGAAAATATCTGATTTGCTAAGCACTGATTGCTGTCTTCCCCGCACGGCCTTCACAGTGACAAAGTAGTAATTGTTCGCTGAATAGAACAGCATACTGGATATGTTCAAACTTAGTTTTTGTGTGATATTCTGTAGTATCCTGGAACACAAATAAGTAACAGTAAGGTCATGATGGCAACAACAAATCACTTTCAACCTACAAATGAACACCCTTATGGTTTGACTAGTATTTTACAATGATTCAGAAGTCATTTAATCAAGCTAAAATGAACATTTAAAGACTATAAAAGGCTGTGAACGATTGAAACTGTTGTGATTTTATTCAGATCATTTACCTTTTATCATGATTGACTGCCGCTGTCACCTCCACAAAGAAGAGTACGTCCTGACTGAGATCGGGATATTCCCATCGTACTTCAACTCCATAGCTGTCACAATGTATGGACACGTTTGCAGGAGGAGACAGGCGACTCACGGCTAAAAGAGAGTTAATCATATTAGAGTCTGACCACCTGATTTTTTATATATGTTACATTGCTCAGAATTCACATTCAGTGTACTTTAAAAAGACAAATACTGTGACATCGGTAATGTCGGAAAGTTGGTAATGACACAAGATTGTTTTTGCGTTGTAACATTATTCTCAAAACAAGAACATTTAATTGTCAGTAGCCTACAGTAAAGAAATACAATTCTCATTTGCATTACTATAATGCAAAAAGTGATATTTAAATATTCAATTATTTAGTAAATTGTTTATTAAAAGGATTAAAATGACAATCTCAAAAAAAAATTTATCTTATAATTTTGTACAGAATATATCATTTTTGTTACTGTATATATATATATGTGTGTGTGTGTGTGTGTGTGTTTTTTGAAGACACGTGGTTTATGATGACATTTCCTGTGTCATCATAATAAAAATGGCTTAAAAACATACTAAACAATGTTTTATTAAAAATGTAAAAATGCATGTTTCCTGTGATGGGTAGGTTTAGGGGTAGGAGTAGTGTGTGTGTGTGTGTGTGTGTGTGTGTGTGTGTGTGATGGGTAGGTTTAGGGGTAGGGGTAGTGTAGGGGGATAGAAGATACAGATTGTACAGTATAAAAACCATTACATTTATGGAATGTCCTCAGAATGTAGTTGCACCAACATGTTTGTGTGTGTGTGTGTGTGTGTGAGAGAGAGAATTGGAGGGAAATGTACTTAATTGTTATAAAAAATAATGGTGGAATAACAAAAACATGCCAACAAACAATGACTTCCAGTGGTTAGATGACTGATTGTTGGTGTTTGTTGGGATAGTATGAACAAGTCTTTACAGGCTCCATGTCCCCATGTGACCCTTCCCAGCTAGTGCTCGCTCTCTTTAGGGTCTTTCCAATTCCAACCCACTTCAACTGTTTTCCCTTCCCGCTGGCTATACCAGTTAAACACCCACTCACACACACGCTCACACTTGCCGTATGCTTGTAACCTGTCACGCACACTATCATCTGATTTTTCTAATGTGACATATTTATGTGAGTATTTAGCATTAACAAAATGCGAGGAAGCAGTTTTATTCTCCTGAGCTGGTTTTCCCTCATATTTTTATTCTCACTCTCACACTTTTTTTGGGTGTATTGAAGCCCTCAAACTCGTTTTCCCAGTTCTGACTGTTGACCGATAACCATGACTAGCTGTACCATCATCACTGGGAAGAAATGTGTCGGGAACACAAATACGCACACAAATCCGCCCACTTCTCTCAATGCTGATACTATTTTCTGAGAAATCACAGAATAGAACAAGATCCGTTGTGTCAATCACAGTCTGTCTTAATTCTCGTTTCATAAGAAACACTTCAACTTCCTTAAAACTGCCTGAACTTCTGAGAGCTCTACAAGCTCTTACCCAAAACATCTTACATTACAACATTACAAAAGTATTTTTACTTCTGGGACCGAGCTGTTGCTCTTTTAATGGGGTTGAAATTGAGTTATGACTGAAATCAGATCTATTTGTGTAGTAAAATCATTTACTCAATCTAAATGGAGGCCTTTTACACCTGCCAGCACAGCCTCGCATTTATCACAACAGCAACTTCTAATCAGATTCATTTATTGAGTCATATGCTTGAACTTTGACCTGTTGTATGGATTTACAGTATGTCTGTCATGATTGTATTTCTGGCCAAATGTCTAAATAGTGAAGCACACTTAAACCATGCATAACAGGAATGGGTGAAATGTTAAAATGACAGGACTGACGATAAAGAGAAAGGTTTGTATACCTGTTGGATGAGTTTTGGGTAACACTTTATTTTGATGATCCCTTTTGAACATTCTGTTGACTTTAAGTAACTTTGCAACTAGATGTCAACTAACTCTAATTAGAGTATTAGTAGACTGTCTGCTTAATATCTGCTCTTTATTGTGATGGTCCTTCAACAGACATTCTGCTGACTACACTCTTAAAAGTCTTGGACTATTTTTTCTACCCAAATCCTGGGTTGAGCTTTTTGGGTCATTTCTTTGGGTTATTTTTTAGTGTTTGGGTAGTTTTTGTGTTACTCAGATCCTAGGTCAGACGTAACAACCCAGTGTTTGGGTAGTTTTTGTGTTACCCAGATCCTGAGTCAGACGTAACAACCCAGTGTTTGGGTAGTTTTTGTGTTACCCAGATCCTGGGTCAGACGTAACAACCCAGTGTTTGGGTAGTTTTTGTGTTACCCAGATCCTGGGTCAGACGTAACAACCCAGTGTTTGGGTTGTTTTTGTGTTATAAATTATGTAACATATGCTATACTGTAAAATATGTTTGAAAATAAAGGAATCATCATGCAAACAAGTGGTTGCGTGGAGTATTTTAAAAAAGTTTAGAGGATTTAAGTTAATCCGTAAGCATTAATTCCTGCATAAAGCATAAAGTAAACTAAATAAAATAGTATTATAGTAAAAACTAATCAACCCATTATGCTGGGTTAAAGGGATAGTTCACCCAAAAATGTAAATTACCCCATGATTGACTCACCCTCAAGTCATCCTAGATGTATATGACATTCTTCTTTCAGACGAACACAATCAGAGTTATATTAATAAATGTCCTGACTCTTCCAAGCTTTAAAATGGCAGCCCAAAATTTGAAGCCCAAAAAAGTGCATCCATCCATTATAAAAGTACTCCACACGGCTCCGGGGGGTTAATAAAGGCCTTCTGAAGTGAATCGATGGGTTTGTGTAAGAAAAATATCCATATTTAAAACTTTATAAAGTAAAATATCTAGCTTCCACCAGAAAAAGCGTAACTGGCACGATGTATGACGTTGGATGTAGCATAAGCGCTTTGAACTGCGAGAGACACACTTTTTGCGTAAGTTGTATACGGAAGGCGGTCCGCCTGAAGATATGGATATTTTTCTTACACAAACCCATCGATTCACTTCAGAAGGCCTTTATTAACCCCCGGAGTCGTGTGGATTACGTTTATGGATGGACTTATTTGGGCTTCAAATTTTGGGCTCCCATTCACTGCCATTATAAAGCTTGGAAGAGTCACAACATTTTTTAATATAGCTCTGATTGTGTTCGTCTGAAAGAAGAATGTCATACACACCTAGGATGACTTGAGGGCGAGTAAATTGAACTATCCCCAAAAATATAATAAATAACCCAATTTGCTGGGTAAAATTAACCCAACAAGTGCTCTGTCTTATATTTGCCCAGCCCTTGGGTTAAAAACAACCCAATTTGGGTTATTTTTAACCCAGTGTTTTTTTAGAGTGTAGAAGTAACTTTGCAAGTACACGTACAACTTATTCTAACCCTAACCGTCTAATAATACTCTACTAACACAGAGTTAGCAGACATGCAGGTGCAATGCTACATATAGTCAACAGAATGTGTTAAAGGGACAATCAAAATAAAGTAAAATAAAGATACACCTGCGTCTGGGATTAATCTCAAGTGTGAGTGCAATAAAAAAAAAAAAAAAAAAAGCACCCGCACCAGCCCTTTGGACCTCGCGAGCACATAAAACCATGCTCTTATAATTCTTATCATGCTAAACATCACTGTAAAAACAGCTCTGAGAGCAAAGACCTTTAGAAATCAGGATTTCAATATGGGGTTTTCTAATGACTGATTCATATTCAACCCTGAATATGTGCATGATGTCCTTTAAAAGCAACTGCAAGAAAATCAACGTAAAACGCATATAATGTCTTGATGCAAGTGATTAGAATATGTTGAATACATACATTTGGCAGACACTTTTATCCAGGGCAACTTACACTGCATTAACATATATTTCTATCAGTCTTGGCCGGGAATCGAACCCCTTGACCTTTGCAGTGCAAGCACCACACTCTACTCAGTGTCAGCCACAGGACGGCCAGATTACAGATTTTAAAGTAATCTAAAGTCAAATATAAATTTCTATCAAGTACCAACAAAACTTTAGTCATTAATTCACAACATTTTTATTTTGTGACACTGAATGGGGTCTGCTTCTTGAAACCCAAGAATACAAATAACTATATATATATTTTATATATATATATAAAATATTTTTTTCACGTATAAATATTTTTAAAAAGTAAATAATAAATGTATTCAGTATTTATTATTAAATTTAATAAATAATAATACTTCAAGCTAATATATATCAATATTACATTAACACGATGCTAATGAAATAAATTAAATAAAAGCATCTTACCCTCCGGTGTGGATTTACCGATTAAGATTAATACAGTGACACTGATATAGATCTGTATCCGCATTATCGCCAGCGAGTTTTAATCCAGTATTCACATATTATCTTAGAGTAAAACAAAAAGTTAATCCTGTCGAAATTATTGTTCTTCAAGTGTAGTAAAGGCCATTTTCGGTAAGATCCGTATGATTTGAGAGCCACAGTGACCAGCGCGTGCGGTTCCAGCGAAACGGCGCTCCTCAGGGAAATGACGTGTGTGTTTCGTTCACTCCCTCGGGCACGACAAAGGTGTTTACAGGTAGCTACAGGTAACTCATTCACTCATTTGTTAAAGCTTGACTCAAACTCGCTTGAGTTCATTCATGAATGAGAATCATTTTACCTTAATTTATCATATTTAATCTCTCGGTTTAAATGAGATGGTGCCCTCTAATGTTATAGGACTATATTACGTTTAGGCAACATGTGATATACACTGTTAAATTATTTACTTGGATCTGTGTGTTATTGTTTCTCAATTAATATGCTGTGGTGCCAAAATTGTAACACTTAGTCACCATGCAATCAAAATTGACAATTCTTTTTTTTAATGGAATATTGCAGCATTTAGTTATTTATTTGTGCATATCAATATTTTTTAATTCATGTGCCCTCGTAATCTTTAAAGGATTAGTTCACTTTAAAATGAAAATTACCCCATGATTTATTCACCCTCAAGCCATCCTAGCTGTATATGACATTTTTCCTTCTGATGAACAAAAGTTATATTGATAAATATCCTGGTTCTTCCAAGCTTTATAATGGCAGTGATGGGGTCCATTGAGTTTAAAGCTCAAAATAGTGCATCCATCCACCATAATTGTAATCCACGCGGCTCCGGGGGGTTAACAAAGGCCTTCTGAAGTGAATCGATACGTTTTTGTAAGAAAAATATCCATATTTGACACATTATAAAGTAAAATATCTAGCTTCCACCAGACCTGCGCCTTCCGTATTCAACTTACGCAGAAAGTGTAACGCCTCTCGCAGATTAAAACGCTTACGCTACATCCGACGTCATATGTTGCGCCAGTTACACTTTTTCTGTAAATTGAATACGGAAGGCGGAATTAATCCTTTAATTTTCTCTTCTCTGATGACGTGCTTACTGGTGCGAGGGCGGGGCAACCTGTCAATCACATGAGATCGACCAATAGCAAACCACAACCATCCAATCAATTCCCCAAGGACAAAATCAAGCCCTGCCCGACATTTGTTCTTGTTCGAGAAGCAAGAGAGCAATTTTAGACACAGCAACAAGTCGACAGCAAGAGTCGATTCCTGTGAGGCTATTCAGAGTCAAGGAATCGACTGCCCATCACTAGATGTACGTCACATTATAGGGAATAAAACGCACACACATCTGAAACACACATACTCTCTTGAGTAGGTATTTATTTTTGATTAGGTAATTACTTTCGCTAAAAAAGTATGTTCTATATAGTATGAGTGTAATCTGGACTATTCGCCGTGTTGTCATTACCATGTGACCTACCAGCGTCAGTTACGTCGCTACATTGCCATTCACAAATCCTCTCCCGTGGCCTCATGGGATAGTAAAGTGTCCATCATATGCACACTTCAAAGTTTCGCCGGAAGCAGTAGGTCATCCGAGTACATTTTGCCTACTCTTTTATGAATACTGTAAATTCAGACATACTTGTTTTGTCACATACTGTATAGTAGGGAAGTATGCCATTTCGGAAGCAGCCAAAGTCACTCTTAAAAATGCATCAAAATGTACTAATTAGCATGCATTTAATTGCAAACACTATTATAAAAAATATTCCAGAAATGATGCTGAGAACAGGATTAGGATGTGGTTCTAAATTGTTGTTGTCCTCATGAGCGACGTCAATGTCAGCTCAATATGTCAGAGCATGAGCACTGAATGCAACTTTAACCTGTAATATCATCTGGTGTCCATGAGAGCTGTACATGGATTGAGATTACTCTGGAGCAAGTGACCCTTCCCGTTTTCTGCATCTCTTATATAATACACCAGAGCTGGATCTGTCTGGAACAGGCTAAAACTGAGTAGAAAATAACTTGAAGATGATTGTGTGTGTATGTGGGTGGTTTTGAATCTTTTTTACTTGGTTACACTCTAAAAAATCTTGGGTTATGTTTTAGTGTTTGGGTAGTTTTTGTGTTACCCAGCTCCTGGGTCAGACATAAAAACCCAGTGTTTGGGTAGTTTTTGTGTTACCCAGCTCCTGGGTCAGACATAAAAACCCAGTGTTTGGGTAGTTTTTGTGTTACCCAGATCCTGGGTCAGACGTAACAGCCCAGTGTTTGGGTAGTTTTTGTGTTACCCAGATCCTGGGTCAGACGTAACAACCCAGTGTTTGGGTAGTTTTTATGTTACCCAGATCCTGGGTCAGACGTAACAGCCCAGTGTTTGGGTAGTTTTTGTGTTACCCAGATCCTGGGTCAGACGTAACAACCCAGTGTTTGGGTAGTTTTTGTGTTACCCAGATCCTGGGTCAGACATAAAAACCCAGTGTTTGGGTAGTTTTTGTGTTACCCAGCTCCTGGGTCAGACATAAAAACCCAGTGTTTGGGTAGTTTTTGTGTTACCCAGATCCTGGGTCAGACGTAACAGCCCAGTGTTTGGGTAGTTTTTGTGTTACCCAGATCCTGGGTCAGACGTAACAACCCAGTGTTTGGGTAGTTTTTATGTTACCCAGATCCTGGGTCAGACGTAACAGCCCAGTGTTTGGGTAGTTTTTGTGTTACCCAGATCCTGGGTCAGACGTAACAACCCAGTGTTTGGGTAGTTTTTGTGTTACCCAGATCCTGGGTCAGACGTAACAACCCAGTGTTTGGGTAGTTTTTGTGTTACCCAGATCCTGGGTCAGACGTAACAGCCCAGTGTTTGGGTAGTTTTTGTGTTACCCAGATCCTGGGTCAGACGTAACAACCCAGTGTTTGGGTAGTTTTTGTGTTACCCAGATCCTGGGTCAGACGTAACAGCCCAGTGTTTGGTTAGTTTTTGTGTTACTCAGATCCTGGGTCAGACGTAACATCCCAGTGTTTGGGTAGTTTTTGTGTTACCCAGATCCTGGGTCAGACTAAACAAACCCAATGTTTGGGTAGTTTTTGTGTTACCCAGATCCTGGGTCAGACGTAACAACCCAGTGTTTGGGTAGTTTTTGTGTTACCCAGATCCTGGGTCAGACGTAACAGCCCAGTGTTTGGGTAGTTTTTGTGTTACCCAGATCCTGGGTCAGACGTAACAACCCAGTGTTTGGGTAGTTTTTGTGTTACCCAGATCCTGGGTCAGACGTAACAGCCCAGTGTTTGGTTAGTTTTTGTGTTACCCAGATCCTGGGTCAGACGTAACAACCCAGTGTTTGGGTAGTTTTTGTGTTGCCCAGATCCTTGGTCAGACGTAACAGCCCAGTGTTTGGGTAGTTTTTGTGTTACCCAGATCCTGGGTCAGACGTAACAGCCCAGTGTTTGGTTAGTTTTTGTGTTACTCAGATCCTGGGTCAGACGTAACAACCCAGTGTTTGGGTAGTTTTTGTGTTACCCAGATCCTGGGTCAGACGTAACAACCCAATGTTTGGGTAGTTTTTGTGTTACCCAGATCCTGGGTCAGACGTAACAACCCAGTGTTTGGGTAGTTTTTGTGTTACCCAGATCCTGGGTCAGACGTAACAACCCAGTGTTTGGGTAGTTTTTGTGTTACCCAGATCCTGGGTCAGACGTAACAGCCCAGTGTTTGGTTAGTTTTTGTGTTACTCAGATCCTGGGTCAGACGTAACATCCCAGTGTTTGGGTAGTTTTTGTGTTATCCAGATCCTGGGTCAGACGTAACAACCCAATTTTTGTTTAGTTTTTGTGTTACCCAGATCCTGGGTCAGATGTAACAACCCAGTGTTTGGGTTGTTTAGTTAAAATATATCCTCAGAACTGTTCACTGATTGTTTATGGACAGGTTATGGAGCCAGTCACCGGATATATTTCGGCTACAAGTGAAACGCAGGGCGGCAATTGGGTTGTTTTTAACCCATTGTTTTTTAGAGTGTAGCTGTATTTATTTGGCAAAATTATTGTGGTGGCATTAAATTGAACAAACTCATTTATATGACTGTGTAGAAAACAATATCAAGTTAGTAAATCAATAAACTATTTGATTAAACTAGATAATTTACATGAAACGTCCAAGATTCACTAAAATGATTTGGACCTCTCAATGCTGCATATAAACAATAATTAACATTACATGGAGATTATATCAGTACAATAATACAATTTTATATTTATATTATATTTACATTAAAGTTAAAAAGTTTGAGGTCAGTAAATACAGTAAATCAAAAATACAGTAAAACCAATAATATTATGAAATATTACTTTAAGAATATGATTACAAATCCTTCAGAAATCATCCTAATATGCTGATTTACTGCTCAAGAAACATGTTGAAAACAGTTAATATTTTCATATTTCAGTATTCTTTGATGAATAGAAAGTTAAAAAGAACAGCATTTATTTAAAACATTCATCTTTTGTAACATAAATATCTTTACTGTCACTTTTGATCTATTTAATGTAAAATTCTTAAAGATCATGGCAAGCATCACCAGTGACAACACATGACAGCTACAGTGAGTAAGATGACGAGGGAGTTTTCAGTCAGGTATTAAGACGAAACCCTAAAGTATTAGTATTCTTTATTAACTGAGTGCACCTTTATCAATATAACTGTATCAATACTATACCTGATAGTTATATTATATACAGGGTTTCTGCAGGTCTTAAAAAGTCTTAATTCCACAATGTAAGGCCTTAAAAATGTCCTAAATTCAATATGATGGCATTCAATTAGGGCCCTATGATTTATGTGATGTAGAAAACATAAACGGAAATGCAGAATCCATTCTTAAAAATGGAATTTACTGTATAATGCTGAATTTGTCAAATTTTGGATGAATAAATAAAAAGTAGGTCAGTACACTCAAAGGGATAGTTCACCCAAAAATATCAATTCTGTCATCATTTACTCACCCTAATGTTGTCCCGTAAGACTTTCCTTCATCATATAAAGCCATCAGGTCTCTTCAGAAAATTTGGAATAAACCGCTTCACTCGTATGGATTAGTTTTATGATCTCTTTATGAACTTTTTGAGGTGTTAAAGTGATAGTTGCTTAGACTGTCAATGGAGGGACTGAAATCTTTCCGATTTCATTAAAAAGATCTTCATTTGTGTTCCGAAGGTGAATGAAAATCAGTCAAATTTAATCGAACCATTAAGACACTAAATTAAATTGCATGCACTGCAAAAAAATAATGTTCTTCCGCAGGATTTTTGTTTTCCAGTACAAATATCTAAAATCCTTAAATCAAGACTTGAGATGCAAAACGAAGAAATTAAATCTGATTTTCTGAGAAACTGAACAAAATTAAGCGAGTTTATGCTTAAAACAAGAACAAACATCTGTCATTGGGTATGAAAATGACATTTAAATAAGGCTTATTTTTATGAACCCATTGGCAGATATTTGTTCTTGTTTGAATCATAAAATCACTTTCACAAGATCCCAAGATTTCTTATCTCAAACTTTAAGCTATTTTTTGTCAAATTAATTAAAAAGTTACGGAAATCCGTTTTCTAAATTTGAAGTGTCACTAATACAACTCATTGTGTGCTTAAAGAACATATTGACGTGTTATGTTCGCTTCCATTTATTCCTTCAATTTTCTTTAGCTGGTCTTAAAAATATCTTCAATTTACTTTCATAAAACCTGCAAAAACCCTGAATATAATATGAGACTTTTTGAGGTATGAAGACACACTCCATGCAAGGCTTTTTATTTATTTGCACTCACTCGCATTTACGTACAGAAAATAAATAATTACTTTTAATAACACGCACACACATTCCGCCCCATTTACTTCTATAATACCCTTACACACAGAAAAGCCATTAGAGATCTTCAAATAGCTGCAATATGTTGAGAGCTCAGCGGTTGGTCTAACCTCCAGCAGAAACATGGGTCAAGGGCACACACACACACACACACACACAACGCTAAATCATCAAATCCCTGGCGAATGTATCCTCCCTTAATACCCTTCATATAAGCATCACAGATGCATGCACATGCTTCTTAAAAATGAAGGCTCCAAAAGGTGGTTTTCGCAGTGATGCCATAGAAGAAGCATTGTTGCTTCCTCAAAGAACAGTTCTTTTACAAGAACCATTTTAAAGAAACGTTTGTGGAATGGAAAGATTCCATGGACGTTAAAGATTCTTCATGGAACCATAGATTCTGATAAAGAACCTTTTATTTAAAGAGTGTAGCTGGAATTTTAAATGTTCTTCATTTCTGTTTTTGTCGAGAGTAATGAATGCAATCAAGCGGAAAGAATCAACAGGATGCCGTTTTTTATTCACAGAGACTTGCAGTGCACTAAATGCAGTGTCTTTCTCAAGGGAAACTCTACGTTGTCATCCCAGCTCCCTCACAACTAGGCAACCAGCATCCCAAATGTGTCCTCAAATCACCTCCACCTCCAAAACACCAGTTGAGCTAAACTGTGGCCAATCAAGAATCTAAATGAAAACCGTAATGAAGAATGTTTTCCTGTCTTTATCCCTTTTTTTTTACATATACCTTCCCCTGCACCACTCATTATGGAAAAATGTCAAAATTGTTCTGGAAGCTCTCTCCACTACACACACACACTTATACTGAAATGCTGAGGCATGTCGGTGTGGACTGTCCTGCATGGCTCAGATGTTCAGCCCACTCTGATGACACGTGAGAGTATAATTACAGCTGTTGGGTTCAATGCGCCTTAGATTTAAATCCCAAACACACACACACAACCACACACTCAAAGGCCTCATAGAAGTGTCGTCTATGACCTCAGTGTCGTGATTTTTAGACACAGTTTAAGTATGTATGCATGTATGGATGTATTAAGTTTATGTATACACATATATATATATATATATATATATATATATATATATATATACACACACACACAGATCAGGCATAACATTATGACCTAATATTGTGTTGGTCCCTCTTTTGCTGCCAAAACAGCCCTGACTCGTCGAGGCATGGACTTCACTAGACCCCTGAAGGTGTGCTGTGGTATCTGGCACCAAGATGTTAGCAGCAGATCCTTTAAGTCCTGTAAGTTGCGAGGTGGGGCCTCCATGGATCTGACTTGTTTGTTCAGCACATCCCACAGATGCTCGATTGGATTGAGATCTGGGGAATTTGGAGGCCAAGTCAACACCTCAAACTCGTTGTGCTCCTCAAACCATTCCTGAACCATTTTTGCTTTGTGGCAGGGTGCATTATCCTGCTGGAAGAGGACACAGCCACCAGGGAATACCGTTCCATGAAAGGGTGTACATGGTCTGCAACAATGCTTAGGTGGTACGTGTCAAAGTAACATCCACATGGATGGCAGGTCCCAAGGTTTCCCAGCAGAACATTGCCCAAAGCATCAAACTGCCTCCGCCGGCTTGCCTTCTTCCCATAGTGCATCCTGGTGCCATATGTTCCCCAGGTAAGCGACGCACGCACATGCACCTGCCCATCCACAAGATGTAAAAGAAAACGTGATTGACCAGACCAGGCTACCTTCTTCCATTGCTCCGTGGTCCAGTTCTGATGCTCACGTGCCCACTGTTAGTGCTTTCGGCGGTAAACAGGGGTCAGCATGGGCATCCTGACTGGTCTGTGGCTGCAGCCCCATACGCAACAAACTGCGATGCACTGTGTATTCTGACACCTTTCTATCAGAACCAGCTTTAACTTCTTGAGCAATTTGAGCTACAGTAGCTCGTCTGTTTGATCAGACTACACCAGCCTTCGCTCCCCAAGTGCATCAATGAGCCTTGGGCGCCCATGACCCTGTCGCCGGTTCACCACTGTTCCTTCCTTGGAGCACTTTTGATAGATACTGACCACTGCAGACCGGGAACACCCCACAAGAGCTGCAGTTTTGGAGATGCTCTGACCCAGTCGTCTAGACATCACAATTTGGCCCTTGTCAAACTCGCTCAAATCCTTACACTTGCCCATTTTTTCTGCTTCTAACACATCAACTTTGAGCACATAATATTCACTTGCTGTCTAATATATCCCACCCACTAACAGGTGCCGTGATGAAGAGATAATCAGTGTTATTCACTTCACCTTCAGTGGTCATAATGTTATGCCTGATCAGTGTATATTCACTAATAATATAAACAAACTTTTATGTTAAATGCAATTAATCGCAATTTTGCTAAATATACATTGACTATGGATATTACTTATTTTATACATTTTTTTCCCAACTGACATCCCTCACTTTCCATAAGTGTAACTAAACACTAAACACTAAACACACACACTCACACACACACACACTCACACACACACACACACACACACACACACACACACACACACACACACACACACACACACACACACACACACACGTCAGGTTTACTATCTTTGTGGGGACTCTCCATAGACGTAATTGTTTTTATACTGTACAAACTGTATATTCTCTCCCCTTACACTAACCCTACCCCTAAACCTGCCCATCACACAAAACTACAGACATTTTTACATTTCCAAAAAAACGAATTCTGCATGATTTACCCATGAGTTCCCACAAGGACAAGGATTTCGGATGTTGCCATCTTTTTACCAGGTCCACACACACACACACACACACACACACACACACACACACACACACACACAAAATGTTGCTGACACAGATGTCCAGTCTAACAGCTGTTTTGTGAATGTTTACCCTGATTGAAAGAGAGAAAATAAAGCTCTGAATTTTAATTAACAGAGAGAAATGACAAGAAATAAAGCAAATGGGAAGGAGATCTGATCATTAAATTAGCATTTAATCAGCAATTTAATGCTAATTTAATATGATTAAATTAATTATTTTTAATTAAAAAAATGAAAGTGGTGCCACTTTAGGAGATTCTCCGAATCATTTTATTACCAGATTGGGTCCTTCCTGTCTGAATGTAGTTTAAGAGATGTGTCCTCAGATTCAGACTCTGGTCTGGGTCAGTGCTGGTCTGACAGACCTGGTCTGTGCTGGAGTGGGGAGGAGGGGAGCGCTCGCTGACCCCATTCTGTGTCTGACAGAGCAAAGCCTCATGCCATGTGTGTGTGATTACGTTTGTGTGAGGGGCTAATGTGTCGGGTTGGCATTAGCGTTAAATATGAAGCTGGCTGACAAATCAAATGCATGTTTTACATTTTTCCATTTTTTAATTCCAATTAGTTTTTTTTGTGTATATATTATTTTTATTAATAGTATTTGTAGTAGTCAGTGTTTTTCTAGTTTGAGTTTAGTTTCAGATTTATTTTTTCAATATTTTTTATATATTTATTTTTTATCAATATTCATATTTTTTGTATTATTAATTTGTAATCAAGTGTTCAGTTTTAGATTGTCAGTATTCTTTATTCATTTTCTATATTAGATATTTTATTATTTTTAACTAATATTCTTATTTTTAGTGTTATTAATTTGTAGTCAGGTGTTTTTTACTTTGTTTAATTTTATATATATATAAATATATATATATATATATATATATATATATATATATATATATATATATATATATATATATATATATTCTACTTTCATTTAGTTTTATATTTTCAGTATATTTTATTTTATTCTTTTGTATTAGATTTTTTTATATATTATTTTTTTTTTATATTCTTATTCTTTTTCTAGTTTGAGTTAGTTTTAGATTTTCAGTATATCTTTACTTCTTTTTTTATATATTAGATATTTTATATAATATTTATATTATTGTATTTCTTACTAATATGTTTTATTTTTAGTATTATTAATTCTATTAAGTCTTTCTATTTTCAGTATATTTTTATTAGATATTTTATATATTATTTGATTTTTGTATTCATATTTTTAGCATTTTTAATTTTAGAGTCAAATTAATTTGTTCATTTTATTTCAGTTTTTTGCATTCTTTTTTTTTTATTTTTGAGCAATATGTGTGTCAATTTAGATGAATGTGGGGTTCAGGCTCTGCTGTCATCATCCCTCTGGTTTGTTTTGTCTGGTCATGTGATTAAAGTGTCTCATTAATAAACCTCTTTTTGCATGATTGCTTTATCCACTGCTTCACGGGATGTCCGGCAAACTCTCATTAATGGTCAGTGAATTTTCTTTGGAAAACCTTCACGTGTGTGTCAGAGATTTTAACTGAATTACACAGAAATGTCCATATCTCTAATTAAAAACATGGCCTCTGCTAAAGCTGAAATGCTCTGTCCCAGTCGTCCCCTACAAACCCAGATATTAGGATTGTTCTGCTTCTGAAATTCATCCGTAAAAACATTTCTCATTCATACAAAGCATCAGCGCACACAATTTTGTGTTTTAAAGGAAAAAATCATGCAGCCAAATATGCTTAAAGTTACACCAACAAAAGTAGGACATTTTTATGGTCATAAGGTGGAAATAGCTGCACATTTTCACGTTTTGACTTTCTAACATTATAATACTGGGGACAGGTAAATGAGTGGAGGTAAAATTTTAATTCATTTAAAAGCCAATATA
This sequence comes from Rhinogobio ventralis, assembly GCA_039654625.1. NCBI lineage: Eukaryota > Metazoa > Chordata > Actinopteri > Cypriniformes > Gobionidae > Rhinogobio > Rhinogobio ventralis. The sequence goes on along the minus strand of CM077195.1, from coordinate 41,728,143 downwards.
GTAAAAACCAAATGTTGATAAATCAGAATCAGTGTTTATTTTGGAGCAGGACCTCAGACATTAATAAAGCAAATGTATTGACAGTGATCCACGGCATATCAGTAATGAGCTTTAGTCCTAATGAGACTATCGCAGTGATGCCGCTTTGGCTTGTTCAGAGTTTTATCTCTGATTGACTGTAGCTCATCTCATATGCCCTGGCAATCACGTTCCACATCGCCATTTCTCCTGCTTTTTTAAAGATTTGATATGCAAATTTCTAAAGACATAAATATGATCAAAACTTTGCTGAAAAATCTACTACATGATTGATAGTTTATACTTTTTTAGTAAAAGACCTTTCAGTATAATTGTAAAATGTCCACCTTTAAGTCGCGGTACATGTGTCTTTTGCTGTGAAATCTTTAATCTTTAGCATTTCAGTATGAACATTTCCTGGACAGAAGCAACTTAGGTTTACTTGATTATTATTTTAATTTTTTTTAGAAAGTCATGTTAAAATGTATCAAATGTGATCTATCAGGCTTTTAAGTAAATTTTGTTAATCTCTCAATCATCATTGTATTGCATTACATTATGTTTTACCCCCACAATTAAAACTACAGAGCTTTGATCATAAAACTAAGCATTTAAATATCATCTTACTAAGACATACACTGCCATGAGTTTAATACTATGGTACACTATGGCTCCCATCATGCATTGCGGCATGAAGCATGCCACCGTTGTTGAGATTCATATGCTGATTCTTGATGTCTGTGTGTCAAAAAAAAATTCACATAATGTATTTTAAAAATCAAAATTCAGAATGTCTTATTTGTGGCAATAAAATATTGTTGGTAAATATAGTCTATTAATAACAAATAAGCACTTCTGGTCAGGGATAAGATTAATACATTTTTCTACTTTATGATGCTGAAAACTACATCACCTGATCATCTTTCTGGCTTCCTTTGCAACAAATTATGTGTTTTTACAAAGACCACAAACTCACATAAAAAGGAAACACTGATCACCATAATGGTAACCAAACATTTTCAATAAAACATCCAAACCTAGTATCTAAAGTATTTATTTAAACCTCTGTTAATTCTCAATAAGAGCTTTTGTAGACGTCTGACAGAAATAAAGTATAGTAATGCGTGAAGCTGGTAATGCTGTTTGTGGAGTTGTTTAATCCTCCTCTGCTGAGATCTTCAGAGATTTAATGTCTTCTGTTATCTTCAGTTGATTTCATCTAAAGGTGTGGGGCAAGTCAGTTATAGTTCTTGTGTTTCTCTTTCCTTCAGTGATTCTGCTTGTTAACAACAGGTGTTCATCACTAATGCTCAATCATCACTTAATTATACAAGTATTATCCAGTTATCATGCTGGGAACTAGTAATTTTCTATACGTTTGAGTTATGTTTCAGTCATTGTGTACACATACTTTTCAGTAATATTTGAGTGCAGTTAACTAATTTTTATTTAGTACATATAACTGTTAGGTTTTACAGTGTAGGAGATACAGAGTGACAAAAGATCTCACTGATGTACATTACAAGCTCTCAGAATTTTATCTTGGACATAAATATGAACTGCAACAAATTGCATATTTTTGCTCAGTTTGCTCACTTATTCTCACGATATCATACTATATTGGACATAAAAGCCTGGTGTATAAAATATGATACAAAGCATAAGACATATGCAAACTTTGTTCTGGTAGTTTGCCTAAGGCTCAATAAATAATATAAATATATATTACATTTAAATATATATATTATTTCCTATGTGAGGCCTTACAGGGTTAAATTCCTCCAAAGCAAAAAGTATATCTTAAAGCTACAGCTGCCTGTTCTGAACCATTCCTAGATGTTCATGTAAACGTGCATCACACACACACGCGCCTGCTCTAAATGCAAAGACAATGCTCCGCCCATTTCTGCAATGAAACTTGTTTGATTGACAGCTCTCCGCTGTTTATTGAATATAGGCCAGCTGTGCACATCACAAATCCCCGAATGATTCCCTTTCGGGTGTTCTTTCGCCCCGCGCCATTGGCTGACCGCTGGCCTGATTTCCACTGATCTGCATGTGTGAGCATGTGAGACAGTACTTAACACACACACAAACTCCATCTCTCTCTCTCTCACACACACTGAGTTCGGACAGACACAAGATGCAGCTGTTATCCCGCTGCGCTCTTTAGACAGCTGGCAGGTCTGTCTCTCTCATCCGCTAAACACACGTTCTCCATCATCACCCGAGGCTCTTCTGTCAACGGCAGAATGCGACGGTTGTTGGACAGCAGCTGGATAAAGTTTGGACCAGCTGGAAGAGATGACTGGGTTTCGGGGTCTCCCTCACCGCCTACTGCGGAACAACGGCTACAGGTTAGTGAGCAATCCCCTTAAACATGGCAAAAATATATATGAAAGTCAATGGTGTCCCACAACTGTTTGATGACAGAATTTTCATTTTTGGGTGAACTATCCCTTTAAGAACTGTTCACTGAAAGGTTCTTTGAATGGGAACCAAAAATGGTTCTTCTGTGGCATCACTGCAAAAAAACATTTGGAATGTATGAGTGTAAAATAATGAAAGCTAAATTGAAATTAAAATATTGAATTAAATTAAACAATCAAAATTGTATCATTTTAATTGCTGAATTTTCAAAATTATAATACCCCTGACCTGCTACTTCAGCCTTCAGTCATTCAGTTCATGTGAGAATCTTTTTTTTTGAGAATTTTTGCTGCTGTGATGTTTGGAAGTTTCAGTAGGGGTTTATTTGAGGTGACACAGTGGTTTGGCATATACAACGTGGGTTTAAAGCACCAAAATATCTAATCTGGCTGAAAAGCAGCATTATGTGATTAGCGTTGGTAAAATGGTGGAAGAAGCAACAGATTTTGGGATGCAGTCCAGTTATGGTGGACGCGCTGGTTCTGGATTAGAAAATCAAGTTACCCTTGTGTTTTTGAGAGCTGTATGAGATTTGGTCAAGAAATGAGTCCAAACATGTTTTTGTTTATTGGTTCTAGCACCAGTGCATATATAGTTCTTTTTTATGGAACTAGAGAATAAAATGTTTGGTTTGGAATTCTACGGGTTTCTAATATGAAATTTTTGAAAAGATCAGTCTTTTCTTGCCTTATCTGGTTTTGGACACTTTTCAGTTTTGAAACCATGCAGCCGGCCATCCAGTAAAGCAAAGTAACTACAAACCCAATGGTGGCGATTTCGTATGATTTCAAATTGATTTGCACAAAAATTTATTTGAAAAGGTTAGTTCACACAAAAATGAAAATTCTGTCATTAATTCCTCACCCTCATGTCGTTCCAAACTCGTAAGACTTTCGTTCATCTTCACACAAATGAAGATATTTTTAATAAAATCTTTTCTGTCCCTCCATTGACAGTCTACGCAACTACCACTTTCAAGGCCCAGAAAGGTAGTAATTAGGATAGGGCGAGTAATTAATGACAGAATTCAAATTTGTGGGTAAACTAAACCTTTAAGAAAAAAGCCAGAAAGAAGATCCACCCCTAAAATATTGTTCAAATTCATACAAATTTGCCACCAATTCACCATGAACTATTACGAATTTCCAAGAGAGTGTGTTGGTAAATACTAGCTGTAAAAAGCAAGAACCAATGAGGTTCATTCTCATGTTACGCAGCACGTTTGAGCTTCAGCAAGAACCAATGAGGTTCATTCTTGTGTTACGCAGCACGTTTGAGCTTCAGCAAGAACCAATGAGGTTCATTCTTGTGTTACGCAGCACGTTTGAGCTTCAGCAAGAACCAATGAGGTTCATTCTTGTGTTACGCAGCACGTTTGTGCTTCTGCAAGAACCAATGAGGTTCATTCTCATGTTACTCAGCACGTTTGAGCATTAGCAAGAACCAATGAGGTTCATTCTCATGTTACGCAGCACGTTTGAGCTTCAGCAAGAACCAATGAGGTTCATTCTCGTGTTACGCAGCACGTTTGAGTTTCAGCAAGAACCAATGAGGTTCATTCTCGTGTTACGCAGCACGTTTGAGCTTCAGCAAGAACCAATGAGGTTCATTCTCGTGTTACGCAGCACGTTTGAGCTTCAGCAAGAACCAATGAGGTTCATTCTTGTGTTACGCAGCACGTTTGAGCTTCTACAAGAACCAATGAGGTTCATTCTCGTGTTACGCAGCACGTTTGAGCTTCTGCAAGAACCAATGAGGTTCATTCTCGTGTTACGCAGCACGTTTGAGCTTCAGCAAGAACCAATGAGGTTCATTCTCGTGTTACGCAGCACGTTTGAGCTTCAGCAAGAACCAATGAGGTTCATTCTTGTGTTACGCAACACGTTTGAGCTTCTGCAAGAACCAATGAGGTTCATTCTTGTGTTACGCAGCACGTTTGAGCTTCTGCAAGAACCAATGAGGTTCATTCTCGTGTTACGCAGCACGTTTGAGCTTCTGCAAGAACCAATGAGGTTCATTCTCGTGTTACGCAGCACGTTTGAGCTTCAGCAAGAACCAATGAGGTTCATTCTCGTGTTACGCAGCACGTTTGAGCTTCAGCAAGAACCAATGAGGTTCATTCTCGTGTTACGCAGCACGTTTGAGCTTCTGCAAGAACCAATGAGGTTCATTCTCGTGTTACGCAGCACGTTTGAGCTTCTGCAAGAACCAATGAGGTTCATTCTCGTGTTACACAGCACGTTTGAGCTTCTGCAAGAACCAATGAGGTTCATTCTCGTGTTACGCAGCACGTTTGAGCTTCTGCAAGAACCAATGAGGTTCATTCTCGTGTTACGCAGCACGTTTGAGCTTCTGCAAGAACCAATGAGGTTCATTCTCGTGTTACGCAGCACGTTTGAGCTTCAGCAAGAACCAATGAGGTTCATTCTTGTGTTACACAACACGTTTGAGCTTCAGCAAGAACCAATGAGGTTCATTCTCATGTTACGCAGCACGTTTGAGCTTCAGCAAGAACCAATAAGGTTCATTCTCATGTTACGCAGCACGTTTGAGCTTCAGCAAGAACCAATGAGGTTCATTCTTGTGTTACACAACACGTTTGAGCTTCAGCAAGAACCAATGAGGTTCATTCTCGTGTTACGCAGCACGTTTGAGCTTCAGCAAGAACCAATGAGGTTCATTCTCGTGTTACGCAGCACGTTTGAGCTTCAGCAAGAACCAATGAGGTTCAGTCTCGTGTTACGCAGCACGTTTGAGCTTCTGCAAGAACCAATGAGGTTCATTCTCGTGTTACGCAGCACGTTTGAGCTTCTGCAAGAACCAATGAGGTTTATTCTCGTGTTACGCAGCACGTTTGAGCTTCAGCAAGAACCAATGAGGTTCATTCTTGTGTTACACAACACGCTTGAGCTTCAGCAAGAACCAATGAGGTTCATTCTCCTGTTACGCAGCACGTTTGAGCTTCAGCAAGAACCAATGAGGTTCATTCTTGTGTTACACAACACGTTTGAGCTTCAGCAAGAACCAATGAGGTTCATTCTCATGTTACGCAGCACGTTTCAGCTTCAGCAAGAACCAATGAGGTTCATTCTCATGTTACGCAGCACGTTTGAGCTTCAGCAAGAACCAATGAGGTTAATTCTCGTGTTACGCAGCACGTTTGAGCTTCTCAAGAACCAATGAGGTTCATTCTCGTGTTGCGCAGCACGTTTGAGCTTCAGCAAGAACCAATGAGGTTCATTCTTGTGTTACACAACACGTTTGAGCTTCAGCAAGAACCAATGAGGTTCACTCTTGTGTTACGCAGCACGTTTGAGCTTCAGCAAGAACCAATGAGGTTCATTCTCGTGTTACGCAGCACGTTTGAGCTTCAGCAAGAACCAATGAGGTTCATTCTCCTGTTACGCAGCACGTTTGAGCTTCTGCAAGAACCAATGAGGTTCATTCTCGTGTTACGCAGCACGTTTGAGCTTCAGCAAGAACCAATGAGGTTCATTCTTGTGTTACACAACACGTTTGAGCTTCAGCAAGAACCAATGAGGTTCATTCTCGTGTTACGCAGCACGTTTGAGCTTCAGCAAGAACCAATGAGGTTCATTCTTGTGTTACACAACACGTTTGAGCTTCAGCAAGAACCAATGAGGTTCATTCTCGTGTTGCGCAGCCCGTTTGAGCTTCAGCAAGAACCAATGAGGTTCATTCTTGTGTTACGCAGCATGTTTGAGCTTCAGCAAGAACCAATGAGGTTCATTCTCGTGTTACGAAGCACGTTTGAGCTTCTCAAGAACCAATGAGGTTCATTCTCGTGTTACGCAGCATGTTTGAGTTTCTGCAAGAACCAATGAGGTTCATTCTTGTGTTACGCAGCATGTTTGAGCTTCAGCAAGAACCAATGAGGTTCATTCTTGTGTTACGCAGCACGTTTGAGCTTCAGCAAGAACCAATGAGGTTCATTCTTGTGTTACGCAGCATGTTTGAGCTTCAGCAAGAACCAATGAGGTTCATTCTTGTGTTACGCAGCACGTTTGAGCTTCAGCAAGAACCAATGAGGTTCATTCTCGTGTTACGCAGCACGTTTGAGCTTCTCAAGAACCAATGAGGTTCATTCTCGTGTTGCGCAGCACGTTTGAGCTTCAGCAAGAACCAATGAGGTTCATTCTTGTGTTACGCAGCATGTTTGAGCTTCAGCAAGAACCAATGAGGTTCATTCTTGTGTTACGCAGCATGTTTGAGCTTCAGCAAGAACCAATGAGGTTCATTCTTGTGTTACGCAGCACGTTTGAGCTTCAGCAAGAACCAATGAGGTTCATTCTCGTGTTACGCAGCACGTTTGAGCTTCTCAAGAACCAATGAGGTTCATTCTCGTGTTGCGCAGCACGTTTGAGCTTCAGCAAGAACCAATGAGGTTCATTCTTGTGTTACGCAGCATGTTTGAGCTTCAGCAAGAACCAATGAGGTTCATTCTTGTGTTACGCAGCATGTTTGAGCTTCAGCAAGAACCAATGAGGTTCATTCTTGTGTTACGCAGCACGTTTGAGCTTCAGCAAGAACCAATGAGGTTCATTCTCGTGTTACGCAGCACGTTTGAGCTTCTCAAGAACCAATGAGGTTCATTCTCGTGTTGCGCAGCACGTTTGAGCTTCAGCAAGAACCAATGAGGTTCATTCTTGTGTTACGCAGCATGTTTGAGCTTCAGCAAGAACCAATGAGGTTCATTCTCGTGTTACGCAGCACGTTTGAGCTTCAGCAAGAACCAATGAGGTTCATTCTCGTGTTGCGCAGCCCGTTTGAGCTTCAGCAAGAACCAATGAGGTTCATTCTTGTGTTACGCAGCATGTTTGAGCTTCAGCAAGAACCAATGAGGTTCATTCTCGTGTTACGAAGCACGTTTGAGCTTCTCAAGAACCAATGAGGTTCATTCTCGTGTTACGCAGCATGTTTGAGTTTCTGCAAGAACCAATGAGGTTCATTCTTGTGTTACGCAGCATGTTTGAGCTTCAGCAAGAACCAATGAGGTTCATTCTTGTGTTACGCAGCACGTTTGAGCTTCAGCAAGAACCAATGAGGTTCATTCTTGTGTTACGCAGCATGTTTGAGCTTCAGCAAGAACCAATGAGGTTCATTCTTGTGTTACGCAGCACGTTTGAGCTTCAGCAAGAACCAATGAGGTTCATTTTCGTGTTACGCAGCACGTTTGAGCTTCTCAAGAACCAATGAGGTTCATTCTCGTGTTGCGCAGCACGTTTGAGCTTCAGCAAGAACCAATGAGGTTCATTCTTGTGTTACGCAGCATGTTTGAGCTTCAGCAAGAACCAATGAGGTTCATTCTTGTGTTACGCAGCATGTTTGAGCTTCAGCAAGAACCAATGAGGTTCATTCTTGTGTTACGCAGCACGTTTGAGCTTCAGCAAGAACCAATGAGGTTCATTCTCGTGTTACGCAGCACGTTTGAGCTTCTCAAGAACCAATGAGGTTCATTCTCGTGTTGCGCAGCACGTTTGAGCTTCAGCAAGAACCAATGAGGTTCATTCTTGTGTTACGCAGCATGTTTGAGCTTCAGCAAGAACCAATGAGGTTCATTCTTGTGTTACGCAGCATGTTTGAGCTTCAGCAAGAACCAATGAGGTTCATTCTTGTGTTACGCAGCACGTTTGAGCTTCAGCAAGAACCAATGAGGTTCATTCTCGTGTTACGCAGCACGTTTGAGCTTCTCAAGAACCAATGAGGTTCATTCTCGTGTTGCGCAGCACGTTTGAGCTTCAGCAAGAACCAATGAGGTTCATTCTTGTGTTACGCAGCATGTTTGAGCTTCAGCAAGAACCAATGAGGTTCATTCTCGTGTTACGCAGCACGTTTGAGCTTCTCAAGAACCAATGAGGTTCATTCTCGTGTTACGCAGCATGTTTGAGCTTCTGCAAGAACCAATGAGGTTCATTCTTGTGTTACGCAGCACGTTTGAGCTTCAGCAAGAACCAATGAGGTTCATTCTTGTGTTACGCAGCACGTTTGAGCTTCAGCAAGAACCAATGAGGTTCATTCTCGTGTTACGCAGCACGTTTGAGCTTCAGCAAGAACCAATGAGGTTCATTCTCGTGTTACGCAGCACGTTTGAGCTTCTCAAGAACCAATGAGGTTCATTCTTGTGTTACGCAGCACGTTTGAGCTTCAGCAAGAACCAATGAGGTTCATTCTTGTGTTACGCAGCACGTTTGAGCTTCAGCAAGAACCAATGAGGTTCATTCTCGTGTTACGCAGCACGTTTGAGCTTCAGCAAGAACCAATGAGGTTCATTCTCGTGTTACGCAGCACGTTTGAGCTTCAGCAAGAACCAATGAGGTTCATTCTTGTGTTACGCAGCACGTTTGAGCTTCAGCAAGAACCAATGAGGTTCATTCTTGTGTTACGCAGCACGTTTGAGCTTCAGCAAGAACCAATGAGGTTCATTCTCGTGTTACGCAGCACGTTTGAGCTTCTCAAGAACCAATGAGGTTCATTCTTGTGTTACGCAGCACGTTTGAGCTTCAGCAAGAACCAATGAGGTTCATTCTTGTGTTACGCAGCACGTTTGAGCTTCAGCAAGAACCAATGAGGTTCAGTCTCGTGTTACGCAGCACGTTTGAGCTTCAGCAAGAACCAATGAGGTTCATTCTTGTGTTACGCAGCACGTTTGAGCTTCAGCAAGAGGTTTGTTCTCACACGTCAAGCAGGTTCGGTTGAGCTTCTGTTTGTGAATATGTAAATAAAAAGCTTCAGTTAAATCTGTTTGTCATATAAAGTAATCATGTCTCTTCAGAAAATGTGGAGTAAACCACTCAAGTCATATGGATTAGTTTTACAATCTCTTTATGAACTTTTTGAAGCGTCAAAGTGGGTAGTTGCATAGCTGTCAATAGAGGGAGCTCAGATTTCGTTAAAAATATCTTAATGTGTGTGTGTGTTGCTTTTTTCAGGACTATGCAGGCCTCTAAATGCAAATGTTCACATTCAAGATCATGTCCTTTTCGTCTCTTTAGGGTTACCACTGGAATGAGCTTTCCACAGAAAACAACGGGAAATCGGAGCTAATCCTGTATATCGTTCTCCCGCTTGTGACGCTCATCGTGTTCGGCCTCGCGTTTGTCCTTCTTTACCGAAGATTGAGACAGAGCAAGCTCGGCCTGAGCAACAT